>NADL03000630.1:0-331249 GCA_002205965.3 Kappaphycus alvarezii | reverse complement strand
CGTAAGAAAAACGTTTTCTTGGGTCTGAAGTTGACTCTCAACTTCCTACTACTCGGGACTTGGCTTGAAGTTGTCTGCCAACTTGCTTGACCTCTCCATGAGGAAGCAGTTTACTCAGCTTATATAGACTTTTGGCTACCCCTAAAGTCCGAACAAAACTACAGAAGATACTAAGAAATGCATAAAAATACTTTGTGTGGACAATATACTCTAAGCAAAAGATACTTAAGAAACTAACAATTAATTTGGTCCTCTTATTTCCCATTCTCTAAATCAGATCCAAACAACTCCTCTAAAATATCCATGCTGTCCAAGCAGTCCCCACAAATATCTGCGAATGGCTCACAACTCTCTATTTCCCCCTGGGAGATATCTAGACTACTAAAGATATCTCCATCCGGTTCCATCGTGGGCACAACTTGATCCATACTCTCTATTCCAGGCCCCACCGGTCCAACACTTTCCATGCCCCCTGTTGCCTCATCTCTCTCCTCCTCCTCCTCCTCCTCCTCCTCCTCCTCATCCTCTTCTTCCTCATCCTCATCCTCCTCATCCTCCTCATCCTCCTATCCTCCTCATCCTCCTCATCCTCCTCATCCTCATCTTCCTGATCCTCGTACACTAGCTCAGGGGCTAACCATTCCTCGAAGGACTCCCCGCTCTCCTCCTCGACCTTCTCAGCCTCTCCCGGACTTACCTCCCTCGCTTCTTCTTCTATGAAGAGGCGGCGCACGAACTCGATGATTTGCTTCTTTGTTTGCCGCCGGATGTAGTCGTCGGCATCGGTTGGCCCGTAGGCGGCGAGACGAAGGCCATTGATGGAACGGGAAGGGCGGTTTTTGGAAATAGGGACAGAGGGGCGAAGGTTGCTCATTGTGATAGAAGTTGGGGAACAGGAGGCAATGTGGGGTGCTTTGGGTGTGTGGGGGAGAGGGGTGATGAGTAAAATGATCGGGGGCATTTGGAACTTAGAATAAAGGGGTTTAAATAGGCTCCCGGGGCAGGTTCTATAGATTAGGAATAGGTAAAATAAATCTGCAAGGGATTTTGCAATAGTGCATTTGCGCCCTTCTTCTCAAAAAAAGGCGAATTTGGAGGAGGAGGTAAGCTAAAAGGGAAAAGGGACTTGATTCGGGGTCGATTCAGAGGGTTAAATACAGTATAAAAATATCTAGATAAAATGGAAGTAAATTTGGAAATGACGGTTGGAGAAGTTAGGGGCGGGATCGTTGTAGGTTGCTGGATTACACGAGGGGAGGACCATTTCCTGTCTTACGTGAAGGGAGGACCATTTCCTGTATTACGTGAAGGGAGGACCATTTCCTGTATTAAATGAGGGGAGGACCATTTTTTGTATTACACGCCCCCTTTCTCAAGGCGAACGTCCCGGGTCGTCACTGCTCTTCTTCTGCTTCCGTTAGTGTTCGCTGTCTTATTGATAAGATGTATGGTCTCTCAAACGGGTACGGATGCAACTGATTACCAATATGATGCTCTAAAAAGTAGGTTCGCATTACTGGTACCTCACTTTGTAGCATAGCCTCATATATTGGTTTGATCACATCGAGGTGGGGTTGAATACATTCTTCTTCCGTGACTCTTCCGAATCTTCCAAGAGTGAAAAAATATATGTGATATGCAAACTCTTCTGGAAGATGCCGGAGGAATGGATGTCGATAAGAAAAGAAGACGCGCATCATCAAGAACGAATCTTCGTAAGATAAGTGCGGTCCATGTAGCGCCCTAAAACATAAACAGATGCTTATCATGAAATAAGAAATGACCTGCGCATCGTTCGCATCCTCGGAGATATTGCGCAGCCAAAAAGATAATCTTCTTCTTCCGACTGTATGCTGTGCATGGTTGTGAAGAGAGCTAGAGATGAAGTTGTGGTGGACGGTCCCGATGAATGGCCGCGACCAGCTCCTGACGTACTGGGACCTGCACGAGGTCCTCTCGGGGGACGACCGGAACCTCTTCTGGGCGGGTTGTTGTCTCCTGAAGGTCCTCCTCTGGTCATCATCACTGCTTCAGGAGGATCCTCGCCGCCTCCAACGTTCCCAATTTGTGGCGGAGAAACGTAAGGTTCCCATAGAGGATACGGGACCAGCCTGTATTCCATATCCGGGGGTAAGGCGTAACCTCTCAGTCGCACGTCTTGGTTGTTCTTGAGAAATACGTAAATTGGACGGATAATATTCAGATACGTTTGCGACAAGTCTCCAGCAGCTACCATTCCATATCTTCCTATAGAGTAATGATATATTACCTCCACAAACTCTGGACCTGCTTCCGTGAACCTTCCGTTTTGGAATGAAAATAGAACTCTTATTAATAGTCGGAAATCTTCTTCAGGTAGCAATGGTCCGTTCAACGTACGAAAACATAGGCATATATTAATGTAGAAATGGATGATTACGTGGAGTTCGTAGTAGTCCCGCGTAACCGAGATGATCCATTCCCAGGCCCTTTTTCCTCCCATAGGAATCATTCTATAGTTAAAGATGAGTATGCCCCGTGGTTGCGCATAGTCCTGTGTGAGAAGGAATTCTTCAGGCCTCTGATGGTAAGGGACCAGACGACGTGCATGGATGGCCCTCCTTGATCTCTTCCCTGAGCTTGAACAGAGCTGATAGTGCGGGTGTCTTTCCTCCGTGACGATGCAAGGGTTCGAGTACTTGGTTTGGAAGGCCGGCCACTTCACAGCCTGCTGCATTGCTTTTCCATGTACTACAAGTACTTTAGAGCCAACTGAAAAGGTTCTGACTGCAGGTTCTGCATCCTTATTTCTTGTCTGTGTTAGCGCGCGGTGTGATCTCCAGCCTTCGGTGGCCAGTAGTTCAACTTCCCTACTCTCTTCATCGATAATATTTGTTTCCATGTCTCTCTGTAACATTCTAGGAGCCCTTCCGTACATTAGCTCGAATGGTGAGCGTCCATTTCTTCCTCTTCTTCGACGGTAGCCGTATAACACTTTTGGTAAGGCATCTTCCCACTGGATTTCATTCTCCAACATAGTTTTCGATATTGCTCGTTTGATGGTTCCAACCATCCTCTCCGCTTTCCCGTTGGACATAGGAGCGTATGCGAGAACGGTCTTCAGCTGAATCCCTTTCTCTTCCAAAAAACGAAGCAGTGAAGTTGCAGTAAAACAAAGGGCGTTATCCGAGATGATCCTTTTTGGAAGACCAAACGGTTCAATTATTTCTTTTTCGATGAATCTCAGTACCACCTCAGCATTTGCCTCCTCGACTGCAACTGCTATTGGCCATCCAGTAAGATGTTCCACCCCTATAAGGAGATATTTGTTTCCGGAAGAAGTTTCCTTGAACGGGCCCGCGAAGTCAATTGAGAAGGTTTCAAAGAGACCGGAAACTGGAAAACTTAGAGTTGTCTTATACTTCCGTATTGGAGTGAATTTTTGGCAGTTGTCGCAGCTTTTCACGAAGTTATAGACGTCCTTATGGATACCGGGCCACCAGAATCTCTCAGTTACGAATTTTTGGTTGTTTCGAGATCCCAATGCCCTAGCTCATCATGGAAAGTCCTCAAGATCTTCATTCTTTCTTTCAAAGGGGCCACTAGTCGGGGACCGGCTTTAGTGTGCCGGAAAGTTTCCCATTCCACAATGTAAAAGCCTTTTGATTCCTGCGTACCCAATTTCGGTGTTCAAGATCAACCTTTCTCATTTCTAGTCCATCGAGGAATTTGATCAGTCCGTGAATATTAGCTTCGTACTCGTTATCGTTCGGCAACTGCAACTCGGCGACTCCGACGATGTCCTCCGAAGCTTTTTCATTTGGAATCAGTGCGTCCCTCAAGCGGGATAGGTAATCGGCAGGCTGATTATTGCGTCCGGGTCTATACACAATTTCAAACCGATATTCTGCGAAAATGTCGAGCCATCGGGCCAAGCGGTGATGTACATCCTTCTTTTGGAATGCTGTTTTAAGTGCCTGGTGATCAGTTATCAAGACAAATTTCTCGAGTGATAAAAGGTATACGCGAAACTTTTTCAGCGCGAAGACGACAGCTAGCGCTTCTTTCTCGCAGACTGAGTATCTCTTTTCCGCGTCATTCAGAGTTCGGCTTGCGAATTGAACAGGGTGTAGTCTTCCGTTTTCATCTTTTTGGGACAAAACGGCACCCAAAGACCGTTCTGAGGCATCTGTCTCCACAACGAATGGTCTCTTGAAATCTGGGTACATGAGAACTGGGGGGACACATAGCTTATCTTTAAGCTCCTGAAATGCAGTTTCCATTTCCTTGTTCCAGTAAAATTTTCCGTTCTTCGTAGTGCTGGCATGTAACGGTGCTGCAGTCTTGGCGAAATCTTTGATAAATCTTCTGTAATATGAGGCCAGTCCTAAGAAGCTTCGGACCTCCGTCTTTGAAGCGGGCCTTGGTGCCAACTATTTTTTTCGTTTTCTCTGGATCCACTCTAATTCCCTCTTGGTCGACGATATGACCGAGTAATTGGATAGAAGTTTTCGCAAAGAAGCATTTGCTCAACTTAATTTTCAAGCTATACTCCGATATCCTCTCCACAACTGTCTTGACGTGCGAGATGTGCTGATCCAATGTTTCTGAGAATATGACGACATCATCGATATAGACTCTTGCGAATGGAAGTCCTTTCAAAACCTCGTTCATCATTCTTTGGAATGTAGCTGGTGCATTCATGAGACCAAAAGGCATCACTTCGAACCTGAACGTACCGGCTTTGCTGGTAAAGGTTGTTTTTTCCTTACATTTTTCATCCAATGGAATCTGCCAATAGCCAGTGTAAAGGTCAATTGAGGTGAAATATCTCCCGTCCTTCAGGTCCTCGAGGATCTCCTCCATGTTCGGAATCGGAAATCGATCGGGTATCATTCTCTGGTTCAGTTGTCGGTAATCGACGCAAAAACGCAGCTTTCCATCCTTCTTTGGTGCGACCACAACTGGAAACGACCATGGGGATGAAACTGGTCGAATAATATCATTTTTCAGCATACTTGTAACATTTTCTGAGATAAATTGGTCATATTTTGGCGGTTGACGTCTAGGCTTGTGGTAAATCGGTTGAGTGTCGGTAAGTTCGAACGAGTGAGTAACCGGTACACTTGCTTGTCTAAATCTGAAACGCTCCATGCAATTACTTCGGAAGATGTTAACATGTCGGATATTTTCAGTGAGGCGGGGGCGGGAAGGTGCTGCACTTTTCCTTGGATTTCTGCCATTTGGCGCCCTTTTTCTTCTTGATCCTCAACCTCAATATTTTGAAGGACCTCTTCCGTCGTGCTCACATCTTCATATATGGAATTCGCCGTATTCTTATTTTCTTTGCAAAGGTAATCTTCTTTCATGCTCCGAATTCTGTCCTTTGATTCGATATCATCGCAAAAAGAAACACATTCGGGTTTCAAACTTATCCTAGAATCCAGTCGTCATCTGTTTCAAACCCGGAATCATAATCGTCCCATGCCATGTTCATTAACCCCCGAGGGTACCCTTTTCCACTTCCGAAAGTGTTAGTTGGTTCCGAATCTTCGCTGTCATAGCTAGAAGTGAAATCTTCACTGTCCGTTTCTTTTAAATCTTCAGGATGCGTGCTTTTGTCGAAATCCAGGGGCATCTTCACGGTTCTGCCGTCAATATTAACTGAAACCATTTGGTTGCCCAAGTCAATGCATGTCCTAGTCTTTCCATGGTGGGCAGCCAATGATTGCATCGAAAGGGAGATCCGGCATGACAAGAAAGTCTACATCAACTTTAGAGTCCCCAAAGAACACGGAAACCTTGTCAACAGTGCCCATGCATTTTGAGACGGTTCCATCCGCTACAGTTATTTTTCGAGTCGTTGGAGTAATTTCGAGACCTAGATCTGTCACCAAAGTTTCTGAAATGAGGTTTGGAACAGCACCCGAATCGAAGAGAGCTTGGGTTTTCATACCCAATACTTTGACTGGTACCAGCTTAAGACGTCTTGGTGCTGTCGAGGCCGATTGAAGAAACAGTTTCTTACCCTTAGCGGACTTATTAGACCTGATAATTTTTTTGAGTTCTTTTCTCGCATCCTCTGCGTCGCCCCTCAAAAGTTGACCAAACGTTATCCCAGTTGGGGCCGATGCAAGCTCAGCCACCAAATTGTACCTCTTCACATACTCTAGTACGTCCTTAGAGATACTCTTAACTTTCTTACTCTTTTTCGTCTTCTTGGCCGGAGTGACTCCCACTCCTGGAACAACTTGATCAGACCTCTTGGTTCGAGGAGGTACAGGTGCTGGGATATGCTCCAGCATTCCATACTCTAGCCTAGGTTTCTTCGATAAAATGTTCCCTTCCCCATCCCTTTTTGTCACATTGACTTGACTAATCTCTTCAGCGATGGATACGTTACCGGCATCCGTCAACCTTTGATCCCTTCTATTTTGTAAGATTTTCACCTCTGGTCCTGACTCACTCCTTGCTTCCGATAAATTTGCTCTTCTGTTGTCTTTAGACCAGCAGTTACTTTCATGATGCCCATATCGACCGCACTTTGCACAACGAGTGTTTCTATGTGGATTATCAGGACACCTGTTTGCAAAGTGTCCAGGCTTGTGACAGTAAGAACAGACTTCTGCGGCCTTAGGGGCCCCAGACTGGTTCTTCTTAATGGTAAGAGTAAGGCTTTCCAACTGCGAGGTTATCATGTCAAGTCGATTATCGAATCGGGTTTCCAACCTTTCTTCCAAGTTTTTGACATCGCTCCTGACAGATTCTAATGCCGCTGCACTAGTAGCCGGCCTTTGATAATTCTTTTCAGGATGTACGATAGACATCGATGTGCGGGTTTCCCTCGGTACCTCACTCAGTGACTGAAACGTCTCCGAATTTTTGACAAATTCTACTATGGTACCCTTCAGTTCATCAAAAGTGTGAGGGCCCTTGATGAGGAGGAAATCGGAGAGCCGCTTATCCCCCATAGCCGCCTTACGCAGCATTCCGTACTTGGCTTGGGCGTTGAACCCAGCCTTTTCATAAAGATCACACAAGTACACCAATGAGCTTAACAAATCGTCGAAGTTGAGCCGGGCCTCTATGGCGGTACGAATCATCTCATCTGGTTCTACCTCCTTAGCATACTCTTTCACAAGCCACTCACATACCTCACCGAAGTTACGCCCATTCCCGTTAAGAGACCACCCGTCGATAAACTTGGACTTATATTTGTGCTTTGCGTCACCATGAAGATAGGCGAAGATACTTGCGGCCTTCTCTTCATCGCCCTTCTCTCGCATCACAACGTTGACATATGTGTAAAGAAACTCCTCAACGTCTTCAGTCTTGCCCCTGTGAACGTTATACGAGCAGCGTTGAGATCCATGATTACAGAAAAGAAATCCCCCGAAGTGTTCCTTACTACTGCTCAACTCGAATACCTCGGGTGCAACCCCCTCCACAAGAGTACCAAATGATAGGGGTAAATCGGCGGGGGAAGAGATCCTCAGAACCAATTACCCTGAGAAGGAGGTGTTGCGAGCGACAAAAGTGCTGCCGTGGTATTGTTGAACGAACAAAAGGGAGTGTATATAGAAGAGAGTTGAGAAGCTACAAGCAAGTATAAAAGGGGCAGGGTCTACCACCGACGCTCTGCGACAGCGTAAGAAAAAGTTTTCTTGGGTCTGAAGTTGACTCTCAACTTCCTACTACTCGGGACTTGGCTTGAAGTTGTCTGCCAACTTGCTTGACCTCTCCATGAGGAAGCAGTTTACTCAGCTTATATAGACTTTTGGCTACCCCTAAAGTCCGAACAAAACTACAGAAGATACTAAGAAATGCATAAAAATACTTTGTGTGGACAATATACTCTAAGCAAAAGATACTTAAGAAACTAACAATTAATTTGGTCCTCTTATTTCCCATTCTCTAAATCAGATCCAAACAACTCCTCTAAAATATCCATGCTGTCCAAGCAGTCCCCACAAATATCTGCGAATGGCTCACAACTCTCTATTTCCCCCTGGGAGATATCTAGACTACTAAAGATATCTCCATCCGGTTCCATCGTGGGCACAACTTGATCCATACTCTCTATTCCAGGCCCCACCGGTCCAACACTTTCCATGCCCCCTGTTGCCTCATCCTCCTCCTCCTCCTCCTCCTCCTCATCCTCTTCTTCCTCATCCTCATCCTCCTCATCCTCCTCATCCTCCTCATCCTCCTCATCCTCCTCATCCTCCTCATCCTCCTCATCCTCATCTTCCTGATCCTCGTACACTAGCTCAGGGGCTAACCATTCCTCGAAGGACTCCCCGCTCTCCTCCTCGACCTTCTCAGCCTCTCCCGGACTTACCTCCCTCGCTTCTTCTTCTATGAAGAGGCGGCGCACGAACTCGATGATTTGCTTCTTTGTTTGCCGCCGGATGTAGTCGTCGGCATCGGTTGGCCCGTAGGCGGCGAGACGAAGGCCATTGATGGAACGGGAAGGGCGGTTTTTGGAAATAGGGACAGAGGGGCGAAGGTTGCTCATTGTGATAGAAGTTGGGGAACGGAGGCAATGTGGGTGCTTTGGGTGTGTGGGGGGAGAGGGGTGATGAGTAAAATGATCGGGGGCATTTGGAACTTAGAATAAAGGGGTTTAAATAGGCTCCCGGGGCAGGTTCTATAGATTAGGAATAGGTAAAATAAATCTGCAAGGGATTTTGCAATAGTGCATTTGCGCCCTTCTTCTCAAAAAAAGGCGAATTTGGAGGAGGAGGTAAGCTAAAAGGGAAAAGGGACTTGATTCGGGGTCGATTCAGAGGGTTAAATACAGTATAAAAATATCTAGATAAAATGGAAGTAAATTTGGAAATGACGGTTGGAGAAGTTAGGGGCGGGATCGTTGTAGGTTGCTGGATTACACGAGGGAGGACCATTTCCTGTCTTACGTGAAGGGAGGACCATTTCCTGTATTACGTGAAGGGAGGACCATTTCCTGTATTAAATGAGGGGAGGACCATTTTTTGTATTACCAGTGTTTTCAAAGCAAATCACCATCGAATTTTATTTCAAATTAAATTTATGAGCATTCTCCAGTGCTTGGTTTACAATCTCCGAGTATGAAAATATTTGTTATAAAAACTACCCGATACAAGAAACTGTTCTGTTCCACGACATATGTTACTTATCATAAGAGTTGACTGTATCTCCAATTTAAGGGACACCTGTTATCAGGTTAGACAAATGATTCGACAGCCACAAGGACTGCTGTTAAACATTTTAGGATTGCAAAGTTGATAGATCTACCCTAAAGCCAAACTATACATTTTTAACTCATAGATATACTTTGTCTCGTTCGTTTGAGGCTTTTGAAATTTTGATTATTGAGAGTGCGATTAATAGCCCTGAATAGCTTCAAATTCTTTTCCTCATGTTTAAAAGCAACATTCCTATAAGCGTTGAGGCATATTTCTTAAAGACCGTGTAGAGCACTGTCAGCAGAACATTTGCCCTACAATGTGTGGGTAGAACGTACTTACAACAGAAACTTGCCGGTTTGTTGATTTGTTGAGGAGTGATTGATGGTTGATGATAGATGAGAGAGGTTGGCCAGTCTAGCAGAGATTAACTAAACTAATTTGCAAAAGAACCTTGTAAACAAGCTTAGTCAAGCTATGAATATGAAACAAAAATCGAGCATTGCAAAAAAATAAGCGTAAACAGATTTGGCCCATTATATAGTACTACGGATAGGTCCAGTTCATTGATTTGGCCTCGGAGCATCATTTGGAGGCCGTTAAGATAGACAGCGATTGTTGGTTATCAAGTTTGTCTATATTGCGTAGATCCGGCCTAGTGTGGCATGCAATGGATAGATCCAAACTATATTGCCCGGCTTCAAGGCAATCGTTAAGAGCGGGCAAATAGATAACGACGTTTTCTTGTCAGTGATTGCTCTATATAATACAGCACAACCGGTATAGGATACGACAGATAGATAAAGGTATGGCATCCGACTTTTAAGAAACAGTTGGAAATCGGTAAGAAATATAACGACGACTGGTTCCCGAGAGTCGTTTCTTCACAAAAACTGACAAAATGTACCACTATCTTTTCAAATTGAAAAATATTAGATCTATTGTACCCGCAAAAACAAAGACGTGACTCCGACAGTTTCTGTAAGAATTATTACTCTGTCTAAAGCCCAGAACTTTTCCCACATGTCCTACTCGTAGATATATAAAATTGCCGCCCTCTATCTACTAAAATCAAGTCATCCTCAGAGTAGAACCAAAAAATCGATATGTCTCCAGATCCCTTTGGAATCTCCACAGAAATATTGCACCATAAAAGCACAGAAAATATATATCGGCAATGGGATCGCTAAAGATGCCCTATCCTCTATCTTACGGGCTGTATTGCAAAACTAATTTTATTGTAGAAGATGGATACGGCTTTCATCATATACTATTTTCGGTTATTTACGAATTTCAGAACAAAAAGCGACCCAAAAATGAATTAGAGACAGGAGCTCCATTATCGTTTCCTGATAGTGCGCTTACGACAAAAAAAACTCGACTCTCGAGCTGATGCAGCACACGCACCCCCATAAAAACTCCATAGATCAACCAAGAGCGCTTCTAACTGTATCAGACTCCTTATAAGGAAATTGGCACTTGTGATGCACTGTCACCGGAAGAGCTGAGGTTTGTAATTTTTTCTTGATCTCATATGGGATGAGCCCGCCTATGGCTAAGAAAAGGTAATTTGCTGGACAGAGAGGAAGTTTATGCTCTTGTCAATCACCATTTTCATTGGTACCGTACAATCACCCGAGCAGGCCACAGGACTACCTTTCTGGACCACTCAGCATCCAACTTGAAACTGATTTTTTCGCTGTTAAAATTCACTCATTATGCCACTTGTCTAACCACATGGTTGCCTCACTACAATACTCCAAAAGTAGCTACCAGTTTTCTCAGAACGGTATTTCCATGCTACATTATCGGTGGCTCTAAAAAGAGTTTCTCTTAGTTTGCCCACCAAGAGATGCTTTCTTTCCATCTCGTACAGACTGAGTATCAATCACTGCAAGTAAGAGCGGAACGGCAATGAAGAAACAAGCAATGATTTAGCACTCGTTTTTATCACTCATACGATCGTTTTATTTAAATGCTTCCGGGCGAAGAAATTTGAATACATTTTTGAGAAAAGATTGGAGCTGATCGCTGCTTTGCTACGGTGTAATCTCATACTGAAATCTTGACTTGAGTGCACAAAACGTTTTAGGTGGCTTACTTAAAACGCTTAAAATGGACGCACAGGCCCCTAAATATCAGATAGCCACTTAATAAATTCCAGCACAGGCCACTGGAATTTTTCAGGCCGGTACAAAAGCTGTTGCCGTTGATTGGAATAAAACAGAATGTACCAGCTATAAAATTTGGTTTAAAAATGGAAGTCGAAATAAAACGTTTACGCCGTACGCGGATGGTACAATAGGTTTCTTCATTTTAATACAAAACAAAAATTTAAAAACACAATAAACGATTTAATTTTGAATTGGTAGTCTATTTTTTCTTTGCGTACCGTTATTATTAGGATGCTGCTATGATTTTTATTCAGCTATCAAACTGGAAAAAAACAATGAATAATCGCTTCAATTCTGAATTAATGCTATGCAAAACTCGACCGAATATTTCGGAGAAATGAAAACGTTTTAAGCTCTCACAATATTACAGATTAATACGCCGTGATAATTAGTATTGCCTCAGTTTCAACACAACTACGCATTCGTTTTTCCAATTTGAAATAACCCAGAAAGTAATCGAGCCGAAATTTTTCAGAGTTTTCATGTGATTTGTAGCTCAATATGACTATTTCATCCTGATATTTAATGTTGCACGTTTTAAGGCCTTATTTTATTCGCATGTGCTTTTTATATACTGTAAATGGATTTTCTCGTGAACAGAAAATGAGTGGCGTAATTTCCTCATTACCATCTAGAATGCAATGTGCAAATTTTATATTGCTCTATACGAAGGGTTTCTCGATGCAAATGTTAATGATTTCCGGTAGAAATTGCTCTATCAGACTGAGCCGCTAGAAATAAAACAAGCCCAGCAGGCCGCGCTTTGCACGGGTACTGAACTAGAGGAATAAATTGTAAGTTAAAAAAGGCATGAAAAATATTTACTGCTGAATTATAATTTTTGAAGTGTGTTGAATCAAAACTTTCAGTATATTTTCAACCGTAGGAGGTTGACAATGACAGAAATTTAGAAACAAAGTTTGGTTTGCATAGAATTGGTCGGCCCTGCCGTAATTCTACTCCGGCACTATTTAAACGTACATTTCTGGAAAATGCGCATTTGTAGTACCATCGCTTGTTTCCCTGCTCACTTCCTTATTTGGCGTCACTACAAAAAATGAAACATTAAAAATTCTTAGGGGTTTCATTTTTTCCCCTTCCCAGAAAATTACATCTACCCGATTTCAAAATCATGAAAAATGTCATTTAAGATCCGGAAGTTTCTTTCTTCGACTAATTCTTCCGAAAAACGTTTTCGCCTCTCAGCATAAATGAAACATAAAATATTCTTCCCGGTGGTCGCGATAAAGGAAGAGCATTGAAACTTGGACCGATGTGTTACACAGCTCTTCGTTTTGACATATTGGAATGGGATTCTCTCTCTTTACAACCTTATTCGCGGCGGTAAAAAATGTTGCGATTTTACAGATAGCCACTGATAATACTTTAAGCATGTCGAAAAAAATTAAAGTGAGATATCATCACGCACGAGAAAATCAATAAAAATCGTGCCAAGGGCCAACACGGATAAAAATAGTAGGACTGTATTTTCAAATACTGACACACGCCCCCTCACCGGAATGATGACCCATAAATGCAAAAAATATTTTGGGTTATCACTGAAAGTTGGAATTTTTCCATTAAGAAGAACCTGGGTGCCTGTGAAAAAGAAATGGTAAGCTAAAATATGTAATATCAGTTTCCGATAGCGCCATAGTTTCGGAGTATGTAGAGCGAGCCAATATGTAGTTAGCCGGTCTGGTATACCAATACCGTCGGATGCAACACATTGAAAGGGAGATATGGGTGCAATAAGAAATCAATCAAAGGACACGTACTTCCAATATTTTTGTCTGATTGTAACCAGTTCATTTGCCAGCAACTCTTGCATTGCAAATATGTCAAATGGAGTTTTACGTTATAAACCTGCAATAATGGAGCTGGGTTGATAAATTTACTTCGCCTGTTGAAGTTACCCTTTATCCATACATATCTTGTCGCCTCTTATTCGATGACGTCAAAATCGAGTAACGTCGGCACTTCGAAACCTTTGAAGTCTGCTGAAATGTTTCCCAGTTAGGCTTTCATTCCTACTCGAGGACCAAATAATATAATACTGTGTACATGAAGCTTGGTATGTGGTACATGCAGCTTGGGAAATCATCTATATTTTCGGATAGGCAGAAACAGGCGCGAAATAAGACATAGAGCGATATTTCCATTTCATTGACCTGATGAATAAGGAGTATTTATTTCACACTCATGTGTGCTTGTTTGCAGGCTTGATGAAAACGATTTTGTAATAATGGTTTCTGCTCTGTTGTCAGATATTTAATTATGGAAACAGTGTTTGTTTATGCTCATTCTCAATCCTGTCGACATTCATGAGCTCTGAATATATGTACTAATCCTCCCAATTTCACACCATCTTACTGCATATAATAAGATTAAGACACTGTCGCATGAAGTAGTATTACAGATGCTATTGAATGTCGTTTTCGCTTATGAAGGATGATATTTTTGAGATAACCAATTCACATGGAAAGGAGGATCTCGGAGCTCTTTAGGGAATGTGAAGCTAGGAATTCACCACAACTTTATCACGAACGCGATTCTACAAGAATTATATGCTCTCGATCACGTATCTCTCACTTCACGTAAACATGTATCCTTCGTTGCTACTTTATCAGTACCAAAACTACTGCACGAGTATTTAAGTAGAAGAACTACAATTCTGGACAAGGGCCTGAAATGTCAGCAAGGGCAACTGAATATCGTACTTGCAGGATTGAATATACCAGCCTGTTCAAATCAACAACAAAACTCCGAAAATGAATTCTCAAAAAAGTGAAAATATCTCTCCCATTCCTGAGACATCTCTTTGCCCGAGAGGTCTATTGCAAAGATTTCATTTCAGCATTTCAGCAGCAATAGGGATAACAAGGACATATTTGCTACAACTCTTTGTTAAAACCTCTACTTTAATGTTATCTGCACACCACCATTTAATACCCCATACCATATATGTCAGAAAATCATAGAACCGGAATCCATGCTTGTATACAGGATCGATGATGTATATGTGTGGTATTTAAAGGTAGCATGGCTTTGCGTAGTCGTAGACGACTACAGAAGTTTGTCATTTCTGTTTGCAATTCTTTCGCAACTTATTTCTCTTGCTGCGTCTAGTCAGGGAGAGCATGCTCAGGAGCCACGCCACGTAAAGTGCCTTCAACATCTCAGACAAAACATAACAGGAAATTTATACGTCAAATCTTTGAAAGCTCACAAAGGTGCACAATATATTCATCGGTTTAACTTCGGCCCTGAAACATTAAAAGTAGCTTTCTGAGTTCTCGAGGAATTTAGTGCTGCAAGATGACGTGTCTCTCAACTGAACGCTGTTTGCGCAATACATCCTAGAGTCGAAATCGCTTGACCCTGCTTGAGCACATCCATTCATTCATTGGGTAAGCGTAACAGATAGTCAAAAGTAACGTCGCAAGAGGTTTCAGCACATTTAAAATAATAGCGTACCGAAAAACATGACACACTACAGCTACATATTTACAAAATTTTAATTGAGACGAGCGACAGCAGAATGTTGAAAAAACATTCATCAATTCAAATGAGACAAATGTATTTGTTGGCCAGAAAACCCCGTTGAATCTTGAATTCATCAAAGAAAAACGCCATGAGGAAACCACCGACTTAATAGGATTCACTAACTGAAAAATATATTGGCCTCGGCACCAGAGTCACCGATCAGGTGGTATATAAGGAAATTTATTCCCTTCGAAAGCGTCATACATTCAAGCAAAAGGCAGCACAGCTCGGAATCAATTCTTTTCAGTCGACACAAAATCATTGAAACAAAAAAATGAAGTTCGCTACTGCTATTCTCGCCGTTATCTTCTCCTATGCCAGCGCGCGCCCCGTCGCCGCTGCTTCACCCACCCCTTCCCCGTCTCCCGCCTCCCCGATGCATGGAATGGGCGCAAGTACTATCGTAAATACTCATAATACCAGTGCCTCCGCTTCTGGCGACAATGCTGTTGCTGTCGGCGGTGACACGACCTCTGGCTCCGCTGCGGCCTCTGGAGAAGACTTTGCGCTTGCTGGTGCGGGTGTTGGATTCGGCGTCGGTATCGCCGGTGGAGTGGCACCTTCTCCAGCCCTGTAAATATTTACATGGACAACTCAGCTGCGTTTCAGGTGATACTGCAGTACTGAACCCCACTGAGGTACTGAAATGTACCTAACTAGGTTGTTTACGACTTATACTACGAATTTCGAAAACAAACGGGAGTAACTCATCCTCCACGCTGTCAGGTTATGAATCGCTCCCGGAATAAGGTGTAAACGTTTGCGAAAAATAAATAGATTTTTATTTGTTCGGACAATACTTCGTGCTGTTTGACTTACAAGTGACGCGATATTCCAATCAGACATTCCTTGACATATTCGAATGCATACTAGAGATTGATGCCTCGATGTACGTCAAGCTATTTCTGAGTACTTTTCAAAGCTCCACGTATGGTAGTGTCCAGAATCAGCTTGAAAAAGGTCTTTTGAGTAGAGAAAAATCTGACTGAGGAAATAAAATATTTGAAACGTGATCTTTCGCGTTTCAAAGCAAGGTTCTGCCCTAGATGAAAAAAGCAGCACCGGCTAAGGGCCTGTTCCCACTTTTTTAAAGGTAGCTTCAGAGTGAGTAAACGCTAATAACTGCTTTTTTTCTGTGTATTAAATTGTTGTGGGAACCGCATGGATGAATCCCCACGATACTCCAAAAGTAGCTACCAGTTTGCTCAGAACGGTATTTCCATGCTACATTATCGGTGGCTCTAAAAAGAGTTTCTCTTAATTTGCCCACCAAGAGATGCTTTCTTTCCATCTCGTACAGACTGAGTATCAATCACTGCAAGTAAGAGCGGAACGGCAATGAAGAAACAAGCAATGATTTAGCACTCGTTTTTATCACTCATACGATCGTTTTATTTAAATGCTTCCGGGCGAAGAAATTTGAATACATTTTTGAGAAAAGATTGGAGCTGATCGCTGCTTTGCTACGGTGTAATCTCATACTGAAATCTTGACTTGAGTGCACAAAACGTTTTAGGTGGCTTACTTAAAACGCTTAAAATGGACGCACAGGCCCCTAAATATCAGATAGCCACTTAATAAATTCCAGCACAGGCCACTGGAATTTTTCAGGCCGGTACAAAAGCTGTTGCCGTTGATTGGAATAAAACAGAATGTACCAGCTACAAAATTTGGTTTATAAATGGAAATCGAAATAAAACGTTTACGCCGTACGCGGATGGTACAATAGGTTTCTTCATTTTAATACAAAACAAAAATTTAAAACCACAATAAACGATTTAATTTTGAATTGGTAGTCTATTTTTTCTTTGCTAACCGTTATTATTAGGATGCTGCTATGATTTTTATTCAGCTATCAAACTGGAAAAAACAAGAATAATCGCTTCAATTCTGAATTAATGCTATGCAAAACTCGACCGAATATTTCGGAGAAATGAAAACGTTTTAAGCTCTCACAATATTACAGATTAATACGCCGTGATAATTAGTATTGCCTCAGTTTCAACACAACTACGCATTCGTTTTTTCCAATTTGAAATAACCCAGAAAGTAATCGAGCCGAAATTTTTCAGAGTTTTCATGTGATTTTGTAGCTCAATATGACTATTTCATCCTGATATTTAATGTTGCACGTTTTAAGGCCTTATTTTATTCGCATGTACTTTTTTATATACTGTACATGGATTTCCTCGTGAACAGAAAATGAGTGGCGTAATTTCCTCATTACCATCTAGAATGCAATGTGCAAATTTTTATATTGCTCTATACGAAGGGTTTCTCGATGCAAATGTTAATGATTTCCGGTAGAAATTGCTCTATCAGACTGAGCCGCTAGAAATAAAACAAGCCCAGCAGGCCGCGCTTTGCACGGGTACTGAACTAGAGGAATAAATTGTAAGTTAAAAAAGGCATGAAAAATATTTACTGCTGAATTATAATTTTTGAAGTGTGTTGAATCAAAACTTTCAGTATATTTTCAACCCTAGGAGGTTGACAATGACAGAAATTTAGAAACAAAGTTTGGTTTGCATAGAATTGGTTGGCCCTGCCGTAATTCTACTCCGGCACTATTTAAACGTACATTTCTGGAAAATGCGCATTTGTAGTACCATCGCTTGTTTCCCTGCTCACTTCCTTATTTGGCGTCACTACAAAAAATGAAACATTAAAAATTCTTAGGGGTTTCATTTTTTCCCCTTCCCAGAAAATTACATCTACCCGATTTCAAAATCATGAAAAATGTCATTTAAGATCCGGAAGTTTCTTTCTTCGACTAATTCTTCCGAAAAACGTTTTCGCCTCTCAGCGTAAATGAAACATAAAATATTTCTTCCCGGTGGTCGCGATAAAGGAAGAGCATTGAAACTTGGACCGATGTGTTACACAGCTCTTCGTTTTGACATATTGGAATGGGATTCTCTCTCTTTACAACCTTATTCGCGGCGGTAAAAAATGTTGCGATTTTACAGATAGCCACTGATAATACTTTAAGCATGTCGAAAAAAATTAAAGTGAGATATCATCACGCACGAGAAAATCAATAAAAATCGTGCCAAGGGCCAACACGGATAAAAATAGTAGGACTGTATTTTCAAATACTGACACACGCCCCCTCGCCGGAATGATGACCCATAAATGCAAAAAATATTTTGGGTTATCACTGAAAGTTGGAATTTTTCCATTAAGAAGAACCTGGGTGCCTGTGAAAAAGAAATGGTAAGCTAAAATATGTAATATCAGTTTCCGATAGCGCCATAGTTTCTGAGTATGTAGAGCGAGCCAATATGTAGTTAGCCGGTCTGGTATACCAATACCGTCGGATGCAACACATTGAAAGGGAGATATGGGTGCAATAAGAAATCAATCAAAGGAACGTACTTCCAATATTTTTGTCATGATTGTAACCAGTTCATTTGCCAGCAACTCTTGCATTGCAAATATGTCAAATGGAGTTTTACGTTATAAACCTGCAATAATGGAGCTGGGTTGATAAATTTACTTCGCCTGTTGAAGTTACCCTTTATCCATACATATCTTGTCGCCTCTTATTCGATGACGTCAAAATCGAGTAACGTCGGCACTTCGAAACCTTTGAAGTCTGCTGAAATGTTTCCCAGTTAGGCTTTCATTCCTACTCGAGGACCAAATAATATAATACTGTGTACATGAAGCTTGGTATGTGGTACATGCAGCTTGGGAAATCATCTATATTTTCGGATAGGCAGAAACAGGCGCGAAATAAGACATAGAGCGATATTTCCATTTCATTGACCTGATGAATAAGGAGTATTTATTTCACACTCATGTGTGCTTGTTTGCAGGCTTGATGAAAACGATTTTGTAATAATGGTTTCTGCTCTGTTGTCAGATATTTAATTATGGAAACAGTGTTTGTTTATGCTCATTCTCAATCCTGTCGACATTCATGAGCTCTGAATATATGTACTAATCCTCCCAATTTCACACCATCTTACTGCATATAATAAGATTAAGACACTGTCGCATGAAGTAGTATTACAGATGCTATTGAATGTCGTTTTCGCTTATGAAGGATGATATTTTTGAGATAACCAATTCACATGGAAAGGAGGATCTCGGAGCTCTTTAGGGAATGTGAAGCTAGGAATTCACCACAACTTTATCACGAACGCGATTCTACAAGAATTATATGCTCTCGATCACGTATCTCTCACTTCACGTAAACATGTATCCTTCGTTGCTACTTTATCAGTACCAAAACTACTGCACGAGTATTTAAGTAGAAGAACTACAATTCTGGACAAGGGCCTGAAATGTCAGCAAGGGCAACTGAATATCGTACTTGCAGGATTGAATATACCAGCCTGTTCAAATCAACAACAAAACTCCGAAAATGAATTCTCAAAAAAGTGAAAATATCTCTCCCATTCCTGAGACATCTCTTTGCCCGAGAGGTCTATTGCAAAGATTTCATTTCAGCATTTCAGCAGCAATAGGGATAACAAGGACATATTTGCTACAACTCTTTGTTAAAACCTCTACTTTAATGTTATCTGCACACCACCATTTAATACCCCATACCATATATTGTCAGAAAATCATAGAACCGGAATCCATGCTTGTATACAGGATCGATGATGTATAGTGTGGTATTTAAAGGTAGCATGGCTTTGCGTAGTCGTAGACGACTACAGAAGTTTGTCATTTCTGTTTGCAATTCTTTCGCAACTTATTTCTCTTGCTGCGTCTAGTCAGGGAGAGCATGCTCAGGAGCCACGCCACGTAAAGTGCCTTCAACATCTCAGACAAAACATAACAGGAAATTTATACGTCAAATCTTTGAAAGCTCACAAAGGTGCACAATATATTCATCGGTTTAACTTCGGCCCTGAAACATTAAAAGTAGCTTTCTGAGTTCTCGAGGAATTTAGTGCTGCAAGATGACGTGTCTCTCAACTGAACGCTGTTTGCGCAATACATCCTAGAGTCGAAATCGCTTGACCCTGCTTGAGCACATCCATTCATTCATTGGGTAAGCGTAACAGATAGTCAAAAGTAACGTCGCAAGAGGTTTCAGCACATTTAAAATAATAGCGTACCGAAAAACATGACACACTACAGCTACATATTTTACAA
Source organism: Kappaphycus alvarezii (assembly GCA_002205965.3). Taxonomy (NCBI): domain Eukaryota; phylum Rhodophyta; class Florideophyceae; order Gigartinales; family Solieriaceae; genus Kappaphycus; species Kappaphycus alvarezii. The sequence goes on along the minus strand of NADL03000630.1, from coordinate 311,268 downwards.
AATTTTAATTGAGACGAGCGACAGCAGAATGTTGAAAAAACATTCATCAATTCAAATGAGACAAATGTATTTGTTGGCCAGAAAACCCCGTTGAATCTTGAATTCATCAAAGAAAAACGCCATGAGGAAACCACCGACTTAATAGGATTCACTAACTGAAAAATATATTGGCCTCGGCACCAGAGTCACCGATCAGGTGGTATATAAGGAAATTTATTCCCTTCGAAAGCGTCATACATTCAAGCAAAAGGCAGCACAGCTCGGAATCAATTCTTTTCAGTCGACACAAAATCATTGAAACAAAAAAATGAAGTTCGCTACTGCTATTCTCTCCGTTATCTTCTCCTATGCCAGCGCGCGCCCCGTCGCCGCTGCTTCACCCACCCCTTCCCCGTCTCCCGCCTCCCCGATGCATGGAATGGGCGCAAGTACTATCGTAAATACTCATAATACCAGTGCCTCCGCTTCTGGCGACAATGCTGTTGCTGTCGGCGGTGACACGACCTCTGGCTCCGCTGCGGCCTCTGGAGAAGACTTTGCGCTTGCTGGTGCGGGTGTTGGATTCGGCGTCGGTATCGCCGGTGGAGTGGCACCTTCTCCAGCCCTGTAAATATTTACATGGACAACTCAGCTGCGTTTCAGGTGATACTGCAGTACTGAACCCCACTGAGGTACTGAAATGTACCTAACTAGGTTGTTTACGACTTATACTACGAATTTCGAAAACAAACGGGAGTAACTCATCCTCCACGCTGTCAGGTTATGAATCGCTCCCGGAATAAGGTGTAAACGTTTGCGAAAAATAAATAGATTTTTATTTGTTCGGACAATACTTCGTGCTGTTTGACTTACAAGTGACGCGATATTCCAATCAGACATTCCTTGACATATTCGAATGCATACTAGAGATTGATGCCTCGATGTACGTCAAGCTATTTCTGAGTACTTTTCAAAGCTCCACGTATGGTAGTGTCCAGAATCAGCTTGAAAAAGGTCTTTTGAGTAGAGAAAAACATCTGACTGAGGAAATAAAATATTTGAAACGTGATCTTTCGCGTTTCAAAGCAAGGTTCTGCCCTAGATGAAAAAAGCAGCACCGGCTAAGGGCCTGTTCCCACTTTTTTAAAGGTAGCTTCAGAGTGAGTAAACGCTAATAACTGCTTTTTTTCTGTGAATTAAATTGTTGTGGGAACCGCATGGATGAATCCCCACGATACTCCAAAAGTAGCTACCAGTTTGCTCAGAACGGTATTTCCATGCTACATTATCGGTGGCTCTAAAAAGAGTTTCTCTTAATTTGCCCACCAAGAGATGCTTTCTTTCCATCTCGTACAGACTGAGTATCAATCACTGCAAGTAAGAGCGGAACGGCAATGAAGAAACAAGCAATGATTTAGCACTCGTTTTTATCACTCATACGATCGTTTTATTTAAATGCTTCCGGGCGAAGAAATTTGAATACATTTTTGAGAAAAGATTGGAGCTGATCGCTGCTTTGCTACGGTGTAATCTCATACTGAAATCTTGACTTTGAGTGCACAAAACGTTTTAGGTGGCTTACTTAAAACGCTTAAAATGGACGCACAGGCCCCTAAATATCAGATAGCCACTTAATAAATTCCAGCACAGGCCACTGGAATTTTTCAGGCCGGTACAAAAGCTGTTGCCGTTGATTGGAATAAAACAGAATGTACCAGCTACAAAATTTGGTTTATAAATGGAAATCGAAATAAAACGTTTACGCCGTACGCGGATGGTACAATAGGTTTCTTCATTTTAATACAAAACAAAAATTTAAAACCACAATAAACGATTTAATTTTGAATTGGTAGTCTATTTTTTCTTTGCTAACCGTTATTATTAGGATGCTGCTATGATTTTTATTCAGCTATCAAACTGGAAAAAACAAGAATAATCGCTTCAATTCTGAATTAATGCTATGCAAAACTCGACCGAATATTTCGGAGAAATGAAAACGTTTTAAGCTCTCACAATATTACAGATTAATACGCCGTGATAATTAGTATTGCCTCAGTTTCAACACAACTACGCATTCGTTTTTTCCAATTTGAAATAACCCAGAAAGTAATCGAGCCGAAATTTTTCAGAGTTTTCATGTGATTTTGTAGCTCAATATGACTATTTCATCCTGATATTTAATGTTGCACGTTTTAAGGCCTTATTTTATTCGCATGTACTTTTTTATATACTGTACATGGATTTCCTCGTGAACAGAAAATGAGTGGCGTAATTTCCTCATTACCATCTAGAATGCAATGTGCAAATTTTTATATTGCTCTATACGAAGGGTTTCTCGATGCAAATGTTAATGATTTCCGGTAGAAATTGCTCTATCAGACTGAGCCGCTAGAAATAAAACAAGCCCAGCAGGCCGCGCTTTGCACGGGTACTGAACTAGAGGAATAAATTGTAAGTTAAAAAAGGCATGAAAAATATTTACTGCTGAATTATAATTTTTGAAGTGTGTTGAATCAAAACTTTCAGTATATTTTCAACCCTAGGAGGTTGACAATGACAGAAATTTAGAAACAAAGTTTGGTTTGCATAGAATTGGTTGGCCCTGCCGTAATTCTACTCCGGCACTATTTAAACGTACATTTCTGGAAAATGCGCATTTGTAGTACCATCGCTTGTTTCCCTGCTCACTTCCTTATTTGGCGTCACTACAAAAAATGAAACATTAAAAATTCTTAGGGGTTTCATTTTTTCCCCTTCCCAGAAAATTACATCTACCCGATTTCAAAATCATGAGAAATGTCATTTAAGATCCGGAAGTTTCTTTCTTCGACTAATTCTTCCGAAAAACGTTTTCGCCTCTCAGCGTAAATGAAACATAAAATATTTCTTCCCGGTGGTCGCGATAAAGGAAGAGCATTGAAACTTGGACCGATGTGTTACACAGCTCTTCGTTTTGACATATTGGAATGGGATTCTCTCTCTTTACAACCTTATTCGCGGCGGTAAAAAATGTTGCGATTTTACAGATAGCCACTGATAATACTTTAAGCATGTCGAAAAAAATTAAAGTGAGATATCATCACGCACGAGAAAATCAATAAAAATCGTGCCAAGGGCCAACACGGATAAAAATAGTAGGACTGTATTTTCAAATACTGACACACGCCCCCTCACCGGAATGATGACCCATAAATGCAAAAAATATTTTGGGTTATCACTGAAAGTTGGAATTTTTCCATTAAGAAGAACCTGGGTGCCTGTGAAAAAGAAATGGTAAGCTAAAAATATGTAATATCAGTTTCCGATAGCGCCATAGTTTCTGAGTATGTAGAGCGAGCCAATATGTAGTTAGCCGGTCTGGTATACCAATACCGTCGGATGCAACACATTGAAAGGGAGATATGGGTGCAATAAGAAATCAATCAAAGGAAACGTACTTCCAATATTTTTGTCATGATTGTAACCAGTTCATTTGCCAGCAACTCTTGCATTGCAAATATGTCAAATGGAGTTTTACGTTATAAACCTGCAATAATGGAGCTGGGTTGATAAATTTACTTCGCCTGTTGAAGTTACCCTTTATCCATACATATCTTGTCGCCTCTTATTCGATGACGTCAAAATCGAGTAACGTCGGCACTTCGAAACCTTTGAAGTCTGCTGAAATGTTTCCCAGTTAGGCTTTCATTCCTACTCGAGGACCAAATAATATAATACTGTGTACATGAAGCTTGGTATGTGGTACATGCAGCTTGGGAAATCATCTATATTTTCGGATAGGCAGAAACAGGCGCGAAATAAGACATAGAGCGATATTTCCATTTCATTGACCTGATGAATAAGGAGTATTTATTTCACACTCATGTGTGCTTGTTTGCAGGCTTGATGAAAACGATTTTGTAATAATGGTTTCTGCTCTGTTGTCAGATATTTAATTATGGAAACAGTGTTTGTTTATGCTCATTCTCAATCCTGTCGACATTCATGAGCTCTGAATATATGTACTAATCCTCCCAATTTCACACCATCTTACTGCATATAATAAGATTAAGACACTGTCGCATGAAGTAGTATTACAGATGCTATTGAATGTCGTTTTCGCTTATGAAGGATGATATTTTTGAGATAACCAATTCACATGGAAAGGAGGATCTCGGAGCTCTTTAGGGAATGTGAAGCTAGGAATTCACCACAACTTTATCACGAACGCGATTCTACAAGAATTATATGCTCTCGATCACGTATCTCTCACTTCACGTAAACATGTATCCTTCGTTGCTACTTTATCAGTACCAAAACTACTGCACGAGTATTTAAGTAGAAGAACTACAATTCTGGACAAGGGCCTGAAATGTCAGCAAGGGCAACTGAATATCGTACTTGCAGGATTGAATATACCAGCCTGTTCAAATCAACAACAAAACTCCGAAAATGAATTCTCAAAAAAGTGAAAATATCTCTCCCATTCCTGAGACATCTCTTTGCCCGAGAGGTCTATTGCAAAGATTTCATTTCAGCATTTCAGCAGCAATAGGGATAACAAGGACATATTTGCTACAACTCTTTGTTAAAACCTCTACTTTAATGTTATCTGCACACCACCATTTAATACCCCATACCATATATTGTCAGAAAATCATAGAACCGGAATCCATGCTTGTATACAGGATCGATGATGTATAGTGTGGTATTTAAAGGTAGCATGGCTTTGCGTAGTCGTAGACGACTACAGAAGTTTGTCATTTCTGTTTGCAATTCTTTCGCAACTTATTTCTCTTGCTGCGTCTAGTCAGGGAGAGCATGCTCAGGAGCCACGCCACGTAAAGTGCCTTCAACACCTCAGACAAAACATAACAGGAAATTTATACGTCAAAATCTTGGGAAGCTCTCAAAAGGTGCACAATATATTTATTGCATTAATTTGCTGGATGTGAAGTGACCAGCCTTCCAATCAATGTACTCCAAACCTTGCCGTGGCACAATATGAAAAGCAAAAATATGTAAATCTTTTCTATAGTTCTATAAATAGGTCGAAAACTGTATTATATGGCAGTAATGTCTTTTTTCGTGAAAAACGAATAGGTTTCTTAAAATATTCGGACTAATTCACACAATGAAATTTGCAGAGATGCAATAACAGGATACCAAAAATCAGTGAAGAATGTAAACTCGAATGTATTTGATAAAGACCAGAGGAAATGAGGAGTAAGTCCTGATTCCAAAACTCGTTATCAATACCTCGCTCTGCTGCAAGACACTTCATGCTTCTTTTTCCACGAAAAAAAGCGACAATTTATTATTACAGGGGGGTAGTATTTCACATGAAGGCTTGTTATTGACACCAATCCACACTTCTTTGAGGTATTATATCTCTATTTGTTGGGAATAAGTGATTTTATCAATCTTGGAATCTTCTCACAGTCATACCTATAAACATGAAGAGGGGCAGTTTTTGGTACTCAAAATCCATCCAGAAGTAAGGATCATAGATTTAAACCATGTGAAATATTTGGAATAACTTTCAGTCCCCTTAATGTTACGTGAGCTTTATATCCCAGCTGTTGTGATAAAGAATGCAAATGATGTGTAATAAATACCTAAAGATATGGTAATTATCCGATAAAAACATTTTTAGGTACGTAATGGTCCAAGACGATGCACTAAATTTCCCCTGGTAGGGCCTTCCGGAGGACCCACTAGACTGCGACATGTGTGCAAAAGTCCATCGTGAGACCGTACCGCATTCTCATCCATACCTTTTTCTACATAATCATACACAACAAAGGGTCGGTAGCGGGAAATATGCTTTTTGGGTAAGCAGCATCTTCTAGTACGGAGGCGATACGCAATACATTGCTTATTTATGATAAGAAACTTTTTTATTTTTTATGGTGTTACATGGAACGCCCTTATCATACATTTTCTCACTATTGGGGATACACGTATTTTTCTTTGTAAAAATCAATTTCCTTAGCAACTTTGCATGAGTTTGTAGGTCGCATGTATTATTTCACTACTGGGATACTCGAAGGCATGAGAAAAGAAGAGTGTTTTCATCGCCATACAATTTTATAGTAGCTATATGTGAAGCCAGGGAGTTCCATCGACGAGCATTTATTCTTTGGAATCTCACGTCGTTAATCTCTTTAATTCAAATTCTTGGAAAGGTTGCTTATTTTAGAAACAAAGGAAATAATGCTAAAGAAAACAGCAAAAAGAACATGAAGAGAAGGGAAGCTAATCTTGAGAGAGAGGAAATATCTTGAGGAAATTGGCTCTTCACGATTTTTTCCTTTCTACGCCCCGGAATTCTTCAGAGACCCCATTCAAAAAAGATCAGTTGTGCTCTCTTATTTCCTTGAAACGTACGCATGAATAATCTTCCCCTTTACGAGCACCAAAGTTACTGTGATTTTCCATTATTATTTTATGCTTGAGGGTTTGTTCCTTCCTTTTAAGAAGAAACATTCTAATTCGTTATGTACCCGTCCTTATTTTTCAATTTCATCATATTTTCATTCATATGTTTACGTAATTGTCACAAATTGGAGAAAATGCGATACAAAATTAGGACCTTATATTTTTGATCCAATTATAAAACTTTGCTGACCCGCAAGGGGTGTCGCTGTAGAGAAAGGGGGGCTTTGCTTTGGATGGAGACGGAGAGAGTGAGATCTTGTATGTCATGGTAATCTGCAGCTTAGTTTATGTAATTATATTCATGTATCTTCCAAGAGTGAAACACTCAAACCTTTCCATGCTCATGTATCATAAACAGTCATCCATTTGAATGTAGAAAATTTCCAGACATTTTTCCGTGAATCGCCGATATCTCTCAACGCTGCTCGCTACGGCAGTATTATCCCATTCGCTATTAGTGTTAGTGAAACTCTGAGAAGATTTGGGAGCAATTGTCTCGCTACACAAGTCAGAGTCAATACAGCAGGCTGCTCTCAGACCCCGCTAGTACATATTGACACAAAACCGTGAACATATTCTGCGGTGCATGGAGATCGTCGCACCGTCAACAAATTCGAAAACATGTCTAACTATGCTCCCTTATCAGTGATATTTTGGAATATCTCAAAGCCAGTACAGCCGTGCCGCCATCCTAAAGCCGTCCATAACCATTTCCCGCATTTTCTGCCTGTGAGTTGTACTGCTACAATACATTCCCAGCGTTTCTGTGGGCTTTTTCGGCTCGATATATAATGTTTTGGAAACTCAACAAGGAGCTCCGCTTAGCAGCCTGCTTTCCACTCTGATCCCCCATCCTATCACAAAAAAAATATGAGAGTTGCTTTCGTCACTTTCCGAAAAGCGATCCTATTTCACCCTCCATTACTGCATCTGCATGGCGAGTTCAGTCCATTGGGGCTATATGGATATAATTACGGTAGGCCGAATATTTATTCAAAGAGTAAAACATCCAAACCTTTCTCTCCTCCAAAAAGGACACAGAGCTTCACGCCTTGCTCCTGGAGCTTCGTACCATAATTACGGTTACATAATAGCTCAGCATGACGCCTTATTTAAGAACATAGAAGTAATTTTTCCCCAAAGACTAGACTCCTTGGTTTTTTGGAGGGGTAAAATTGGCACCAACAGAAAAATAATCCACTAAATACTCCATGCGAGAATAGTTCCAGCAACCAAACTGCTATAATAGAAGAAAGAAGGCGATAAAGAGGAGTAGACTTGAGAGCTGGGTGAGTTTTCTAGTAGCAAGCTGTAAAGAAACAGGCCTGCCACCTAAGCTCTGTGCCCAAAGCGAAAGAAACTGCTCTCCGGTCTGACAAGAACTGTATACATCCTAAATATTTAGGACTCGACCTGAAGTTGTTCCCCAACTTGCTACTCGTCTCATGGAGGAAGCAATTTAATTAACTTATAAAGAATTATATATAAACAAATACAATTTCAAAAATATCTATAAAACTAGGAGAAAAATGACGCTTTATTCTTCGTTTACAAGTCCGCACTAAACAGGAACTCAGGTTCTACTAGACGGACAACTCCGGGCAAAGGCTGAACCAATTGCCCACTCAAGCGGAAAGAGACCAGAAGAAAATTCTACAACCTGATCCGAGGATTCAGGAGGTTTTAAAAACTTCCACTGTAATCACATGGGCTTACAGATAGAGATAGCAACGACAATGGCGAGAACTTGGGACGAGCGAGCTTGACGACCAACCGGAAAGGATGTGAAAACCACAGCCCCTCGCATTCTGTCAAAATGACGGTGGATTTAAGGGCGACAAAGTACGGTGGACCTCACAAACCTTGTTCGAATAGTAGAGCCATCCTTATACACCATTATTAGTTCGTTCAACATGCGCTGGGGGCGTATAGAGGCAATCTACTCGACGTGGTCATACTAGGAGCACCAGGAAAAGCAGGTAAATAATTCGTTTGGACTCAAAGAGTTTGGCAAAAAATACTTGGAAGAAAATAAAGGAATCTACTTTTTGAAATCTTTTTACTCTATATCAGAACCTAGAACTTCCTCTAAGACATCATAAGTACTTCTCTAGTCTCCAAAAACGCGCGTGGATGACTCGCAACTGCCAACCCCTCCCTTCAACGAATAATGCTCACCAGAAACCATTCCGACCGTTTCCATGGTAGGGATCACCTGGTCCAAACAAATCATTTCTCCCCTCCCATATGACTCGGTTCGATGGCTCCTTCTTCATCCGTGGACTCCTCATTTTCACCTCTCTCCGCCCAGAACTCTTCCTCGGACTTCTCTTATTCCTTCATGTAGACCAGCTCAGGGGCAGCCCACTCCTAAAAGCACTCCTCGGCCATAAGATCGTCCTCCTCCAAGTCCCCGTCTGCCGATTCCTTTGCTTCGATCTCCACTGGGTAGCGGGCAACGAGCTCTTTCAAACGTTTCCGGGTTCTACGACGGAAGTATCTATCAACTCGGTTGGGCCCGAAGAGAATAATGGAGAGACGATTTTGGGGCTTGACTGACGAGGTTTGGAAATGCGTGGATAAATTTTAGGCGGCGCCCGCCTTGTTTAAAAAGCACCAGAAGCCTCAGATTGACGGGCCCGGTGAATCGAAAAAGTAGGCAATAACCGTTCTTTTAGTGGACTTTAGTGAAAACTACGAAGAAGGTGATTTGTTGCGAAACCCATGTGTAGAAATATTAGTTATTGAAAAGATATTCATGGGCGAAGAAGATCAAATAAACGGAGAAGATTAAAAGAATTACCACCAAAAGAAAAGGAAGTCGCTCATAAAGAGAGAAACGAGAAATGCAAGTTTCATGATGAAAAAGGAAACGAAAGTGGATGGAGAGATGAAGGAAAGGGAGTGAAAGGAGAAACGCAAAGGAAGGGAATATTTGCGCGTAAAGATAATACCTCCAGTTTCTCGCTTACCATTAATTTAAAAAAGTTTCTCGCTTAACAGACTTCATCTGGCCGTCTCAAAGTGCAAGATCCGGTGACCAACTGCCCCCTTTGCCTCAGTTGAAACATCATAACACTGATATGCCACAGATATGCTGCGAGGGGACCGTCATATGAGATGCGTTTGCGGTCTTTAAGGCGTTCACGGAATAGTACATCCGTGACCACATTCACCCTCTCAAACTTTTTATCACTGCCATCATGGATCTGGAGGAGGCACAGGTCTCGTTCCTATTACTCGGCAATTGTTTCGGGATCTGCAAATTGGGCTACCTTATGGGAATCGTTCCGATTTCATGTACTAGGAGAAGGGCATAGCATTTCTGCTGTTTCTTTGAAAATTGCGCCCAAAAGCTTACAGGCGGACTGCTTGTTGGTAAAATATTTAAAGAACTGCAAGTGCCCATCAATACGATTCAGCACAAGAAGCCGACCAGGAGAAGCGGCCTCCCGTCACCGAAAGATGCTACTTCAATCCTTTCGTCCAGTGCTGCCTCGAACATTTTGAGCGCCAAATTACTACCAGCTTTCACGAAAACCCTGGCCCAGTACAGTGACCCCATCGAGGTTCTCAACAGATATAGTGCTTCTTGCAGACCCTCGGATAGACTTCCATTTGGCAACTTCTGCTCAAACAAACCCCCATCACAACAGAAGACTACGGATGCAGTCCACGCTGCTGGGAAATGGGAGTTGTCGCCTGGCAATAATCTTACCCGTGCTTTTCGCGCAACCCTGTCACTACCTGGTGCTAGAGGATAGGTTCATTGTGTGTCTTGTGCAGGGTTCAGGACAGATACCATGACCAAGGATTTCTCTGTGTGGCTACAGGACTTCTACCGAAATCCGTTATTCGCTCAGGAGGCCCCTTGTCCGAAATCAGGGTACCCTGAGATGCTGGACAACCATAGGATAATTTGTAGCACTATCCTTATGGATGACAGCACAACACTGGCGACAACATTCGTGTCGCTTTGCTAGATAATGATCTCGCACAGGCAGCTGGATGCCCTTTCATCAAGCCTCCCCTGCACTATCAACACCGGACAAGACCGGACACTAGAGATACTGTACGGGATCCGCTGGTGGCACTTACTATTCCGACATATCATTCGTCAATCCACGTGCCCCTCTCATTTCAGAGTTAGAACGTTCAATCCGCTGACCTGTCTCAACACAGTCAGGGCGGAGAGGCAACGGAGGTACCAAGGCTTCCTACCGTATTTGCCTCGGAGAAACAGGTTGTTCCTGTTCCCATCTCCACGCTAGGCAGGTGGCAGTCGGAGGCGTTTTCTGTCGTCACAGAGTTCGCAAGACCCCGCTACAACCTTGGCTAATCACCCAACGGAACGGCTTTCAAAGTTTCGAGGCATTCTTTTGCAGCGACACTCGACGTTCGCAGTAGCTTCCAACGCGGCTTGTCTGGTGGATGGACTCCATTTGACATTCTGGTATAGAATGTCGAACGTGTGAGCCCTCCTCACCAATGAATTTTACATTGCCTTGAGGCGCATACCCGTTCCTGTTTCCTCCTTTCCTTCTCTCAAAACTCCGTTTATATTCCCCTCAGCTGGGGGAATCTACGCAAAGTGAACTGCCGCATCACCCCCCTTGACAGCTTCTCTGCAAGTGTCAGTCAACATGTTCATTACAGTAAGTGAACCCGCTCTTTTGTATCCCTTTTGTATATATTGTAAGACCAATAGAACTTAATTTTTTGAGCATTTTCGATTATCAAGTAAATGAGCCTCCAGGGAAATAACGCTGCCCATCACTTAAGATAAGTAATGATTAAATATCATTTCTTCAGTTATGTGGCTTTAGTATTTCAAGCTCTGTAAAGTCATGACGATCTCTGGAGTAAGTTTCGGTGAACTCGAAACTGATAGTTTGGATGATACGAGAAGGGAGATATTCTTATATTTCCAATGGTGGTGCATAATTTAACAGCACTAAGGAGTGTATTCACGAAAGCATATAGATTGAAGTACTCACTCAAAGGCCGGCCACAGCGGCCTAAGTGCTTATTGCTGCATGCCCGGTGCCTAGTGTCAATCCTGCCCTGTAGGATGATTGGAGCGCGTTGTTTATTTATGTTCATTAAGCTTGCAATCGCTGCGCTTAGTCCCTTTGGGAATAACTGGCATTGTCTCCTTTTCAGGCACTCTACGGTAATACACAGGCCTACCCCTCATCTCTCGGGAAATAGCCGTCCTACATCTCTAATCAGTAAAGCACCAGAATTCCCCCTCTTTTGGAAACCGAGAACTCCGCGGCTGCCACTTTAGCCTCTGGCGCCACGGAGGGCGGCAGTTTATATATATCTTCCAAGTGTAAAAACACCAAAACCTTTCCCTCTGCTCTGAAGGTGGTGACTGCCGCAGCTTGGCGGGCAACTGAAGTCTTCCAACTCAGGCATGGAAGCATCCAAAATTTACCACAAACCCGAAGGTATCTCTATAGGCTGACGTCATTGCGCGAGAGTGGGGCTACTACAGCCAGAGAGAAGAATACTGGGTTTTCCATTGTGGGATTTGACAGGACTGGGCTGCGGAGGGTGCCCGCTCGTTAGATAGATTGACCCAATTTCCGTACTGTGCCAAGCGATGACATTGGAGACGTCGTCTTAGGACTAGTGGGGCTGCTAATGGGCAAGCAGGGGCGTAGCTGTCGCATTTCCATAGAAGCTATTACATACTTGTAATACAAAAAATGGTCCTCCCCTTATTTAATACAGGAAATGGTCCTCCCTTAGTGTAATACAGGAAATGGTCCTCCCTTCGTGTAATCCAGCAACCTACAACGATCCCGCCCTGACTTCTCCCACCCTCATTTCCAAATTTACTTCCATTTTATCTAGATATTTTTATACTGTATTTAACTCTCTGAATCGACCCCGAATCAAGTCCTTTTTCCCTTTTAGCTTACCTCCTTCCCCAAATTCACCTTTTTTGAGAAGAAGGGCGCAAATGCACTACTGTAAAATCCCTTGCAGATTAATTTTACCTATTCCTAATCTATAGGACCTGCCCCGGGAGCCTATTTAGACCCCTTTATTCTCGGTTCCAAATGCCCCGATCATTTTACTCATCACCCCTCTCTCCCCACACACCCCAAACACCCTACATTGCCTCCCGGTCCCCAACGTCTATCAAAATGAACAACCTTCGCCCCTCTGTCCCTATTTCCAAAAACCGCCCTTCCCGTCCCATCAATGGCCTTCGTCTCGCCGCCTACGGGCCAACCGATGGCGACGACTACATCCGGCGGCAAACAAAGAAGCAAATCATCGAGTTCGTTCGCCGCCTCTTCATAGAAGAAGAAGCGAGGGAGGTAAGTGAGGGAGAGGCTGAGAAGGTCGAGGAGGAGAGCGGGGAGTCCTTCGAGGAATGGTTAGCCCCTGAGCTAGTGCACGAGGCTCGGGAGAAGGAGAAGGATGAGGAGGAGGATGAGAATGAGGGAACAGGAGGCATGGAAAGTGTTGGACTGGTGGGGCCTGGAATGGAGAGTATGGATCAAGTTGTGCCCACGACGGAACCGGATGGAGATATCTTTAGTAATCTAGATATCTCCCAAGGGGAAATAGGGAGCTGTGAGCCATTCGCAGATATTTGTGGGGACTGCTTGGACAGCATGGATATTTTAGAGTAGTTGTTTGGATCTGATTTAGAGAATGGAAAATTAGAGGAGCAAATTAATTGTCAGTTTCTTAAGTATCTTTTGCTTAGAGTATATTGTCCACACAAAGTATTTTTATGCATTTGTTGGTATCTTCTGTAGTTTTGTTCGGACTTTAGGGTTAGCCAAAAGTCTATATAAGCTGAGTAAACCGCTTCCTCATGGAGAGGTCAAGTAAGTTGGCAGACAAATTCAAGCCAAGTCCCGAGTAGTAGGAAGTTGAGAGTCAACTTCAGACCACAGAAAACTTTTTCTTACGCTAGTCGCAGAGCTTCGGTGGCAGGCCCTGCCCCTTTTGTACTTGCTTGTAGCTTCCTCAACTTTCTTCTATATACACTCCCTTTTGTTCATTCAACAATACCACGGTAGCACTTTTGTCGCTCGCAACACCTCCTTCTCAGGGTAATTGGTTCTGAGGATCTCTTCCCCCGCCGATTTACCCGTATCAATACTACCATACGAGTTGACTGGATATCAGCCATCTTATCTGTGCGTTCAAGCAACAAAACTATCTTCTCCTCCTTTTGGAAATGACCCAAATTTTTGGCTCGGGGACTTAACTTACACATATCTCGCAGTAAACAAACCTCACTTTCCATCCTCTCCAAACATAAACTTGCCAAATTCCCCCCTGCGATAGATTGGGTAGCTTACAAGTACGATTTACTTCAGTGGCCTCCTCACAGCCTAAATTATTGTCAAAGTAGTATACCTTTACGGGGCTTTTGATCATTTTAGGGAATCTATTGTCTACAATAAATGCAGCAGCCCAACCTCGCTTTTTTCCATTCACTATTCTCCAGCACCATCATGCAAGTTGTCAGGGTTTTAGCCACTATGATTGTTACAGCAAATGAAACCTCCGCGTATTCCCCTACTCTTTAACTGGGCTTCCTTTAAACATTCAGGGTTGCAATATTTTGTTTACGCCAACAAAGAGAACTGGCACTCGTTTTTCGTAACAGAGCACAGAAGATGTCCCCGTAAAAATCACAGGACAAACGTTTTCTGGCAGAATGTCTATCTGACCAGATGAAATATATAGCAATTAACAGTACAGATGGATCTTCACTTTAGGTCTCTAAACACTGCTGCATTGACTTGGTCTTACAAGAGTGAATCTTGATGAGGCTCCTTTCAAGAAGTAATTCAGGTGGAACAGGGGTGGGTATTACCCTTCTGACCCTTCCCGTTCTAGGATCCGGCGATGGTAACCTAATTCGAAAGTTCATGGGGGTAATTTGATTGGGAGTATTACCGTTAACAAATGGTCGCGGCTTTTGGATCCTCGTCGGTACAACGCAAGGTTCGAATACACAGCTCCCAAGAGCGTTATTTGCGGCATTGCAACCTTCCGGCCACCATCTGGCCATGTCATTCTGAAACTGCGGTGTGCAAGATTGTTCCAGGCTTTTCCCGCCCCTCACCGTAACAAATGCGCACGACCAATAATCCGAAAACAATCCAAATGGGTAGGGGCTTTGAGGCTTGTTTTGATAAATAGATCCTCCCACCCCTCCATACCATGCCCAACCCAGCACATATCTGCCGTCCGGGACGCATGCAGGAATTGTAATGTTTGTAGTGTAGTAAGACACAGGAAGATCGTGAAGCCTTCCATCTCCTCCAGTTAGAGTAAATCCTTTCCGGCTCATCCTATCACGTTCCAACTCTTCTTGCGTAGCTGGAACTGGATTCGCACCCCAGCAACTGTAGTGAAACGCATTCCTCTCGTGAGCCAGTTTGTTCATCATCTTTTCTGGGGGCACAAGAGTGACTCGCACAAATCCACCGGGCCCATGATTGTTCCGATGATATTTCAGTGTAACCTTCTGTCCCCGAAAGTATCTAGCCGCTGGACGTCTAGGACTCGTAAGGTTGGGAAAGTTGTTTCCAACAGTCCGAACATCACACGGGCCAGGACAAGTTCCGATACCACCAACGGAGGGAACACCTCCCATCTTACAAGCCTGAGAAATGAAGTAATTGAAAACAATAGAAACGTCAGATAATCCAATCATCGTTGTAGCGCAATACATTCGAATGAGGGACGGGTGCAGTAAGTGAATTACCTTTGAAGCTGTTGGTTGTGGCTCTCCAAGCAGAGAGTGCGATGATACAGATAGAGAGAGAACTATTAGTGATGCGAAAACGAGGATGAATTGCTTCATTGTGCTTGGATGCATGCAAAAGTGTACCACACGACGAAGTTGAGTTGTTCGTACTAATCTCATCGGTTCTTTCGATGGTTATAAATTGAATTTGATGGATGACTTGAGTTAAGGTGATTACAGCCCTGCGCATCAAAGTGGTTCATTTCCGTCATAGAAAAACATGTCGCTGGCATGACGCCTCCACCGATTTTGAGAATCAGGCCCGGGTATTCGAGGGCAAGAACCCGGAAAAAGATGCGGTCGGAACTGACCATTGCAGTTCCAAGTACTTGGATGAACGCCTGAAAAGAACTAAAACTTACCACTGATTTTACCTTAAAATAAGTAATTCTAATGCAATAATCTGATCGCTCCTAGTTATATAATCGTTACCACCTTGCATTGGAGATAACCAGGAGCAGTTTGTAGAATGCAAGTCCACAGGGGTGCTTCCATATTTCCTGAAATAACTATCTAGCTTGCGATTAGTTTCTTCAGCAACCTTCATTGAGTAATTCCCTATCGCAAGGTCGGGAATTGCAAAACAACTTGGAAAGTAGGTATCACTGCTAAAATCAGAATTTCTCAATGATCGCATGTCAAAGGGGAATTCTCTGCACAAAAGAATGCGCATGAAGGAAGTATTCTTAGAGCAACTCTTTGTATGTTGTAAGTATAGATTCAAGTATCTCGTCAAAAGGATTAGAGCTTGGGAATACTTTGTGCAAAAAGTTCGTTGTATGTGGAAGACCACTGGAATTCTGCAAAAGCCGAAATCATTCCTCGATGCGAATGTTTTATTGATAGTGCAACGAGCTGTCCCATGCTCCCCACGCCTGGCGACGCTACGCAAACAAGTTCTTATCTGACATGACATGCCGTGTCATGTGAGATAAGACCTTGTTACATTCTCCTGTTGGTTAAACAACAGGAAGCTTACACCAGTCTGAACACACCAAAGATTTCCATGGCATGGTAATTCACAGACAAGTCATCTCTCTGAGGCGAATAGATGTGAGCTCCAAGCGTCTGCATGTTGCATAGAAAAAGCATATCTACACTGAGGGACCGACTAAACTTACAGCATGAGAAAACTCTATGGGAGTACAATGCTACTCATGGGCCTTTGCTAAGGAAAAATCTGGCTTTTAGATCGGCTGATTCCTAACAACAAACCAGTTTCACCTAATAGGCATGAAAGGATAAACCCTGTACAAGAAAACTGTTGCTAAGTCTACCTTCTGCATCAGCTTGTCCATCTTGAAGAGTTTGGCTCCGGTGTATGACGAGAGATAATGAGTTGTTGTACAGTATGACTACCATGCTGTTTTCAAATGTTTTCAGCCCCTACCGCAAACTTTAACGTACATGCTCAGTACCATCGTAAAAGTTGACTGGGTATCAGCCAGCTTATTTGTTACAGTACGTGAACCGCCTGTGTCCGCCTCTGTTTTCAAATTCAAGAACAATTTTTATCTCGAGAAACCACTCAATTTGAATCGATGATGCCTTCCACGCCAAACATGGAAAGGATATCATTCTGATTGGCTATTGGCGCTTTATTTCAAAGCGAACAATGAAGACTCAAAGAATACTTATACGTTTATATTCGATAAACGGGTTTGTAGGCATTCTTAGCGTGCCCAAATTCTTTATCCACAATTAGTAGTTCAAGCCAGCGTTTATTGCTCCAACATAAAAAACAGACAACTTGACTGCAATAACATTTATATCTACCAGGGGAGGATTATAATTACAGCTCTTAGCTCACGCTGGTTTGTGCAACTATTGACATACAGGAATCTCTGGGAAACATGCAGCTTACCTCTGCCAGCCCAAAACTAACCATCTTAACTTATTAAGTAAACCAAGATAAACCAAAAGAAAACATGAAATGATAGGCATAATTGAAAATGGTGCATAAATACATAGAAACAGGGACAAGAGCAGAGGGTATTGCGGTACATTTACTGGGGGATACATGATTTGAGAATTTAGACTTCCATACTCGTATTGGAAAGCATATCTCGGTTCAGAGCATTTTTTCTCATCATATTTTATTTTCAGTATTGTTGTAAATGGGGGGTTAATTTACTGTGGTAGATATGTGGGTTGGTATCCAGTAAATTTGTACCGGAGCGTAGATATCGTATCATTGTCAAGCCAATTGCGAAACCGTACGATGAGTCGAAAGCTGTGGATGGCACTCCAATCTACCAGAAGGTGGAAGGGAGGCCTTTCAGTATTTAGGCTATGAAAATCAACATTATATGCTTAGAGGACCTTGTTGAATGTATTCCACGATTCAGTAATGAGACCAACATCCCTTACCGCTATAGGCTCCTAGTTCTTTATTAGTTCTTTCCGCACTCTTCCCAATAGTCCATATGCATGTTGGAAGTTAAATGTCTACACATGGATTAATTCATCAAGAGATAAGCGTTTTCATAATTGAATTTCTCATTCAACAAAGGGTGTCAAGTTCTTAAATTGTTGAAAACAATTCCTTCCCTTTAGGGGTTGGACGTTTTGTGTGCGAAAGAGATAAATGAAACGATTACAGGTAGTACGGAGGTCATGTATTGTGCGGTATTCTGTTTTATGATATATTAAACCTTTTAGAGATGTATGAACTGCTTGTAGTTTATATATTGTTAAGAAATAGATAAGCCATACGATTTTGCAAATGTTCCGCTTCTTTGCGACTAGCTTGCGATCTTGGCGGGGACTTGTACAGGAGAAAACCCTGAATTCCATTGATAGCAAAGCTGCTCCAAGTACTAGAATATTTCTCAATTCTCTTGATTCTGTTGGCACTATCGAAAAGAATGATTTGGTAAAGAAAGAAACACACCTTAATGAATCCAAGTAAGAAAAAGAATCGTAGGCAGTACAAAGAAACCATTTGTTGACTTATATATTATAGTAAAAGAATGTTCCTTTATATGTACTTAATGACGGGGGAAAGGTTTGAGTGTTTTGCTTTTAGAAGATACTGTCGTCACTTTAGGAAATGACCGTAACTTCCAAAAATTATACTTCCCAAACTTTTTCCCTTAGTATACTCGATTTTTAACCAAATTCTACGGCCGCTGCCACGTCTAACGCGGCCTGCCTTCTGGCTGTTCTCGTGGCGGCCTTCTGGCGACTTTGACCCGTATTAACTCCGTTTTCTCGGTTCCCCCATGCCGACCACTTGTACCAATTATTTGATGCGTTTTGGAACATAGGTTAACCTATTTTTTCAATCATGAAAACACCCCAATTTTCCCCCTTATCGCTAGGGGCTCAGAACAAGGAATTCAAACAACAATATATTTCCAGGAGAAAGCGAATAGCATAACAAGCGGAGGAAAGGTTTGAGTGTTTTACCCTTGAAAGATATATTCGACTCAATAATTAAGATATGTTTTAGGCCTCAGTGAAATAGAGATGTACAGTCAGAGATGTAGTAGTTCAAGACTTCTTGTTTTTGCAAGAAGAATAGTACACAGCCTCTCTAGTAAAAGATTAAAATACATTCTTCACAGATTGAATATATCTTCCAAGAGTAAATAACACCCAAACTTCCCCCTTTTTCACAGGCAAATTATTTTCTCCCGTACTTGAGAAAACAAGTTACCAACATGAAACTGGCGGAATATGATGTAGTTCATTTCTTCGTCTGACATTCCTACCGGGGTGAATCAAAACCAATGTGAAAGTACTTACAGCTCTAGATTGTAAAACGACGCCATTTCAGCACGCGATAGTTTCAGTATTTTTCCTTTTTAAGTTTTTGGATATATGATGGCTATTACGGCTAAGATCCACCCTCGCGGATCGTGCGAAACACTCGTATTATGGCGAAGTCTGTCGAAGCCATGATATTCTCCTTCTCCCCGTCGGTATTGGCGTCTACGAGGCGCTGGGCAACGATATTTCCCAGTTCTTCCGCCGTCTCGCCGCCTTACGTCGCATCACTTCCCCCCAGGAGCTCCACGACCTCACTATGCTATTCGCTTTCTGCTTGAGAAGTTTGAAAGCTCGCCAGGCCCTTACAAGCCGTCTTTCTGAGCACATTTTTTTGCATTATAGCCACCGCCTGCACTGATGAGTACATCGTTAATCATTAAGGGTTTCTCCCCCATGATCCAACTATAATTTCAATCTATTACCGTAAAGCACCCAGACTTCTCCCTGTTATGGCAGTTAACTGTAGCCTAAGTAAGTCGTGCCTATTACTGTGCCTAGTTGCAGGGCGCTGACACCCAAGGGGTAACTGTTATGTATGCCCAGAGTTTCAATGGGAACTTGATATGTAAATAAAGAACTGCACTGAAACCAGTTTAGTTTTTCTTTAGTCGACTGAGGGATTGCGCACAAACGGAAAATCGATTTGGTTCTTTTTAATGTTTGAAAAGTGCTGTTCGGCTACCCCCCGGTGCATGCTAGACGTGTTTAGGTTAATGGTCAATGTCACTCGTGTGCCTAAATGGCTGGCTCAAAGCCTGTCAGCAGGCATGATGCATTGGACATCACTTCTGCTGCCACATGTCTCTGGGTTAAGACCGCTCGAACCGTCTCGTATGTCTCCATTGCCCTAACAGTCACATTCCGCGCCACGTCGGTTAGCACGGCGTAGGCGTCTGGGTGGCAGCCCCGAGGGTAGATATAGGAATAGGCATGAGCCTGCTTCGGCCTGCCGCCACGATAAAATATTCATATCTTCTATAGTTTGCAGCTTTTGCCGCGTTCAGAAATGTGAGCGGGGTAAAAGTGCGCACTCTCCTGTTGGATAGCGCGAATGGGTTGACAAAAGTGACATCGAAGAAGTCCGTGCCTCCAGTGCTTCCCATTGTCCTGATACCCAGCCTTGTACGGTGAAGGCCGTCCCTCGGCTCGATGGCGCGGTAACAAGCAGCTTTCTGCAAGTCCTGGGCAAGCAAGTGAACTTGGCGGTCATGTCTTCGAATTCTGCGGGCTCAGTGAATACAGTGCAGGAGATGATCTCCGAAGCAGTCAAATGTTTCCGGACAGTTTCTGCTCGGGCACGGTGTGTCCGCAGCGAAAAGGGGAACTTGAGAGTAGTATTGAAGCCATGTCGAGAACCCGCGGGCGTCGATATTAGTCTTCAGACCCGGGCACGGGGAACAGATTGCAGTTATTTTCTCATTTCTTTAGTTGGCAATCCAAACCTTGAAAAAATGCACAAAGTCAGTCAAAACTTCAGCGCATAAGAGATTATTAGCCTCTAACATATAGTATTTGCGAGGCCTGTGGTGAACATCATTAGTGGGCGGACAAGCAATCGTTTGCGGAGGGTATGGATAGAATACAAGCTACTGAGGGAGACGGCGTGTAAGAATCTGCCGGGCTGGCATTTCCAGCAAGCACACGGCAAAGCCCGTAGAGAAGTCGTAGATCTCCTGGTGGGAATGGGTGTTACGGCGTTTTGCGTCATGTAGGCGACACAGCCGAGGAGCTTAGAACTCTCGTCGCCTACCGGCCCGTCGGCGTCAATGCCGGCAGGAAATAGAAGGAAATTATGACGACAGCAGAGTTCTCTATAATGCGTAGGTTTTGCACCTTTTTCGAGAGTAGCTGCTGCAATCCAAGACCTAGTGCCTGGGGAATCCAAGACTATGCATAAGGACGTGCAACTGCAAAATATACATTGATATCATGGTGGTCATCACAAGCGATGCACAGGTTGATTCGGAGGTAGGATGGGGAGGCGGATGGAGGGTCTCCGTGACGGAGGGAAGAACCTTCGAGGAAGCACAAATTCAGCGAGCGCCGAAATTGCAACATCTTTGCGAAGCTGTTGGATAGCCTGGCGAAGGAAGTTGTACCGGTAAGCTTGGGCATCCTCGCACTTTCAAGTACGAGCATGGAAAACGGATGGGTTGAGGATGAGAGCGATCTCATTGGACCGAAGGGACCATGTGGCACTGTGCGCTGTACCAGGAAGGAGAAAAATACTGAAGCGAAGGATCTCAGCTATGGTCCATGCTAAGAAAGAGAGGTGCGGGCGTGAAGCTTTGACAGTGTAAGTTCTGACATGGCCTTGATTTAATTGCATGCTCTTTCAATCTAATTTGTGCAACTAAAGGGATAGGGTAAATGAGGAAAGCTAATTTACAATGACGCATGTCTCGAAGGTCCTGAAACCTTCCATTCAAACCCAGTAACAGGATAAGCAATCGAAAAATTGGACAACATAGTTAGGTCTTTCCCGCAGTTATGTTACAAAGTGGTAGCGATTAGTCGGAGAGGTTGATATTCTCAGAAACAATTATCCAGGACGGATGATTACAGTAACAAACGACAACGTGCTACTGCAGTATGATGGTGGGAACACAAAGAATTGGATAAGGTCAGAGACTTAATTTGATACAACAGTATGTCCAAGGAGTAGGGTCTACCCCCATCTTCATTAGGTAGCGATTCTAAGGCCATAAGTTAACTTCCAACTTTGAAACTATTTGGTTCTGCACCAGAAGTTGTCTGCTACCTTCTTGACACCTCTAGAGGCAGCTGTCCACTCAGATTTTATAATCTTTTCGGATAGCCCTGAAGTCTCAAAATAACACACTGAATACCGTAAAATTTATTCAAGAGAACACGGTGTAACAAAAGTTCTACTTGTAGATATTTTAGGTCCAAATTTGTAGTCACTGATGTCAAAATCAAAGAATTCCTTTACAATAGCCATTGAATCAAATAAATCCGTACAGAATATTTCGAACAGCTCAAGATCATTGACAGTAGACGAAGTTTACACCTCCTCATATTTCTTTTTCTATCTTCGTTAGCGTCTGTTGTTCTATTTCTAACCTGTACCGTATTTCAAGCGTATAAGTTTAAGTTGAGTACCAAGTCGATGTTCAATAAAGTAAGTCACCATAATTGGCACCCAGTTATGTATCATGGCATCGTATATAGTCAAAATTAAATCAAAATGGCGATGAAAAAATCTATTTTGTAATATTTCCGGAAATTCCAAGAGCTACCTAATGTATGTGACAAGCAAACTAATTAAAAGATTTCGAAGGCATTGATGTATAAAATAAAAGAAAACACGCATAAACAAGAGTAAGTCGTCGTACAATTATTGCGGCGGCCACCAAATATAAAATGATGCCTATCATAGAATGAGAAATGAATGAAAATTTTACTCCCATCCTCTGGAATATTGCGTAACAAGAAATATATTCTCCTCCTCCCCACTCTATTTTCTGCATGATTATGAAGAACAACTATGGTTAGGAATAAGTTAAGTTTTTTTAGATAAATGTATAGGCGAATTTATAAATGTGCCAGGGCCAGCTTAAGACCCTCTAAAAGGAAGTTAAGAGCTTCTCCTTGACATATTAAAACCACCTGAAGGCCACTTTCTGGTCATCGTAATGGCATCAGATGTTGCCCATATTATGCGTTCCTAATTCCTGATGGTGATGCTCCATTGCCACCGAGTCTTTTTTCCTCTACTGAGCAACTTAAATTATTTCGCCGCAAACGCTTCCGTCTAATCGCAACTAATCGATCTTTCTCGAAGTCGGTGAGTTACTTCCCCTTCAGGTGGTATGGATCCTTTGAAAGAAACACAGCGTTTCGATAGGTCTTGAAGTGTCTACAGAGTTTCTGGGAGATCCTGATTCCTGAAACCGAAAATAACTACATTAAGCCCGAAAATTTAAATCACATTCCACTGAATGAAAAATTTGCGGTTGATGCTTTGCGGATGGGACGAAAGACTCTCATAACGGCAAGAGTACTAAAATACTTCATATCGAGTACTATGTTTTGATTAATGGAATCTACTTGTTTATAGCTTCTAAGTGCAAAAATTGATATTCAAAATGTTGCAATATGACTACAAATCTTTCTGGAGAGGAACTAGCTCATATCTTCTCACGGAATAGTGACATATATGAATTTCACGTTATGTGGGCCTGTGTTGATAAAAAGTATATCCCAGAATGGGAATAATCACGTAATGGCAAGTTGCACCTACGCTTCGAGCGAAATCATCATTTTGAGTCTTGAAGCAGAGAAATAATTTGACTAATAATTGGAGGATAACTATGTTCCTGTGTCTCCTTCTTATATCAAATCGATTCTCATGGTTATTCTCCACAGATTTCAGGGATCATACAATTCTACCTCGGGACATTTCCCGGTATGAAATAATTTAAAATCATACTGAAATATTCTCATCATTCATATTGAGAGTCTAGAAGGCGTGCACAGATAGTCTGTCTCTACATCTTTTTCAAGCTGATTAAAAGCTTTTATGAATGCGACCTCTCCTTTGTGATAGTGCAAGTTTTGTAGTAACTTGTTTGGATCTTCTATCACTTAACAGACTGCTGTATAAATTTTCCATTAGAAAATACGTTTTAATCCCACCTAAAAGCTTTAAGATTGATGATTCGAAGTTTCGTTTCTTTTTCTGCTAAGAGCTTGTGTGGTCTCCATTTTCAAATGCCTTTAATTACACTGCCCTAGTTTTTCATCAAGTAAATTTTCGTTTCGGTATTTTCTTAGCATTAATAGATATTTTAGTACATTATCTTGAATATTGATCAACATTTTACCCCCATTTCGGCGATATCTGTATAAAACGTTTTGAAACGTAAAATAGTCTACGACATGTTATCATTTTTGCTATATGATTCGCTACTTCTTTGTTGCTTTTTCCAACTATCCTTTCGCATTTCTCTTTAGACTAGGAAGCAAAACTTGTAACTTTTTAGAAGCGAAAAAGTTTCCCCTTCAAAGATTATAGAACTTCGTTACAGTGAAACAAAGAGAGTTATCCGAGACAATCTTTTTCAGCGGACGAAAAGGTTCAATTATTTTGCTCTAAAAAATTAAGGACCAACTTTACGGTAGCCTTCTTAGCAGCGACTTCTCATGTCCATACAGAAGGGTGCTACACTCCTATGATAGCATATTTTTCCAAGCAAACAATTTTTCTAATGGGCCTACCAAATCAATTGAGAAGGGTTTAAATTTATTTTTCGGGCAACGTCTATTAGAAAACACTTCCTGATAATCGAAGCTTCGACTTGAATCCTTTTAAGTGCAAAAGTTGCAGCTAGTGCTTCGTTTTGCAAAGAAAATCTCTCCTCTATATACCATAGAAGCCGTTACTTCTTAATTGAATGGGCTATACTTCCCTCCCTGATCACTTTTTATGTGGTAGTAATTCCCCCAAAATTTGTTCATTTGCATTTGCTCTCTACCTTGAAAAATAAATAATAAAGGAATTTAGTGCTTCTTTTGAAGTTAGTTGGATGTGTTTTATATTGATCTGTTCCTTTAATCGCAGCTTACACATGCAGCTGTGCTGTAGCTATTGCGAATTATGTAATAAACCTCTGGTTGTATTAGAATAGATCGAGGAAGCTTCCAACTTCCTTCCTTAATGAGTTTACTTAAGTCAGCTCGACTTTATCGAATTTTCCTGATTGGTCTTAGATCCACCTCTATCTACAATGAGACCCAGTAGCTTGACATAATCCGGCACAAAAAGATATTTGCTCAGTTTTTGAAGATATTCTATGTTATCACATCCACTACTATATTGATATTCGATAACTTTTTAATCAAACAATGTAAGAATACTATAACATCATGAATACAAAATAACGCAAATTAAAGTCATTTAAAACTGAAATAATAATCCTTTAAAAAATGCTGGAAATGCATGGAACTAATCGACATTAAATCGAATTTGAATGTCCCAGCTTTGATGTTAAAAGTTACTTTGTCCCTAGTTTTTCATCGAAGTGAATTTTATGATACCCAATTGGAAGTTAAATTGAGATGAGGTATCTTCCTTCCTTCAAAATCTCGGGAACGGCCTACTTTTTGGGAATGAAAACCCGATACAGTATCATCCTCGGGGCTTAGTATCGTTGTTTGACGCAAAATTGGAATCTTGTATTCTTTTTGGCACAACTATGACAAAAATTAGCCATGATTGCTGAAATCAGTCAATTTGTGCCATTTGAAACTGATTGCAAACATATTACGAACTAAATTGGGCATTTGTGGGCTCTTAAAGTCTACGTACATGTGTGATTGGTTGAATATAAGAGCGCGCATAAACATCAGTGAACTCTACACTTGGTTTCATCTAATCTGAAATGCCAGTTGCAATGATATTGCAAGATGTTAATCATATAGATATTTTCCGGAACACAGTAAAAGGAATGGGTTTCATTTTTGAGTTATTGGAATCTTTCGCTGTTTTTATTTCGATACTCTACATATCTATTCCACTAATCTATTTCCATTTCATTCACATTTTCAGATTTGAGCGCCCCCAAACTCGCAGTATTATCGGATCAATATCCTCCTTTTTTCCTCATAATCTGGATACCTCTATTCGAAAACTTTTCTTTTTCTTTAAACTTAAGTCCTGGTCTGACTCAAACCAGAACTGTATTCATCTTGTGCCAAGTTATGTAGTCCTCTGGTACGTACTTTTCCATTCTCGAGCATATCACTAGGTTCGTATCTTTTGCGTTCATAAGTGGAGGTGATCTATTCACAGCCTCTTTCTCTTAAATTTTCATTGTATGCGCTATTATCAAAGTATAGGGGCATATTTTCTGATCTGCCGTCGATTTTATGTGGGAAAATTTGGTTGCCCAGGTTTTTGAGTACACAGAGCGCTCTTGTTCTTGAAATGCCGATGGTGGGATTAAAAGGTAGATTAGGAATGAAAATTGAACCCATATTAACTTTTGATACCCCGGAAAATAACGGAACCTTTTTCACCTGTAACCATAGATTTAGTTTGTGTTACACCTATAACAGCTGTACTTTATGAATTTCGAACAATTTGATGTCCGAAATCTGTTATCAAACTTTGTGGAATGACTCTCTCGTGCTGTAATCCTAGAGAGGTGCTGAACTAGAAGTTCTAAATAACTAATAGACATAATGTAGGTACTTCTCACAAAAAATGATGAGGCCAGCAAATTCCGCATCCCCGAAACAGAGAAGGAAGCGGTTTGAAATGAAGATATGAGGTTTGGTACTGATTGCAGATTGCCGATTCTCGCTACTTGAGGAGCCCTAGAAAACCCTAAAATATATGGCTACTATTCAAGAGATAGAAAAGGAAGGAATAGCTAGCATAAAATAGAAATATTTCAGAACAAAATACATAATATAGTTGAAAATTGATTACTGGAACGATGCTGGTCACATGGGAGGGATACGAGTTCCAATTCGATCCAGCGAAGAGAAAAGGCATCTTCTGTAAGAGAAATACGGCCAAAGGAATTGAAAGAGAGATCTACGACCAGGTGTAATAAGGAAAGGCTACCATAACTGTCGAAATGCTTTGCGTTGCCTTTCATCGAGGCAGACGACGCATATTGGTGTCGGAGAAATATCCACAGAAATTATACGAAAGAAAAGGCTCTAATTCAGAAGCGCTGCGGGTGGCAAACGGCCGAAACGTCGCCCACATCAACTATCGCGCGAATGCGATAAATTTTTTGGTTTTCTGTAGTCTAAACGCTTGGGACGCGTGATTATTTGAGCCAATACGGAATCTAGATATAGAAGCCGACAGGAATGAAGACCAAGAACGGGAGGCTGAGATCTGAACAAGCTGAGGAAAGGGTTCATAAGTTTGTCTACTGCAAGTTGAGGCTCATTTCAAGGCTGGTCGTTCTTTTTTTAAAAGTCGATAATAGGTCACAGACTTGGAACCTTAGATGACAAGACTTCCCTGGCAGGTTTACAAAGAAACCAAAGAGGAGGCGATCATTTTCTAAAACTCCGAAACAAGTAATGGAGACCAATTGAAAATAATAAGGGATCAATAAATCCACTTACGCGTATTATTTCATCGTTTATTAAGGAAATGAATATATTTTGGGCTTTAATCTGGCTATACGTAGTTCAAAATAGAATATAAAAGATAGGGAAGTTAAATTTGGCCTCTTTAGATAATGAACTGATTATGATTTTTTTTGAAAGCATTATGGGCCCGCATCTGGATGGGGAGGTCTTAGAAGAACTGCAAATGCTGATGCAATCAAAGAAGTTGCGCAAATAACATATAATGAAAGTGATGATTATGCAGACCGATATAAAGTTAACTTGTACGGTATTGAAGATCTTTAAGAATTAACATTTAAATAATATGGTAGAATATAGCTACTGTAAATTGTTTGTTTAACTCGTATTACAGGAAAGTATCACTCGAGTTAGACTGAAAATATAAACTTTCTGGAATTATCTGTTTGAATACCAATATAAACAATATTAAATGATTAGAATAGCTCGATGGTCAGAACCTGTGTCAAATATTTACAAAGACGTAGGACTATTTCCATTGCTGAACATGAATGATCCGCTACCAAAACTTCATTGTAAAATGAGCAATTATTTAGTATGAGTAATATAAAAAACGGGGTGAGACAGGCTTTTTTGCAGGCAAATGATAGATGGACTTTTATTTTTTTTGTAAATCTTTATAAAGATTCTTTATATGTCGTAAGGTGTCTAAAAATATTGAGGTCAAAAATTACGTTTGTAATAAATTGCGAAAAATTATACCTATATCACGCTTGACTGCATTTATCACAACAAACATATTTCTTTCAATTGCAATAGCTCAACCTAAAACAGGATAAAGATTCAAAAAAGTGAAGAATAAAGAATTATTGAGATATTTTAATTTACATTAACAGTTTGAAGATACTCAAGCAAAACGAAATCCCAGTCGGAAAAAAATGCTACTGCTTTTATTGACATGAATGCCCTAACTTAAGTTGAACTTCACATTATAATGCTCAGCCACTCCAAAAGTTGGGCAGTGTTCCGGCGATATTAATTATGCAGTGCTGTCCTTTCATACCATTTGTCTCTTGACTCTACAATATTATTCTTTGAAGGACCACGTAGATGGATCGGAATGTATAAATTAGCTTTCTCTTTACTAAACATTCAAGTTAAATACTAACTGGAATTTGTTAATATAACGATGAACACTATATGACCAATAAGTTTTCAAAAAACAATCGTAATTGGCAAAAATGAGCTAAGGATATATTTTGACTACAGCTAAAGCTCACGAAAAGCGTACTCTAAGTACTGCTGAAAGTGAATGATAGGTGGGCTGAGAAGTCTAAGACATTTCGAGCAGTGGTTTTGATTTGACGTATTCCATCATGCTTGTTCTTAGATATTATTTAGGCAGCTGAATTATTCTAGCCAAAATTTTACTATTGCGGATGACAGGGTACAACTTAATTATCACTCGAAATATACTTAATTAATTTTCGCGCAATGAATAACTATTTTCGTAATAGATCAGAATGTGTTCCTAAACTGATACATTTTTCATGTCTCCCAAAATCTAACCCCTTTTTGCAGATTACTCGCAGAGTCAATAAAAAATCCGTTTGAAGTTTTCTGTTAACCTTCATTATATTTTTGCTCAGTAATTTTAAAACTAGTTATTTAATTTTATGAGTATTCATGTCACCATGTTTTCGAAATTTTTACCGCAAGAACTATAAACATTTTCATAAAAGGACTTAGGTCGCGTTTCAAATTTGATGCGCAAGTTCATTTGATAAATTGAAATGGCGATCATCGTCAATTGAAATTATAAAAATTTTTTTCAGTAGACCCGGGCACTATGTGATAGCAATTGATTACCAGTTTAATGTAATGTCATGTTGATTTGGTCTGTTTAGTAGTTTATTGCACAACTGCACATTTATTTCAATAACTATATGAATGATGGTCACATAGCTCCTCAAGAATGAGCGTATTAGGAGCATCATTTAAAAGTTTCTACAGTTTCCAAGAACCTTGTATTCCATAATTCAATTGTTATTAGTTTCAACTTTATATTAAGAGAGAAAATTGCTTACATATGAATCAAATTTCCTTGAAAATTATAGTTTCGTGGAGAGTATCTATTTAGGAGGGATCATAGAAGTCGAAAGCTCATATAGTAGTGGTTGAAGTTTTCTTATGATGGCAAGAACAAATATGACAAAAATCAATCTATAATTTCTTCAAGATAACTTTATAATGATTATCTGAAATTTACACTTCTCTGTTTTTATATGGGAGAAATAGATAAATAGGTTATTTTCCTTGATTGAGTTGGTTTATATGTGTATATTAAAATAAAAACCATCCACCCGTACTAAATCACCAGAAAGGTGAATTATAGACACTGTACAGACAATTCTATGTCTATCTCTGTGATTCTATTACCCTCACCTGCGCGCCTTTTTGACGCCTGCCCATATATGTCTTCGGGACTGAAAAAAGACGACTTCCGTAGAAGATAGAGCTTGCTTCCTATATAAGATATCTTTATACTATTAATTTTATGTCAAAATAATTTAAATGTTTCATTGAATGCGTACAAACTTATCAATAACTTAGTTATCAGTCACCGAGTACCTAATTTTGTTATATTAATATAGATGAAATAAATAGTATGTTGAATAGTTTTCTCGTTATTATTCGATGTTTTATAAATTTCATCTCAGATATATTTGATTGCCTATCAGGATCCAATAAGGGGTTGGAATAATCAGGGAAGTTATTTAGAAGAATTTATTATATTTGATTGCACACTGTATCAGTCTTATTGTATTTATTGTGGTATTCATTCCCATAATAAACTATTGATGTATTTTCATAAATTAGTATTTCTATTTTCTTTATTTTCATGAAGTAATTAATAGTATTATTGAGCTGATTCCCTTTTCTTTTTGAAAACTCTACTACTAACATTTCAAGGGAATATTTTTTCATATTCTCAGAATATGTCATGAAGAGGTCCATTCTTATTCGATTGAAGAGGTGTAGAACTTCGTTTCAGTTCAAAAATTTCAATTTCAAGATGCTGTACCCCATCTTCAAGTAGATGGTCTAGATAAAATTATTCGAGGAGTCATAATGTTCGAAGTATGAGTTTTTATGAAGCGAGGTTCTTTTCTGTTTTTAATGCATGGAATGCTGTCTCTTTATGATGAGCTAAAACCAAAAATTCCTAATTCCATTGCATTTCTTTTTTGAGGACCAAAATCTAGTTTCTCGGTATGTATAACATACTGAGTTGGCTTCGAGCGGTATCAATTTTTCGGAGGAACAATCTTTGCTTGTTTTCCTTTTTCTTTTTGAATGTGTTTTCTATTTCAAATGTAGTCCTTGATTGATTTAAAGACAAATATTTAGGTGAATATTCCTGAATTTTCAGTTTTTGGAGTATCATTTGCTCGAAAATTACATAGTATTTCTAAATAAAAGTCATTTTAAATTTTCTTGTTGCTGCGAAACAGTCTTCTCTTCATGATTCGGAGAAAAAGCGGCGGAAATAAGTGTTCGATGTTCCTATTGTATTTTGAAATTAGCCAGTTTAAAACCATAGAAGTGCTTCCATTGATTTTGCAGCCACTGGAAAAATTAACCCGGACAAATTAAAATACCCAAAGGGGACTTAGAACTTTGAAGAACTTCAAATCAATTGTAATAATGTAAAAAAATATCGAAAAAACTTTGGTATTTATTCCATATTGATGACAGAGGTTTCGCCTTACCAGTAGTGCTTCCCCTTGCTAATGTACCAATTTCATATTACATTTTAGTTTATGGAGATTTTGGAAATAATACCGGCTCGTTCGTATTAATGTGACTGAAATGAAGAACTTGTAATATATTATAGATTTTTTCTCATTAGACGCTCTTAGAAATCAGTGAACTATATATACTTTTGTTCTGCATGAAACTGTAAGTATTTCAGGACCTCAATTATTGTTCCAAATATATTTTAGTAGCTCCCAGGCATATTTAGGTGTTTGGAAAGTACCAGCGCAATCTGGGAAAAGATTACAAAGTTACACAAAGTTAAGTTTAAACCGGAGAGAGTATGTATTGATAATGAATATGAAGCCTCCTTGTCTTGGCTCGTGTATTCCCTGTTAGCCTCAGATGTTTACATGATGTATTCCTGTATTTTTACTCTAGTCATGAACGATAATAATGTTTTGACTTAAAGTCGAAGGATGTCTGGAGCAATTGTTAAAAGTGAGAAACTATAAACAAAACGTGAACCTGTTAGTGAAACAGACGTTAATTGATAAAAATCATTAAAAACAAAGGACAATGTTTGATTGACAGAATATTCGGTAAGACATGTTCATTTGGACTAAGTTTCAGTCAAAAATCTATGCTAATAAGCATAATCTATTTAAGTATATAGATCCAAAGCAGGAACTATAAGTAAATATCAATGTTTCGCGGATTGTACTTAAACTAGAAATGAGTACAAGACCGCTTTTAGTACCAGATCATTTATGATAAAAGATCGATGGACTGCTGCTTCATAAAATATTTTAAAAGACAGGGTCTCTTTTATATGCAATAAGAGGAAAATACAGCATTATTTTTCGGTTAAATAATTTAGTTTTCTCTTAAAAATTATTAATACCAAAACAAGATACAGAAAACGATTGAAATTAGTTTACAACCAAGAAATGGTTTTTTCGAACAATATTAATATAAAACTTGACGAAAGAAAAATGGTTTTAACGAAGTGTAAAAAACGTAAATATAAATCTAAAAATGATATATGAATTCCTCGGTCGCTGACTGTAGACATAAAGTTTAGATGACGATTAAAGGTATATTTTCAAGTTTTTTTGATTTAATTAATCATTTATTGATATTAAAATTTGTGGTCCTTTTTTATATTTTGAGTACAAATGTATGATACATTATAGCGACTAAAAAGTATTTTGGTTGCTAAAAGTGCTTTTTGTACTGTTAGAAAGCTCTTAAATTTTATTTTTTTAGGGAAATTTGAAGCAGATATAGGAAATGAGATTTCATCGCAGTACGTGTAGGCAAAGCCTCCTCTCAGCTGTCAAACCTTGGGAAATGTTACATATAAATTTTCTTGAATCTCAGGGCTTTGAATCGACAAAAATAATGAGGTCTGAATATCAAATGCAGATCTTAGTTATTATTCTCTTGAGCATTAGGGTTTTTTGGATCCTGAAGATGTTTTTTGCCATTTTCATCTATTATTTGCGATGTTCAAAGTATCAAAGAGCATCAAATTCCCGAAAATTTCTCACATTCGACAGGAAAACTATACGTCAGAATCTGCTTGCAGTATCAAATATTAATGTGGATATAGGATTCTCCTCGATATTAAATATGACTTAAAACATCTGCAAAGCAATTTTGCCGGTCATTTTGTAACTAAAATGAAATTCACATTATGATTTTCGGTCTTAATCATACGGGTTTCCCCGTAGTCACTCCCTTGCACACAAATTTCTCCAGCTTCTTCATCTTTTGTTGTATAGTGCCGCCTAGAAATGTAGGATCGGATTGCAGGAGTCGTGACGAAATTGGACAGAAGCTGAGCGAGTGGCGTTGAGGTCCAAATAGTCGTCTCGAAGGACTGGAACAAAAAGCATTTTGTGATTCCGAAACCGTAATCTCCAAAAAATGCCCCAGTGGGACACAAATTTTGTTTATAAAAAACATGGTGCCCTACAAACTTTGGAAATAATTTGGGCCGAGAAATACTGTAAGCGGATAGTCTACGCAGTTCCCGTCATGGAACACCCCGATTTTCCGACTTTTTTGAGCTCAGAAAATCCAAAATTAGTGACCTTATTTTGAACGCAGTACTGAAACGTATTCTTTTTTTCATCCCTGCAAGTACCATTGGAGAACATTGCCGAGGAAAACCAGATATTTACCGGAAAATCATCACATGTAAAATAATTCGCTTTCTGGCGTTCAAAAATTATACAAGTGATAAAAGTGGCTAGTATAAGGACTGCCTCTCTTCAGAATACTTTACAAGTTGGTCATCGCCTAAAATAATTCTTGTATAAGTCGCATCAAGAGAGGTCAGTAGTTCCTATGTTAAAATCGCTTTTGGTAGAGACAGCGCTCTTCTTTGATGACCAGTTCGAAACGTATGATGACAAGAGTTTTTGCTTTGCCTAAAATAATGTAAGGAGGGAGGTAAGTGACAAGAAAGAATGAAAAACTTGCAAAGCGTAGGCCGACGACGATGTAGAATGTTCCAAGCCTTTTCAGTCGAAATTGAAAGGTTCATTCGATTACTGTATCAAGCTTTTCATTCATAAACTGGTGGAAGTTGAGTTTTCTTGAGCTTTGATCGCATTGATTTTTGCCAGCCGGGTAATCGTAGATGTAGTTACTTAAATTATGATAGTTATTTTACTGATAATGCAGCAATATTGAGGCAGCATCGATCTTTTGAATTGACGAGGCTAGTATTATTTCTCCCGTATTTGTATAGAGTGCATGTAATATCTATGAGAAAAGCAGTTGAGATGAGGCCTGTGTAAACGTAAAGAGAGATAAGTTTGGTGAAGAATCAAAGACAAGCTGATATAGAATTAAAATTTAGGACAAGCAGCTTAGAGGGCATTTTTTTCATAAGCGGTGGAGTATTTGACTGGGTGAATATTTCTGTTAGGCTAAGGTGCGTTAAAGGCTGAATATGCTTCTGCAATTATGGTCAAAGCGGTATATGTGACGCTTACTAAAGCCTTTTTGTCATAATAGAGGAGTATATATACAGGAAAATGATTCTTTGGAAAGTTTTTGTACTCAAAGAATTCAGGAAGAGAATACATCTTTGGTAGTACATGGAAAGCTACATTTTAGGAGTACTTTCAGTTTTGGAGTTTATTAGTAATGTTTAAATAGTTCCATTGAAAGAAGAGGTAAACTTTATCACGCGTTTGTTGAGAGAGATGAAAGTCCTGGAGGGTCAGATCATTGTGTAGTTCTGGTCCTATATATGTGAAAGATTGTGGATTTAGCTACGTCAAATTTCAGAATGCTTCCATAGTAAAGTCCTTGGCTGTAAAGGTTTGGTAATAGTGTAGGTCCACGGCGCTACAGTACATTTTGTACAAGGTCGAGCTCAGATATGGCGTACTGCATGCCGTGTGCCACGTTCAATTAAATACCTAATTTTGCAGTAATTGTTGTGCAGGCGCTCAGCCCAGAGGACTGTCGTACTTGAATCTTTATAGTGTTTCTGTTTTATTCATGTTGTTGTACAGATGCGCCACGTGGAGGCGGAATGTAAGCACCATGGGGATAGGTGTGTTCGCCAGTCACATGTGCGTGGTTATGGATTAATCCAAGCTGGCACGATGGTGCAGATTGTTTATCGAAGTATATAATGTACATCTGAAGTGGTGAAAGAAAAGGCCTACACTGATTTTGTGCAAAGTCACAGCACGAAGGGAAGCACGTACTGTGAGTAGTTGGATACAGGTGTAAGGAAACCAGCCGGCTAGATTGCACGCTGCGGATTATTTCGAACTTGCTCGACCGGGACAAATAACACCTCGAACCATATAAATATCCTGTCGCCGCAGCGACAGCTGGGGAATGGAAAAAGAAAAAGAAAAAGGAGAAAGAGAGACGAATGACACATTTCTCTGCTAAACCATTACTTCCACGCTAAATCGCTGGGTAGACCTCATTTTGGACGCTGAAGCCAAGGTGGATTTATCGTTAGCACAAGTAAATCCACGACCGCAAATAAAGCTTCAGGCACGGCTATGAAAGGCACAGAAGCATGGCGGCTAGAATCTCAATTAGATGACGAGAGTGGATACAAAATTGAGTTGGGAGCCTGCTAAAGTAGAGTGAAAGTGGGAACTCAACCTGAGTTCTCGCTTTGTTAAAGCTTTGGACAATAACGATTCATCTTTGTTCAATTTTTTCCTTTTCATGATTCCATGTATCTTCAGAATTGTTTACTCGTAAATGTTTGGCAAATTTAGAACCTGATTGGGACTACAGTTTCGTTGGTAGCCCTCCAATGTATTATTGCTATGCACTAATACATTGTTAGATGCCATAAAATATTTAATATATTCCTAAACTGGTACGAAATCCGACCTAATTTGATTCGTTTATGGTAGATCTTCGCAAGAACGGTTTCGTTAGCCCCTATACTCTGATTTATTTCTTGAGATTATATACTGAAGGCTTTGGAAAGCGGGAATTGAAGTTATCATGCATATATTTGAATGATATGGTATCATTCGTGATTGCTTAGTGAGTTCTCTGTCTGTATTCGGAGTATGATAACACCGTACATAGAATTAAACTGCTATCTATGATAGTAAAATGAAGGAAAACAGTTGGGTAGATATATCTGTATTGTTCTCGATGCTCTTTTCTGCGAAATATGCAAATCCCAAGCGATGTTTTTTCCCAGGCCCTATATTTTGATGTATATCGGTTTAAACATAGCGTGCTGATTGAGAGTTTAACTTGAATAGTGATTTAATTTCGATTTTAGAAGTATGAGGCAGAATCAGAAACTCAGGCGCGTTTTCCTACAACGAAACGGAATTATTGGATGCTGCATTCATTGATCGGCATCATTCCTCAGCTTAAGTGAAGGAGTCGGTTCACCATGAACTCTGTATCCTTTTTGTGACTCAAAAGTAAACCTCTGAATTACGGCGGAAGAAAGAAGTCGTGGGAAGTCTTAAATGGCCTGCATATAAGGTTTCTAGGATGGCGGAAGTTATAGTTTTGTAGCTGTAAATGCTTTTGGAAGTATTCCAATTTCATTTAAAAAAAAATTTTCAATCATGCTTGTTCTTACATTAAATACTTCACGATGATGCTTGTCTATATTGACTTACAAAATTATCTGTCGTCACAGACAAATGCGCATAGGAGTCGATGTCTTAAGATATTGGTGTAATTTCAGTTCGATTTACTGAGCAGAGGTTTTCATTTATCAAAATAGGTAGCTGCTTTCAACATTGAAAGTAAGCTCGTGGAAAATCTGTCTTGTAAACGTGGAAATAAGTATAATGGCCAAGTTATGTAGGTGCAACAAATAATGTAGCTGTGGGGTAGTAGATGTACTCTTATTAAAAGAGATGTTTCCGACGAGTTACTGTAGGCGGTGATAACTACACGTCTGAATAGATTTCTGTATAAATATTACACTGGCTCCCAAAAAAGTACCAAGGTGGAAGTTCTAGTTTTTAGATGTATGTTCTAAAAAGATAATTTTGAAAGCACTGCGTCAGAGAGATATTTGCATTTATTTCGCATAGATATTTTGTTTTCGGGAATATATGTTGTTATTCTTGAGGTTACATTACTTTCATTAGAAGGATAGATTCCTCTATTCTTGGCAAATGTTCATGAAAAGGAGTTCCATAATACGCAGAAAGAAAATTTAGTCACCTTAAGGAATGAGTATGGCGTAACTTGATCTACCGCGAATGGAAGAATATTCATATGATAAGAGTCAATTATTCCGACTTATACGAGCTTTATACCCACCCCAACTGAAATTTCAATATGCTGCGCTATACAATTACTGAAACGGCTACTTTCTGCTCTTCTTCAACTCTAGATGGCATTTGGCCTAATTTATAGGCACAATCAATTCTGTGGGTATTTTATGTTCAGACTCAGCCTTTATACGTCATCATGGCACTTGGAAATACATATGCTTGCGGGCAATTCACAATAATATTGATCATTTCTCGATGTTACGGCGCTGTGAGAGGTGGCACATGAAGCTCTTGGGGTATGAACCATTTTCAAAGACTAAATAAACTAATTTATCCCGACCAGGACTTTCGTTCATGACTTCCACCTCAAATGACGATGTCAGATAATTTCTGATTTATAGATACTAATTTTTTATCTTCCGGAGGGTTTTTGGAGGGAACCACGGTAGAACTCTCCTATTATAGTCTTATTCTCCTGCCTTGACACGTTTTAATTGGTTTACGAATAAACTCCCAGGGCAAGATCCTTCATACATTAAAAATTAATTCAAAAGAATTAATGAAATGAGGCTTCTTAATTCGGTAGAGGTTGTTGAAATTTTGTTCACAGCCAAATCAGGAAAAAGGGATGCACCATTGTGAAACTAGAGTGTTTGTTGAGAAGCGCATGTACTATGTTCTGGAAATGATAAGTTTTCATCGCAGACTGTAACAAGGAAGCAAGATTTTGCAGAGTGTATACATATACTGTAGACGTTTTACATAGTTTTACTATATCCAAAAACCTACACAAGGTTTCATATCTGTTTTCTCCTGATTTTTACCGCTCCACATATATTTTAATATCTTCTGTGCCTAACGGACTAGGACATATTTGTGTATTTCGAACATTTCACGCTGTTTGAAACACATCGCGGAGTATTTTTTTGATCAGGGCTTAGAATTGGTTCTTGTGTGATTATATCCACTAATTTGGCAACTCGTCGAAGTATAAGAATTGAAAATTTCTGACGGGACCTGAGACCATATCTTTTAACCTGTTGGATATATTAAGAAGCGTAAGTTATTCAATACCCGTAGAATCTTTACTACATGAATAAATTTTGTATGCTTTAAAAAAGAAAAAGTGAAAAAAAGGAATTAAACTAATTATTTGTATCCATCGCTGAAACATTGAGCCGATAAATTTATTTGCGGTTTCCTCGAATCGTAGCTGGTGATAGGAGATATATAGAAATCGATTCATGACTGAAAGGATTCTTAATAGCCTGACCACAGAGCGGGGTCCGATGACTGAAAGTTCTTATATAACTGAAAAATGAAATATTTTTTGCGAAAAGTGATGAAAGAGGAGAGAACTATATCCTTCTTTTCAATGTTTTCACCAGATTTGAAACAAGAGAACATGTGGTTCATGATAAGTGAGCGATGCAGGTACCAAAGGTCGAATTCAGTCGCTGATTATGTACTGTTGACCTTCAGGGTTGACATTAGAGTCCAGAGCAGAAATATATGTGCTAGGTGTACATTTCCTGCTGTGGATCATTGGAGTTGCTATAAAATTGTGTGTATCTAGTGCTATCAACTTTATAGAAATGAACATTTGTATGGGTATGGAAAGAAAAGATAAACTCTTGAAATTAGTAACTAAAATTTTTACAGGAATAACAATGTGTTGCTCTTCAATTTAGTTCTGGGAATAAATCCACTCTTCGGCATCATCCTTTGCTGTGATGACGTGAGTAAGAATGTGGATGAGTTTTCCACAGCTATACGAGTGAGAATAAATCTTGAAATATGTATCATTTTAAATAAGGATTAAAAGGCTGCCGAGAGCGATTTAATATCACGCAGAGAGTTGAAACATGGGTTCGTCAAAAAGTTCCGTACTTTGGAGGATGACTTGCTCAATTTATTATTTTGCTCAGGGGTTTCGGGTGTTTTATCTCCAAGGTGCCTTACGTTCAAAATGTAATGCCTGTAGGCTTCAACTT
This sequence comes from Kappaphycus alvarezii, assembly GCA_002205965.3. Classification (NCBI taxonomy): domain Eukaryota; phylum Rhodophyta; class Florideophyceae; order Gigartinales; family Solieriaceae; genus Kappaphycus; species Kappaphycus alvarezii. The sequence continues at coordinate 272,719 of NADL03000630.1, read as the reverse complement.
CATAACAGTTGTTGATGTTATGAGATATAGGAGTATATATCTCCTTCTTCATCAACTTTATTTGCTGATGTTACTGAATGGACTCATGTACTGGATCATAAAATCTGGTAAATGTTAATTTGTTAGAAGTAATGATACAATTAGGTCTCCTAGACTACGCATTGAATCGTACAGACTTACTAAAGTTTTTACTTGACGATAAAAAACGTCCAAAAAAAATCTATAGCGCACTTTGGGACCAAAATATTAATATTCTTTAATATTTTCTCGAAATTGGTTGAAGTATCTGAGATATGTTCACCAGCCACAACTTTTCATGGTTTAAAGGTCTCTAAAGTTCCATTGAATTAAACTTATCGATTGATAAATATATATTTCCCAGTCATGATTCCGAACATTCTGAATATTCTAATGTCCTATATATCTCTCCCAACAATTTACCATATTTCTTTTAAACTGGTACTCGTAAGACAATCAGACCACAGATTGCGCTGCTCAGTGTCTCGAGCTGTATCTGCTGACAGATAGACTGATCCCTAATACTTTGCAGACGAAGCTTCACCCTCCATCTCTCATGAGAAAAAAAATACTCTTCTTCCTCACTCTGGACTCAGGCCTCCATTCTTCTTCATTGGAAATCACTTGCTCTTTTTGGCTATATTTTCATTCACATCTTCATTTTTGACTCTTCAACATCCTCCTTATTGTCCGGAAACCCCCATTTTTTCTCAATACTTCCTTCTCATCCACATCACATTTTCACACTGGATTCTTACCCGAGTATAACCCAAACCGTAAACGCGAAGACATTCATTTTCTCTATTGTAACCAAATTTCTTCCTAAGATTGAATTAATGACGCTGCCACTAGTCAAAAGATTTTTCTTTGCATCTCATATGTTTCAAAGCCTCTCTTTTTATTTGTAAAGCATGTGGCTAGCCCCCACCAATTCATCTTCGCCCATTGTTTATACTCTCATATCTAGCATCTCTCAGTAAATAGCAAACGTTTTGGTAGGATTCTACATCGTATACGTGGGTCCCTACTATAACATACATCAGCCTATCTTTTCTCCTCACTTTGAGTAAAAAATATTGAATAGTACAAATACTTCCTCTGCGGAAGTAATATTTCTGAAGATAAGGTCGTCTTTCAACAATCGCATCAAAAGTTTTCGTGCACCTCTCTGTACTTTTTCTTCTCTCAAATCCTACTGAGCTTGGGAATAACATTGTTACTGCTCTCTACTTGTACCTTGATTCACACATCCACATCAATCCGTGAAACTACAGTTTGACGCAATGATGTTTCATTCTTCCTACATATTATGTAGGGTTTGGATGCACTCCATCTTTTTCCCTTTTTATTCTCTGCTGTTTCTCTGTTGTATTTACAGCGACTCTAAATTTGATTCTAGATAAATCCCTTTCCTATAAAACTTAATACTTTAGGCGAAGAACAAAGTCACCGAAAAGAATAAAGTTTATTCATGAAAAAGGAGGAGTATAAATTGTGTCGACAAATTCCAATTTCTTTACATATGGACAGTATGTAGATTTAATACAGAATTTTGACAACTACCATGTAATGAGATAAAAATTATGTACTGCTTGTAAAAGGTTTAAAACATTTTGGGATATAAAGTTTTCCAATTTATTTTCAAATGTACATATGAATGCACTATTTGTGGCATATTTCAAAGGCTATTTTTTATCAATCAATAGCCTTTCGTATTGAAATTGGACCTAGCAAATGTGGTGAAGTATAAAAAGGTAAAATCAAGAATGCGCTTGAGGAAACTTTAATTATTTTTCTAGGATGTTGAACGTGGATCCATGTTTTCCTTCAGCAACAAGTAATTTTGACATATTCTTAATTACTCTTTTTTTAGTCCACTTACGTCATATTCCTCGAAGTTTTGTTGCGTTATGGAGCTATACTGTTTGGCTTTAAGCCTATTTCTGAGGGATGATAATGTTATTCATTGATAATTTAATTGGAAACGGAATTGAAAAGCAAACATATATGAATAATTTTAGAAATAACCCTCGAAATCAGATATTTATTACTTTCTTGGCCTTGGTGGTACTAATAAAAAAAGCAAAACAAATTAGGCAGAAAACGTGACAATATGCATTGAGAACAGAATTACTATGGATGAACTAGTTGTGACAGTCGTTTAACGCGGAGAGATTATACTTACTACCCCAGATAACATAAGCATTTTACCTCAGATCTGTTTTGCGCTATGGACTATAGACTGAGGGCACTTTTTGTATATTTTCTAAAAACTCGTAGTTGTTTTCAAACAGTCTATTTTCGTAAAAGCTTCTAATTTTTTCGGTGATATTCATTGGCATAAAATTTCCGGAAAAGATCTTGTTAGAGCGAAAACACCAAATTGCTCATTCTAAATTCCATTTAGTAGCTTTTTGAGATAAACAAATAATAATTGGTTGATTGAATCGAAAATAACTCAAAAAGAGAAGAATGTTTTTTCTCATGCAACATATTTGAAATGTAGATTGAGTACAGTAAACGACTAGACCTTCCCTGGGAAGGAAAAAGTGTACACTCACTCCATTTGTTTTACATAAGTGGTATGTGGCGGAATTATGTACGCAAATAATATATCCTTATTTATCTTTTCTAGTTTTAGAGTTTGAATATGAGGAATCTCAGTTCTTGATTCGCTGCAAATCAAAATTCAATAGCCCAAAAAACTAATTGATAAATTAATAAGCTTTTTCAATTATACTTAAATTTACTCTTGTCTGGACCAGAAACTATAAATAATGAATACTTTTCCTTCGTCTATTGAAATATTGTATATAAAAAAAGCGTGTTCCTAAACTGTATTGGAGTTTAGAACATTTCATCATCTAATTAGTACCGATCAGTCTAATTATTTCTGTTTTCGATTGTAAATAGTTCTAAGTTTATGATTGTATACATTAGAATAATTAATGAAAGAATTTTCAGCACCAAGAAAAACTTAAATATTATTTTGCATATTTCAATTGAACTTATAAGGTAAAAGTTCGGTGAAGAAATGTGCCACATTTTTACAGGAGTTAGGGAACGTAAAAAAGAGTTTTGCAGCTAATGAAACATTTGTTTTAAGCATCACCAGCATGTTTAGATCAATTCCATCGAGAAATTTTTCACCTTTTGAGAATTTGAAGTAACACTTCCTCCAATCATCTGTCAATCGTCATCGCATGAATTCCCTCAAAATGAGCTACTGTAGCAATAAAATTAAACAGCTTCCGTCAACTTCTTTTTTTACAAAAGTGATAGATAGAACGAAAAGTATATAAACGAAGTAGTATGCTTTAAGCAGGAAACGTTTCCATTTCAATTCGTACAAATCAGTATATTAAGTCTTCTGCAACATTGTGGATCAACCTGATAACTCGAAAGTTGAAACATAAAACCATGCTTTAATATATTCTGTACATGTACCGAGAGATTACTTCAATAGAAATAGAGCTATAAAAATGTATGTAATGGACTCAATTGGTAAAAAAGTGTACATTAGGAGTTGAAATTTCAGGGAAACGATCGAAATGTAGGAACTAAATGTGTAACTGATGACTGATGATTCAATTTTGGTCCTCCAAAATCTTTGTGAGCACTTTTTAGATGAAAATGCTGGTACTCATATATCTGATTCCCAATTTCTCTTCATTCGATTGCCGGAAAAATCCATGAAATTACAGCTCAAGTACCACAATCAATCAATATTTGGCTCATAGCCTGGAGATATTTAGTTTTACGCTCATTTTTCAGATTTTACCTTTTTAGATCAGTGAGCCAAGCTTGGTTTATACTTACAATCTACTTGGTATTTAACGATTTTGTCCTTCAGGTGATTGATAGTTCACTCTTTTTCAAAACACTTTTTGAATCGTAGATTGTTCAGATACTGACAGTTTGTATATTCATATGCCATGAATCGGTCTGAATCTGTGGAAATACCAATCGCCTCAACGAGAAAAGATCTCTCAGCTAATACCATAATGGGGTGAAACTTATTCAAATGATAGAATCAAAGCCTAAAATTCGATTTATATTCGTATAGAAACTGAAAATTTGTTATATAAACAAATTTTTGTAACCAGATATGGGTGTATTGATATTTTCTCATCACTACACAATAGAAATTTTTCTTTACTTGAGATGGACGTAAATTATTTAGATTTATTTAAATATGATACCTCTTATTTAAAATTTTTGCTACCCACTTTTTCAATACAAAATATTAGTACGATAGCGTCAAGTGTCTAAGAATAGCTATTCATTTAGTTTATATGGATTTTCATCCAAAATCCCACTTTACTGTTGCCAAATTAACGTTACTTCAATGGCTTGCAAACCAATTTCCTTGAGCTTAAAAAATTATTAATACCCGATATTACGAAGATAAGGGAATCGTAGTGCAAGCTTTTAAAGATTTGCTACCGCTTTTCTATATTTTTGTTACATCGAGGGGCCTAATTGGTAGTTAGAGGTAGGGAATTAAATGGCTTTCATCAAAAGATGGCGGTTTCGAATGTATTTAGGAACCCAGCATTTCAAAGAAACTATTCGCAGCGTTCATTTTCATAGATACCGTGAAAATACCAACAAAATGTTTTGAACGACTTAGCCGCTAGGCTTCTAGCGATTCAGCTGGTACGATATATACTTTTTGGATTCCGACATAAACATGTGATTTTAGTGATTGGGAAGATCCGGAGTCTTGTAGCCGAAGCGATAAGATTTGGAAACGTTCTACATTTTCCAGTACCTGGTTCTTCTAAGGACTTACATAAATTTATAAAGCAAAAAAGCAAAAAGGCGCAAAAAGGTAGCATGATTGGAAACAAAGGAGTCCCCGCCCTCTCTGTATCTCATTGAATCGATATATTTTCTTCATACGTTTAATCCTTAGGGCCTTTGCTTCGTGACAGGGGATTCTATTGATTTTGCGAAGTGCGAAACACGAAAGTTCTTTACTTTTTCAGGCAAATTCGCACCGACAAAAAACTAAAATAGTTATGACCTATCAAGCATCCATTTTAGCTCTCCTTTGAAACCATTTTTGATTTATTCTCTTCATTCTATACTTTCGATTAAACGGGTTTCAGGGTAAATTTTACATTCTTGACTGCACTGTATTTATATAATTTCAAGATAAATTTCAAAAGGGTGTAAAATTTTCTCTATTGGTAAAAACAAATCGAGATAATCCTCGTATGAATATTAAAGCCTCTACTATTTTACTATTTTCCCTTCTTTGAATTCCCTTCTCTGTTACTTGTTTTTGGGACTTGATCAATTCAATTATGAATTGTCTCTGAAAAACTGTAAAATTTATATTTCTGTTTTGAGAGGAGCGCGCTGTAACTAGGATATTGTGGTGGTCATGAAAAAATCGCATATATATTCATGAAAGCATCACTAAATCCTTGTATCACTATAAAACTGGCAGGATAAGGTCACCATTGGCGTCTTTGACAATCATGACATCTTTAAAATTCTGTATCAGATATTCTGCATCTTAATATGCATGAAATGTGGGCAATTCTACTTTTATCGTTGCAATTACTAATTATTTGTGATATGTATGACGATTGTAGCTAATTGTGGTCAAAGTAAAAGCTCCATTATTTTGCAATTTTTATTTATGACGTATTTTTAGTTAGAATCTACAATAAAGCTGATTTTTAATACCACGGAGAATCAAATAAAGAGTTATAGGAATAATAAGCCAGCTTCAAACTAAGTCTCCGTAAAATACAGCTGTGAAAGACTCATTATGCTTCTTCTTCTATCTGAACGGATATCTGACCAGTTGGGATGAAACTTCTAGGTATTAAAGGACCGAAATCTACAAAAGTTCATTGAAACTCTGATTATTTCGAATCGCATCCACCACTCGTGTAACAAATGGCTGCTAGTCAACTAAAAAGAGGTTTTTTAATTAAATCAATCCACAGAAGATCATAAGGCACATATCCAGCTTTTTGTTTATACCCAAGCCCATCTTAAGTAGCCAGTATTATCATTGTAAAATTATTCAATCGCCTTGTCTTCCTGAGACATTTTTTATATCAATATCCTGAGGCATTGCAATATATTTTTTCCGGTACACAAGTTCATTAATGCCTGAAACGTGGTGTACTTCCACTCGATAATTTTTTTTAATTATAGGGATACGCTATTTAGATCCTAAACCCCAACATTGGCAATTTTTAAGCTCTACATGCATTCAGATATTCTTAATGCCGATTGCGAAATTTTTTTTGAGATCCAGTTCAATTGACTCCCAATTTCTTCATAACGGAGATTATTAAAATGTTTTCTATACTTTCAATAGATGAAAACATATAGAATGAACGTTATAAGCGTCCTGGACAGAGAAAACGGCGTGAAACCCTGTATTTTGAATAATATGAGAAAAATTTCTTCGAAGGACTCAAATTTGGCTTTGATGGACGTAAAAGACATACTTTTTGGTTAATAACGAAGAATGAGCGAAAATGTGGCGCTATTTCCAAGATAAACTGCTAAATGATTATTTAATAGATGTAAAACCGACAACTTGATGGATTATTAAATCTACGCTCCTACCTATAGAACTGCAAAATTATGTAACCAAAACATAAAGCTAGATAACCTAGTAAAGGAAAAAGGCCAAAAATATATTAAACTGGAACTCTCCCAGACAGTATAAATACTACGCAAGAGTAATTATGATAAAGAGTAGAACAAGTGATGCAAAGGTATAAAAAGAAATTCTGAGGTCAGACTCTGACCTCATTATCCTTTAAATAAACTTCTAGACGAGAATGTAATTTTATTGGATCTCCTTTAGCAGCAGCTTCAAAGCACGTGCTATAATGAGTACTAATTTTTTTTGATGGTGTTTAAATACCACAAAGGTGATACATGTCAGTCAAACTATCTTTGCACGCAGCCTAATTGAAAACGATTCTATAGCTAATTAAAATCATTAAATCTTGAAATGGATATCAGTGGTTCAAATGACTGGAAAATAATTTTGAGCATTTGAAGAGGTGTTAACATGATGAAGCATTTAAAAGGGATAAATATGGTTCAAAACTCAAATCAAGAAGACATAAAAATGATAGAAGCTGTACTCCAAGAATAGAGATATTCATGGTGATCGATACAAAGTGATATAGTTATATTTCACATGACTGGTCAAACAATAGGCGGAAAAGTGCGTAATAGTCCTGAAAACGTAAATTAAAGATATTTATCTTAACTTCAGCACGCTCAGAGACAAGAAAAGTTAATGATTACAACAAAGGGCGCCTATAAGAAGGGAAGGCTAGTGACCATTTTCACAGAGAAATATTTAAAACGTGAGACTAAAAGCCGTAAAAATCAATATCTTGGTCCTCTATCTGATCGCAGAGCTAATGAAGGCCTACATGTCGTAGACTAAAAGAACCTTTGGGGTTTTAATATGGAAATCTTCGGAGAGTGCAGTAAATAAAAAACACTATGGCGATATGTAAGGGAGGCAGTGAAAATTTTTGAAGAAGTGGATGGAACTAAAGGAGCTTGGTACAGAGAGGAGATGGTGGCGGGTCTAAGCATTTGCGGATTAGGCTCATAATTTTTCCAGCGTAAAGTATCTGTTTTATGCAAACATTCTAGTCGCTCATAGCTTGGCCGTCACAAAGAAGGGGTTTCTTTCCTACTAAATATGATACTAGTTAACCATTTCTTAGATCTACGAGCTAATTTTCGGCTCTCGTTTCCAAAAAAATCAGTGATCTTTCTCTTTCTTAGAAATGAAAATATCAAAGTGTACTTCTTTCCTGAACAAAAAAAATCAAGGCACTGCCCTAATTATATTTTATGTTTGAATATTTTTTCTTCTTCCTATAGAGAAGAGCTTTTATTATTGATACAACTTTTCATGCACATCCGATTCAGATATTTTGTCGAGGATTTTTTTGAAGAAACTCTTGCAAATTCGAAAAGTGAATTAAAGTGAATTAGAACGATCCAATTTCATTCGAAGCAGTCCTCGAGTGAAGAGAGGATTTTCTTTTCATTTAAATTGGAATAAAAGCTCCGTCGAAGAAAAAAATATATAATTCAAAACTTGACAACCTATTGAGTTTTTTTTCTTATTCCCGCTTGAAAGAATGAACAGGCTCTAATCAATTTTTTGATGATGTTTGATGGAAAAAATAATTTGAAATGCCCATTCTCCACAATATGCTGACCTTCATCCTAAATCAACGCACGACTTAGGTGTGAAGCTGCCCCAATATCGAACAGGAATGAGTTGGGGAGTAATCCCATATCAATTTTCGAGAAAAGGTCTATGAAGTATATCAAAAGCTAAAAGTTGAAAAGGTACAAGAAGAAAATCAAATATGTAAGAATAGCCATATCAATTACTTGCATTTGTCAGCAATGCGATCATGAGTAGAGTAATTTACATTCCTAAGATACTTTATCAGAAAAGACTAGTAAAATAAGGACATGGAGGGGGAAGATCAGTTTTTTTGGTTAATGAAAAGGAATTAAAGGATACAAGAATGTTTTGAGAATCTACTAAATATGAAGAATACTTCAAGGGATATTTTAGAAACAAATTTGATATGTAGATATCTAGCAGAAAAACATTACCTTTAACTGCAACATTTATGATTATTAGGAGTAAAGATAGATGTTTAACATAAAAACATATTCAAGTAGAAATTATTTTTAACAAGACTCGCTTAAATATTCTTTACTATGCTTTATCAAGTATTGTGTAAAGAAGGCAACCAATAAGCTGCGAATGCGGCTTCCTGCTCCTACTCCATCGGCACATTAGCCCTCACGGGCACTGAAGAACATGTTGAGATCGACTCCAGTTGGAAGGGGGGCATTAGCCGACACGCAATCCTTCATGCCGAAAACTTCATCATTCGGTCAATGCAGTGACTCATGGTGTAAATCAGGCTACAATTGAACCAATTGACAATCTGAAATCATCAATACATACCAGCATAAATGTTAAGTGCCAATCAAACCTTTCGATATAGGAATAAAGATATAAATTTAATTTTTTATACCGATGAGAACCAGAAATTTGAAAGAAATCCCTCCAAGCCCAGAATACCTGCTTTTTATCGTACAAGGCCATACTCAATATTAAATACCTCACTTTTCGAGTGTGGATTATCGTATCCCCATGGTTACTCAACTTTAATTTATTCATAGAATTTCCCATTAGCACAATAATTTTAAACTCTACTAAAATATAGATCATACATGAGGAGTTTAGTGAGCAACAACAAATCTCATTATCGGAAACTTGAAAACTACGGAGAAAATCTCTTGATCGCCCACTCAGTGCTTCTGAATAAAGCGCTTTGCAACCGGTTCGGCTTTGTAGCGCTCATTTCTCCCTCTAAATCTCGCCTTGATATTTTAAAACGACATTGCTTTGACATATGATTGCCCCCGTGGGAATGATACCAAGGCAAAAATATCAAATCATTCAATAAATAAATTTTTGCTCCCATGAGCCTTTTACCAATTTCCTGCATTAGGAGCATTAATAGCCTCTTTATATGTCATCAATAAGTCTAACTGTTCCGCTTTAAAAGTATAGTCAACTACCGAACACGCAGTTCGGAATTTATAGCGATGAGGTAGTTTCCAGACAGTTGATCGCTGAGAGCTCCATGTGGATGGAAATATGGGAATGTGGTCAAATTCACGTGTATTCTGGTTATATTTTCATCTTAGTCAACAGATATAAAACTCGCGAAATACTGCAACCACAAGAATGCCAACAAGAAAACAAACCGCAAGGGAGGTTATTTCAAATTTGTAATGTCGTTGTAAAATAATCCCCTTCACCTTCTAAACCGGTTTCATTGCATGACTGGCGATGATTCTTATCCGCTACTTGGAGACGACTACCACCGCCGGGGCCCAGCCTCCGAGTGATGAGATGAGTGTACAGTTTAACTTGCTTTTCCCAGCAATTCACGAAAACGTCCTTCCCATCTACACATAGTCTTTGTTTTGACTACTCTGAGACTCGCGACTGGGCTAAAACAATTTGCTTCAGCAAAGAAGGTGTTATGAGGGTTGACGCAAACTACAAAAAAGTATTTTGTACCCCTAAAGGGTTACCACTGTCTTGAAATTAGGCCTCTTCCCATGATGTCCGTGTATACGGGACTCTGTGTTTACCAAAGAGGATTTTTATTTCCTCGAAAAACATTCCCTGAAGCCAGTAAGTACCATACAATAGTTTTCAAAAAAGTTACTTTGGTCTTTTTCTGACCCCCAAACTTCATATATTAGTGCCTTTCCAGGACTAACGTCGCATATATAGTCCATAATGCTAACTGCTTTCGTTCTATGTATAATAATTTCAAGATTCGTTTCCTTCACAATTTTACTCTTTTTCGTCCCTTCCATATCTCAGAAAAAATTCTTTGATCAGTTTTTCTTCGTGAAGAAAGTATTCAATCGAAAAAAGGACCGGGGTGAACCAAGTATGACTAAGATTCGTTTTTATACTACTATTTGTCTGAAAATCGGCGGTGTCAAACCTAGCCTTAGGAAAACGTCTTCCCCCACAACACATATGTATTAGATCCTTTACCACTTTCAGACCGGGCTCTTTCATACATTAGAAAGAGAAAAATTGGGCGGTTATTTACTTGAAATAGCGCAGTATTCGAATGTGGGCTCGTTGAATGCCACAAAATTCCCACTCAATGTTAGCTTGGAAGGAATGAAATGTTCAAAATGAGGAGTGAACACAATACTAGAGTTATCATTAAAAGGGAAAAACTGCACATGTCTCCAGTGAGTAAACGTAAGTCGAACGATTCTGAAAATTTTCTTTGACTTTATACTTCGTAGTTACCCTGGGCTGCACTTGAAGGTACCTTCCAACATCCTTGATCTCTCCTAAAAGAATTACTTTACGCATATTGTGTAATACCTCCCTAACACGAAAAATATGATATCCCTTATACATTGTGGTGCCCCCGTGGATTCATGCAAAGTGCGACAATAACTTTGTGCAGGTCCGGTAAGCATGTAATACGTTACCGTAAGAGTACGAAAAGCCTTAGAGCTGTGCATCATAAGGGTTATTCCATCAAGGATGCCAGTATTAATGAACTGTTCCGTACATATTGATCCAGACTGGGCTCAGGAGAAACCAAAGAAGAAGTCAACCAATGCGTACATATAGACGATAGCTGAAGTAGCAATATATTGGCGAATAAAGAAGCGATCATACGTATCCCTGAGCTCTCCTGAGGATTTGCATATCAATTGCTATAGTTAGACCTCTTTGGTTTAGAAAGTTACGTTCGCAGCTAGCTTGCGGGATCAAGCCTTTAATTGTTATGAATCAAGTAAGTCATTGGCAGTTGCATCCGAATCGCGGAAAATGGAGGCTTGAACGACAAATTAAGCAATTAAACATTACATGCCGAATGATTATGGAATATGTTTCGAAAAGGAGGGTGTCCTGCCAGTACCTTCAGTTATCGGAGAAGGCTGCTGACATAATGACAAAGGCACTTCCGAGCAATCTGTTTTCAGTACATAGAACAAAAAGATTGGAATGAGTATTTGATTGATTTCCGAGCTCCGTCCAGAGTGGAGTGCTACAAGTGCATATAAGTGGTGATTACGTGAATAGAATTGAGTCGATAATCTGTGCCAGTAATTTAGTATTTTCTGTACATGGATTCATTATTGTGTATTCGATTTCCGCGCTAGAAGTTTCAGAAGACGAAGGAAAGTACCTCAATCGTCCCCCTTTTTATTTCTGATACCATTAGATGTGCTTTATAGCAGCCAATCAAAAGTACATAAAGTCCGTATTCAATGCAATTTTAGCTCTCTTTTCTCACGAGGCTTTAAATTGGAAGGAGGGCTGGTCCCCTTGCCCTTCCGATTTGGCTCAGGCAGCATACCACCCGGACTGGCGACAGGAGGGCAATGAGATAACTACCGCTTTAAAGTCTCCCTTCAATTTACAGACGCTCAGGGAAAAGAACATACTAAGCCATGTAAAATCCGTCGAGATATTTGAGATTGAAGGCACACATGCCTAATTCCAATAACTTTTGATAGGGGTAAATCGGCGGGGGAGGAGATCCTCAGAACCAATTACCCTGAGAAGGAGGTGTTGCGAGCGACAAAAGTGCTGCCGTGGTATTGTTGAACGAACAAAAGGGAGTGTATATAGAAGAGAGTTGAGGAAGCTACAAGCAAGTATAAAAGGGGCAGGGTCTACCACCGACGCTCTGCGACTAGCGTAAGAAAAGTTTTCTTGGGTCTGAAGTTGACTCTCAACTTCCTACTACTCGGACTTGGCTTGAAGTTGTCTGCCAACTTCCTTCACCTCCATTAAAGGAAGCAGTTTACTCGGCTTATATAGACTTTTGGCTACCCCAAAAGTCTCAAACAAACATACTAATAACCATAAAATGTATTCACGGTAATCGTGTGAACCAGAGAGACTATTAGGAGATATTTCTTCAAGGTAAATATCTAGGTGCCATACCCATGCCAGTCACCCATCGGCCAGGGGTGGGAATTGATGTGGCCATTATATAGACCTTTCAGAGCTACTTGTAGTATCACCCACAACCTGGAACTGTACTGACATCTACTATGACAGCGTGTCCTAAAATGAAAAAAATCAACCGACGAATTTGCCACACTCACCCAAATTAAAAATATCTTGCAAATTCAAAAACTGTAAAATATCTTCCAATTCCGATACTGTATACAATCATGGTCCTCATCTAGATTTTTTTCGTGCGCGAATTTGCGCACATCACGCCCTCTCGCTCAAGACGAACGTCCCGACTCGTCACTGTTCTTCTTCTGCTTCCGTTAGTGTTCGCTGCCTTATTGATAAAATGTATGGTCTCTCAAACGGGTACGGATGCAACTGATTACCAATATGATGCTCTAAAAAGTAGGTTCGCATTACTGGTACCTCACTTTGTAGCATAGCCTCATATATTGGTTTGATCACATCGAGGTGGGGTTGAATACATTCTTCTTCCGTGACTCTTCCGAATCTTCCAAGAGTGAAAAAATATATGTGATATGCAAACTCTTCTGGAAGATGCCGGAGGAATGGATGTCGATAAGAAAAGAAGACGCGCATCATCAAGAACGAATCTTCGTAAGATAAGTGCGGTCCATGTAGCGCCCTAAAACATAAACAGATGCTTATCATGAAATAAGAAATGACCTGCGCATCGTTCGCATCCTCGGAGATATTGCGCAGCCAAAAAGATAATCTTCTTCTTCCGACTGTATGCTGTGCATGGTTGTGAAGCAAAGCTAGAGATGAAGTTGTGGTGGACGGTCCCGATGAATGGCCGCGACCAGCTCCTGACGTACTGGGACCTGCACGAGGTCCTCTCGGGGGACGACCAGAACCTCTTCTGGGCGGGTTGTTGTCTCCTGAAGGTCCTCCTCTGGTCATCATCACTGCTTCAGGAGGATCCTCGCCGCCTCCAACGTTCCCAATTTGTGGCGGAAACGTAAGGTTCCCATAGAGGATACGGGACCAGCCTGTATTCCATATCCGGGGGTAAGGCGTAACCTCTCAGTCGCACTTCTGGTTGTTCTTGAGAAATACGTAAATTGGACGGATAATATTCAGATACGTTTTGCGACAAGTCTCCAGCAGCTACCATTCCATATTTTCCTATAGAGTAATGATATATTACCTCCACAAAACTCTGGACCTGCTTCCGTGAACCTTCCGTTTTGGAATGAAAATAGAACTCTTATTAATAGTCGGAAATCATCTTCAGGTAGCAATGGTCCGTTCAACGTACGAAAACATAGGCATATATTAATGTAGAAATGGATGAATTACATGGAGTTCGTAGTAGTCCCGCGTAACCGAGATGATCCATTCCCAGGCCCTTTTTCCTCCCATAGGAATCATTCTATAGTTAAGATGAGTATGCCCCGTGGTTGCGCATAGTCCTGTGTGAGAAGGAATTCTTCAGGCCTCTGATGGTAAGGGACCAGACGACGTGCATGGATGGCCCTCCTTGATCTCTTCCCTGAGCTTGAACAGAGCTGATAGTGCTGTGTCTTTCTTCCGTGACGATGCAAGGGTTCGAGTACTTGGTTTGGAAGGCCGGCCACTTCACAGCCTGCTGCATTGCTTTTCCATGTACTACAAGTACTTTAGAGCCAACTGAAAAGGTTCTGACTGCAGGTTCTGCATCCTTATTTCTTGTCTGTGTTAGCGCGCGGTGTGATCTCCAGCCTTCGTGGCCAGTAGTTCAACTTCCCTACTCTCTTCATCGATAATATTTGTTCCATGTCTCTCTGTAACATTCTAGGAGCCCTTCCGTACATAGGCTCGAAGGTGAGCGCTCATTTCTTCCTCTTCTTCACGATAGCCGTATAACACTTTTGGTAAGGCATCTTCCCACTGGATTTCATTCCCACATAGTTTTCGATATTGCTCGTTTGATGGTTCCAACCATCCTCTCCGCTTTCCGTTGGACATAGGAGCGTATGCGAGAACGGTCTTCAGCTGAATCCCTTTCTCTTCCAAAAACGAAGCAGTGAAGTCGCAGTAAAACAAAGGGCGTTATCCGAGATGATCCTTTTGGAAGACCAAACGGTTCAATTATTTCCTTTTCGATGAATCTCAGTACCACCATCAGCATTTGCCGTCCTCAACTGCAACTGCTATTGGCCATCCAGCAAGATGTTCCACGCCTATAAGGAGATATTTGTTTCCGGAAAAAGTTTCCTTGAACGGGCCCGCGAAGTCAATTGAGAAGGTTTCAAAGAGACCGGAAACTGGAAAACTTAGAGTGGTCTATACTTCCGTATTGGAGTATTTTTGGCAGTTGTCGAGCTTTTCACGAAATCATAGACGTCCTTATGGATACCGGGCCACCAGAATCTCTCAGTTACGAATTTTTTGGTTGTTTCGAGATCCCAATGCCCTAGCTCATCATGGAAAGTCCTCAAGATCTTCATTCTTTCTTTCAAAGGGGCCACTAGTCGGGGACCGGCTTTAGTGTGCCGGAAGAGTTTCCCATTCCACAATGTAAAAGCCTTTTGATTCCTGCGTACCCAATTTCGGTGTTCAAGATCAACCTTTCTCATTTCTAGTCCATCGAGGAATTTGATCAGTCCGTGAATATTAGCTTCGTACTCTTTATCGTTCGGCAACTGCAACTCGGCGACTCCGACGATGTCCTCCGAAGCTTTTTCATTTGGAATCAGTGCGTCCTCAAGCGGGATAGGTAATCGGCAGGCTGATTATTGCGCCGGGTCTATACAAATTTCAAACCGATATTCTGCGAAAATGTCGAGCCATCGGGCCAAGCGGTGATGTACATCCTTCTTTTGGAATGCTTTTAAGTGCCTGGTGATCAGTTATCAAGACAAATTTCTCGAGTGATAAAAGGTATACGCGAAACTTTTTCAGCGCGAAGACGACAGCTAGCGCTTCTTTCTCGCAGACTGAGTATCTCCTTTCGATCATTCAGAGTTCTGCTTGCGAATTGAACAGGGTATAGTCTTCCGTTTTCATCTTTTTGGGACAAAACGGCACCCAAAGACCGTTCTGAGGCATCTGTCTCCACAACGAATGGTCTCTTGAAATCTGGGTACATGAGAACTGGGGGGACACATAGCTTATCTTTAAGCTCCTGAAATGCAGTCTATTTCCTTGTTCAGTAAAATTTTCCGTTCTTCGTAGTGCTGGCATGTAATGGTGCTGCAGTCTTGGCGAAATCTTTGATAAATCTTCTGTAATATGAGGCCAGTCCTAAGAAGCTTCGACCTCCGTCTTTGAAGCGGGCCTTGGTGCCAAATTTATTTTTTCGTTTTCTCTGGATCCACTCTAATTCCTCTTGGTCGACGATATGACCGAGTAATTGGATAGAAGTTTTCGCAAAGAAGCATTTGCTCAACTTAATTTTCAAGCTATACTCCGATATCCTCTCCACAACTGTCTTGACGTGCGAGATGTGCTGATCCAATGTTTCTGAGAATATGACGACTTCATCGATATAGACTCTTGCGAATGGAAGTCCTTTCAAAACCTCGTTCATCATTCTTTGGAATGTAGCTGGTGCATTCATGAGACCAAAAGGCATCACTTCGAACCTGAACGTACCGGCTTTGCTGGTAAAGGTTGTTTTTTCCTTACATTTTTCATCCAATGGAATCTGCCAATAGCCAGTGTAAAGGTCAATTGAGGTGAAATATCTCCGTCCTTCAGGTCCTCGAAATCTCCTCCATGTTCGGAATCGGGAATCGATCAGGTATCATTCTCTGGTTCAGTTGTCGGTAATCGACGCAAAAACGCAGCTTTCCATCCTTCTTTGGTACGACCACAACTGGAAACGACCATGGGATGAAACTGGTCGAATAATATCATTTTTCAGCATACTTGTAACATTTTCTGAGATAAATTGGTCATATTTTGGCGGTTGACGTCTAGGCTTGTGGTAAATCGGTTGAGTGTCGGTAAGTTCGAACGAGTGAGTAACCGGTACACTTGCTTGTCTTAAATCTGAAACGCTCCATGCAAATACTTCGGAAGATGTTAACATGTCGGATATTTTCAGTGAGGCGGGGGCGGGAAGGTGCTGCACTTTTCCTTGGATTTCTGCCATTTGGCGCCCTTTTTCTTCTTGATCCTCAACCTCAATATTTTGAAGGACCTCTTCCGTCGTGCTCACATCTTCATATATGGAATTCGACGTATTATCTATTTTCTTTGCAAAGGTAATCTTCTTTCATGCTCCGAATTCTGTCCTTTGATTCGATATCATCGCAAAAAGAAACACATTCGGGTTTCAAACTTATCCTAGAATCCAGTCGTCATCTGTTTCAAACCCGGAATCATAATCGTCCCATGCCAATGTTCATTAACCCCGAGGGTACCCTTTTCCACTTCCGAAATGTTAGTTGGTTCCGAATCTTCGCTGTTATAGCTAGAAGTGAATCTTCACTGTCTGTTTCTTTTAATCTTCAGGATGCGTGCTTTTGTCGAAATCCAGGGGCATCTTCACGGTTCTGCCGTCAATATTAACTGAAACCATTTGGTTGCCCAAGTCAATGCATGTTCCTAGTCTTTCCATTGTGGGGCAGCCAATGATTGCATCGAAAGGGAGATCCGGCATGACAAGAAAGTCTACATCAACTTTAGAGTCCCCAAAGAACACGGAAACCTTGTCAACAGTGCCCATGCATTTTGAGACGGTTCCATCCGCTACAGTTATTTTTCGAGTCGTTGGAGTAATTTCGAGACCTAGATCTGTCACCAAAGTTTCTGAAATGAGGTTTGGAACAGCACCCGAATCGAAGAGAGCTTGGGTTTTCATACCCAATACTTTGACTGGTACCAGCTTAAGACGTCTTGGTGCTGTCGAGGCCGATTGAAGAAACAGTTTCTTACCCTTAGCGGACTTATTAGACCTGATAATTTTTTTGAGTTCTTTTCTCGCATCCTCTGCGTCGCCCCTCAAAAGTTGACCAAACGTTATCCCAGTTGGGGCCGATGCAAGCTCAGCCACCAAATTGTACCTCTTCACATACTCTAGTACGTCCTTAGAGATACTCTTAACTTTCTTACTCTTTTTCGTCTTCTTGGCCGGAGTGACTCCCACTCCTGGAACAACTTGATCAGACCTCTTGGTTCGAGGAGGTACAGGTGCTGGGATATGCTCCAGCATTCCATACTCTAGCCTAGGTTTCTTCGATAAAATGTTCCCTTCCCCATCCCTTTTTGTCACATTGACTTGACTAATCTCTTCAGCGATGGATACGTTACCGGCATCCGTCAACCTTTGATCCCTTCTATTTTGTAAGATTTTCACCTCTGGTCCTGACTCACTCCTTGCTTCCGATAAATTTGCTCTTCTGTTGTCTTTAGACCAGCAGTTACTTTCATGATGCCCATATCGACCGCACTTTGCACAACGAGTGTTTCTATGTGGATTATCAGGACACCTGTTTGCAAAGTGTCCAGGCTTGTGACAGTAAGAACAGACTTCTGCGGCCTTAGGGGCCCCAGACTGGTTCTTCTTAATGGTAAGAGTAAGGCTTTCCAACTGCGAGGTTATCATGTCAAGTCGATTATCGAATCGGGTTTCCAACCTTTCTTCCAAGTTTTTGACATCGCTCCTGACAGATTCTAATGCCGCTGCACTAGTAGCCGGCCTTTGATAATTCTTTTCAGGATGTACGATAGACATCGATGTGCGGGTTTCCCTCGGTACCTCACTCAGTGACTGAAACGTCTCCGAATTTTTGACAAATTCTACTATGGTACCCTTCAGTTCATCAAAAGTGTGAGGGCCCTTGATGAGGAGGAAATCGGAGAGCCGCTTATCCCCCATAGCCGCCTTACGCAGCATTCCGTACTTGGCTTGGGCGTTGAACCCAGCCTTTTCATAAAGATCACACAAGTACACCAATGAGCTTAACAAATCGTCGAAGTTGAGCCGGGCCTCTATGGCGGTACGAATCATCTCATCTGGTTCTACCTCCTTAGCATACTCTTTCACAAGCCACTCACATACCTCACCGAAGTTACGCCCATTCCCGTTAAGAGACCACCCGTCGATAAACTTGGACTTATATTTGTGCTTTGCGTCACCATGAAGATAGGCGAAGATACTTGCGGCCTTCTCTTCATCGCCCTTCTCTCGCATCACAACGTTGACATATGTGTAAAGAAACTCCTCAACGTCTTCAGTCTTGCCCCTGTGAACGTTATACGAGCAGCGTTGAGATCCATGATTAAGAAAAGAAATCCCCCGAAGTGTTCCTTACTACTGCTCAACTCGAATACCTCGGGTGCAACCCCCTCCACAAGAGTACCAAATGATAGGGGTAAATCGGCGGGGGAAGAGATCCTCAGAACCAATTACCCTGAGAAGGAGGTGTTGCGAGCGACAAAAGTGCTGCCGCGTGGTATTGTTGAACGAACAAAAGGGAGTGTATATAGAAGAGAGTTGAGAGAAAGCTACAAGCAAGTATAAAAGGGGCAGGGTCTACCACCGACGCTCTGCGACTAGCGTAAGAAAAAGTTTTCTTGGGTCTGAAGTTGACTCTCAACTTCCTACTACTCGGGACTTGGCTTGAAGTTGTCTGCCAACTTGCTTCACCTCCACTAAAGGAAGCAGTTTACTCGGCTTATATAGACTTTTGGCTACCCCAAAAGTCTCAACAAACATACTAATAACCATAAAATGTATTCACGGTAATCGTGTGAACCCAGAGAACTATTAGAAGATATTTCCTCAAGGTAAATATCTAGGTGCCATACCCATGCCAGCCACCCATCGGCCAGGGGTGGGAATTGATGTGGCCATTATATAGACCTTTCAGAGCTACTTGTAGTATCACCCACAACCTGGAACTGTACTGACATCTACTATGACAGCGTGTCCTAAAATGAAAAAATCAACCGACGAATTTGCCACACTCACCCAAATTAAAAATATCTTGCAAATTCAAAAACTGTAAAAATATCTTCCCAATTCCGATACTGTATACAATCATGGTCCTCATCTAGATTTTTTTCGTGCGCGAATTTGCGCACATCAACTTTAATACAACTTGACTGTGTGGTAACCATCTTCTCTGTTGCTGTAAACGCGCCCCTCGAGGACCCTGATAGAGTGTAAATAGCTTCAACGAAAAAGAAAATCGCTTCTTTTTGCGAAGTGAGACTTTCAGCGAGCTACTGAAGTGTTACATAAGACTTTAACGGACAATCTACTGAAATAGACGGGGAAATGAGTGATTTTTCTAGTAATAAACTCTAAAAGGGCAGGCTTTTATAGCTTTATTAGAATCTATGGTACTGATTGCATATTTTGGCTAGAAAATGACCCACAACTTGCCTTTTTTCTCACGCAGGATGAACATATTTCGATTTGTACAGACTTTTTTCCGGGCTAATATCTCGGAAAAGATAGTAAGAGAAATTTAAAATTAGGAAAAGACTTCATTCGAACGCATTAATTTTGAAAATATATACTGGAAAGGAACTAAATAAATTTACCCTTCAAATGTTTCTTCCTGCAGATCATAACCTAGCCCCTCCGTAAAGACATAATAATTACCATGTAGTCCCCACATATACTCTTGGATGGACTGAAATTGCTTAGCGCTCCATGCAACGAATACAGATTACCTGCCTCAACTGTAATCGGGGCCATGTTAAATACCACTGGGTCCAATAAATTCATTCCTTCTTCTTCTCATATGCCATTGTTTGATATCTTTCTCTTCATCCAAAGACCCCTAAGCTTCCTCTCCTTCCTCTGCGGACTCTTCCTCGGTCTTCTCTTATTCCTCCACGGACTCATTCTTGGTCTTCTCTTCTTCCTCCCCAGATTCATCCTCAGCTTCCTCTTCTTCCTCCCCGGACCCGTTCTCGTCACCCATTTCTGCCATCCCGTAGAACAGTTCCGGGGCCACCATCTCGTCGAAGCACTCTCTTTTGCTTACCACGTGACGAGCACCGAGCTTCGCTAGGCGGCTGCTATTTTGGTAGCGATGCTAGTATTATACGTCTTTTAGGTTCGAAAAGAATCATCGGGAGACGGTGATTGGGCGTGGATGACGGGATTTGGTAATAGACTGAGAAGGGGATTCCGTGTGTTACGGCTAGCTAGAAGGGAGTGAAATGTCAAGTTTTTGTTGTTCAGAGTCTTGAATAAATTTAGACGGCATTTGATGTGTTCAAATAGCGTCAATAGGCTTGGATTTGTATGCCACCTGAATTAAAGAAATGATGGGAGTTTAATCCTGTAGTGGAAATTAGTAAACGTTGCCTTAAAAAGAATGGCTAAAAGCGATAATCACGGGAAGAGATAGTGATTATGGAGTAGGATATCTAGAGTCAAAGAAAATCAATTAAACGGAGAATATTTCAACAGTTATTGTCAGTATAGAAGGCAGTTTTGTAAGAAATGTTAATTTCGTCCGGCAAAGAAAAAAACCTGGAGGGAGAAAAAAAGGAAAGGCAAATGAAGAAAGTGACGTAACAGGACGGAATGTATGCGCGTAAATAGAAACAACTTCAGTTTCTTGCTTTAATTCACTCCCCAAGACAGGGTGAATTGTTCGGTAGTTTCATATTTGGAAATTATTTTTATTCCCCTCTAAGATATTCTGATCCACATCTGACCATATCTTTGAAACATTAAAGCACCCAAAAGTACTCCTCTTCGTTGTTTGTAATTTCAGGTCTGCAGATTGTTCTATTTTCTGCATGTCATGCTGCCTTTTTGCACATAGAAAGGAGCGGAATATTTCCAGTGCCTAATCGAAAATTACGTCCATACATCAGAGAGCTTCAATTGCCCGTAAAATAGCTCGAAGAAAAATCTTGAAACCTGATAACCTATCTGTCGTCTGAGAATTTCATTGCGGACGCTTAGTTTCTTGTATCACAAGCCGCTTCAAATCAGCTGTTTAATATTTGTTAGCCACCCTCCGCTCAACACCTTTGGCAATACGGGGTTGGCATCGCTGCCTTCAATACCTCGACGGCATCTTTCAGACAGTTGGAAGGAAATATGCGTACCAAGTTCTGTTCTTCGAAACCCCTAATTCCAAAGATTCTAGCAGATGGAGTTCAAGCGACTTTGCAAGAGGCACTGCCCCTCAGCGAAGCCCGCAGCTGAACCTCTTGCGCAAGTATGTACCTGTCCGCTCTCAAATAATGGGTCCACTGTGCCCCGGGCCTTAGTTTGAAGGCAACTATTGTGATTTACTTGCGGGTAGATAGAGGCGACTTCAGTCCTGCCACAATCTTTCACGTATATGCTCACTATTACCATGTAATTTGAATTCGGTTCAACAGCTTACGCATTAAAGTAAATGAAATTAACCTGTCTCTCCTCAAATCTTTGTTGCTGTTTAGCACTCAGTTTGGTTCCTATTTTCTTTCGTATTTGAATTTTTTTGCACCACGGCGTGCGGAATTTGAGAAAGTTCTTTTCCCCTGAACGGTGTCTTACTCAAACCAGATAAAGAACTGTGAATTCAATAATGATATAATCTGAACGCTCGCTTTCGAAAAAATCCTCCATTATCACAATCGTTCAGTAACAAAATGTTCACTGCAATTAATCAGCTACCAGCAAAATAAGTTTTCTGAACGGGCTGTTTTAAACTCGCGACTAAATATACCTGGCTTTGTACTTCCTGTAATTATTACTAGCATTCAGTATTGATGCCAGCGGTGCTAGATTAAATCAATCAGAAACTAAGGCAGCCCTTCAAAAAATCTCCTAAGCCAAAATGTCTTTCGACAAATGCACCAAGAGACTATTTCCTTTTCTCTTGGTAAAAAAATCACTCCACTCTCCGAAGAACCAACAACGAAAGCATATTGTTAGAGTTTACCAGACCTGCTTAGATTCAGTTCGGCTTCACTTCCCTCTATCCATGATTACTGATATTTTCCATTGTCCCACACTTGCTGGCGCCGCTTTCACTGTCCTTTTACCAGTTCTTTCATCTACGGTAATATAAGGTCTCTAGCCCTTTCCCAAAGGGGGAACGTTTGGGTTTTTTTGCTCTTGGAAGATATATCTGATCTATCCCATGGTTTTCCAGACAACCACATAAAGTGAAGTAATCACCACTACTTCCGACTGTTCGTGTCTGAGCTCAGTATCGTTGCATATTATCTGGATTGTACGGTTACGGTTAAGATCTCTTTATTAAGGACCATGTTGCCTCTGAAGCCCTCATCTTTACATGCCTTTAGATTTCATCAGGATTACTAGATTATAATAACTCCGTTATTCTACCCTCAATGTTCCACAGCAACTTTTGAATGTTTGTACACCGATGGCCCTACAGTTCCACGGAGGCCTCTTCGTATGCGGATCCCTCAAAATTCAACTTTGCTTCCTCCACAAGTGGGCGACGAAATCACTTTTGAACGTGCTCCAGGCACGCCAGCCTCAGGTAATCGTCTTTGCAGGCGTATCAACTGCCAGTCAAAGGTCTTGCAGATCATGAGTTGATTCCTGTACTTTTAGATCTCTTTGTTGGTCAAGCGATACATTATATACCATTCTGGGTCCCCTTTGAATAAGTGTACAGGGAGGTGAGCTGTACATCAAAGTTAAATCATTTGGCCTATAGCACAGTCTAGCGAATACAAATGTACGATTAGGTTAGTTGTTCAACCTGCTCAGAGTTCAAATTCGTGTAAAAACTAAAATAAGTAAAATATTCTGCTGCATACAATTTCGGAAGAAAAATTTAGAGAATGAAACGAATCACAATTTGAAAGCTTTCTCTTCGGAAAAGGAGCACAAAATATACAAGTAGAAAATAGAAAGGGTAAAATATGGGGAAATTTAATATTTGAAAGATATGGTCGGTTGTGGCCCAGAATATACTACATGGTGCGCAAATAGAAAGGTTCTTTGGTTTTTACTAATTAATTTCTTCAACTCTTGTGAAGGGTCACTAAAATTGACTACCTTTAGAGCGGGAGGGAAACTTCTGCATGTAGTGGGATATGACCAATCTCTGAAGCTGCACACGTAAACCAAATGGCATAGCTGAACTTTTGATAAAGGGGAGAAACGTTTGGGTGTTTTACTCTTGGAAGATATATCCGATCCATCCCATGGTTTTCCAGACAACCACAATCGACTCAAAAGGATATACCGACACTGTAATGGGGAAAAAACTTGATTTGATAAAGCCGAGAGAATACCTTCGCCTTAGAGCTTCCGATACGGTTTGCGATGGCGGGCGCATAATTGTCGAACCCCTTGGATGTGGTCTCGATGGGAATCTCAGGGAATCCAAGGCTAGCTGGGCAAACTTCATTCCGAGAAGCGGGCATCTCGGGGAAGCACGTCCAGGGATGGTGGAGATTTTGGTCGAAAAGTTCCTCAGTTTCCGTCTTTCTGCCGGTTTGGCGGCAGCGCGCGCTTCCCGGCTCCCTTGGATAGGAAGCACGTTGGAAAGGTAAGAAGACTGTGATGTCATACGCAACCGGGAGATGGGGCATAGGGTTTTCCGGAGAAGTAGTCGGGTGGATTCAAAATAATTGGGATAGGTAGATCCAAATGATAATAAATAGTTCAAACTTCAATAAATAAATAAACGCTGCAATTGTACTTAGAATGAATAATGAATAGAAAACCAAATTTAATGATAGGTGATCGAGGGGACCACTTCGATATCCCGAGGATGAAAAAATATTTCTAACATCCTAGACTACCTAGACTCTACACCAGGGTGAACCTGCTACAAAAATCAGGTGAGCCATTCAATAATTTTGGTAGACATAATTCAGGCTCAGCAATAATTATTGCAGTATTTTCAGGTAAGCAATCATCCAGATAATATTTGTTGGTAGCATAAATGCAATAATTATATCCTGTATAATATAAAAACACAACTGTAGGACGTAAAAATTATTTCGCACTGAATTCAGCATAAAATAGCACCAGGGTATGTAAATAGATAATATTATTCCTTGATGATTCACAATAAAAATAAATTGTTGGTCTCAATAAAAAAATATTGTTCCACAATTCAGCATCACTGTAGGACAACCGGTATATAGAGATTAAAATATTTGGTCAATTTTCACAGAGTGTCTTGTTGCAGTCATCGATTTTTCGTAGTAAGGAAGTTCTCCATAAAAGAGGTCGACACAATCGGGGCACCGAGGAGGTCGATGTCCGTGTTACAGAATTTCTCACAGGGGAAGCGACGTAGCAAAGACGATATCTAGTTGACGGGTTGGGATGGCCAGAAGAGCGTGTTTTGGCGAGGTTTAAAAAGAAGCCGTAGTCTGGTCCTTTGGAGCACAGTATCTGAACTGCCCTGTCTAGCTCAGTGTGGTGCCTATGAGAGTGCAACCGTCGGCGTACCAGCGATGATGGCTTAGCTGCGTGGTCTCGCTATTTCTTTCGCCAAGGGGTGCACTACCAGGGAAACATAAGCATGATAGCTGGGTCTCCTTGTTGCATTCCGGCTTGGCTGAGGATATCCGGTGCAGAAGCCGCCAGCAGGATCAGCGACGGCGTTTGTCGTGCGTAGACAATGTTGAAGAACTGACAGAGCGAGGGTACCTTGGAGGGAAGCAGTTCGATCATCTGTTGCCTCGAGAATCGGTTGAATGCGTTGTGCGCATCGACCGAGAGAGGCATGTAGGCGGCGTGCTCTCCTCGGGTACGGTCTTGTTTCCGAGCATCGTGGAAAATGGAGTCAAGGCCAGAGGGGATACCATTGGCGACTTGCAGCGTGGCGAAATAATGTCGGGTGTCGTCCAATGCTTGGGCAAGAGAACTTACGTCACCAAGGGCCGTAACGCCGTCCCAATTGCGATAGGCCGGATGTTATCTGGACGTAGTTGGATAGGGAGAAGCGTCGCAAAGGAGATGAGCGGGACTGTGGCGTCAGGGAGGTCCCCATTAGCTAGTCGCCGTACAACGGAAGTGAGCACAGAGATTCCCGTAAGCCCTGCCTCTGGTGTCACCCTTCTGTTAGCCAGGAGGTGAAGAAGCGCCGAGGGGACATGCGGTCAGGGCCCGAGCGGAGTTCTGACTAAGCCGGCGGACAGCGCGAAGGACTGCAGCCTCAGTAATGTCATTCGAGAGTGGGAGATCTGTCGCGTTGAGTGGTTTGCATGGTTACGGTGAGATGGGTGCAGCGTACGCAGGCGTTCCTGAACTGCTGGGTCCCGAACGTCCCCGATGCGAGACTGGTGCAACGTTCTAATTGCTCGTCCATATTGTGCGTCTTGGGCTAGATGTGGTGCACGACAGAATTTGGGTCCCGCCGGGAGTCATGATGTTGAAAGACGTGACGGACGGACTGTTCTTCTCGGGTCCGATGAGCTTGAAAAGCTTCTGTCCAGAGTTTTCCCCGCTCGCCAGCGGTTGCTCGGCGAATTCGTTCACGAAGACCATGGCTTTGGGCAGACTGAGAACGCCACCCAGGTTCCCCCCATAGTGAGCGTCGCAGAACTGCGGTGGGAAGCAGGTGGATGCGAAGAAACGCAGAATGAACAGCATCAGCATTCCGTGCGTGGGAGGCTGCCCGGAAAAGCCGAATTATCAAGACAGCAAGCTATGTATGCAGTTGGCCGGGATGCGGTCGAAGATGTCGGACGGGCGGAGCGGGCTGTGTAGTGCATCGTGGACCGACGGAAGGGCCAGGGGCGGCAAGGAATGGTGTTCTCCCGACTCCATGATGACGGCGGTTACGAAGATTGGCCCGGAACGAAAGGGGAAATGTGGGGTGATTAATATTAATATTTAAAAAATATGGTCGGTTGTGGCCCGGAATATCCTACAGGGTGCCCAATAATACCTCTAAAATTACCCTAAAAAGCCGGCTCAAGGCCCCCCAGCAGACAGGCTGCGTTGGACAGTACGGCCGCGGCCAGCGTGCCTCTGAGTAAGTACCGTACGGACCTTACCATATGTCTCCATCGCTCTAACGGCTACGTTCCGCGCAACGTCGGTTAGCAACCAATAGGCGTCCGGTGCCACCCTCCGAGAGTAGATATAGGATAGGCACGATCTTACTTCTCCCGGAGGTTGCAACAAAAGATTCATATCTTCTATGCTTCGCGGAGGCGGCCGCATTGAGCGAGGTGAGCGGATTAAAAGTTTGGGCCCTCCTGTGGGAATGCGCCAGCGGGTTGACGAACGTCACGTCAAAGAAGTCCGTACCTCCACTGCTTCCCATCGCCCGGATGTGTGGGCTTGTGCGATGGACCCGTCCCGCGGTTCGACGGCGGGGTGACGGGCCGCTTTCTGCAGGTCTTGCGCAAAAAGGGCCACTTGATGGTCATGCCGTCGAGTTCTGTGCCCATCATGTCTGCAGGAAGGAGATGATCCCGAAACAATCAAGGGTTTCGGGGCAGTTTCGTCTTGGGCACGGCACGTCCGAAGGGAACAGCGGGACTTGACAGAAGTATTGAAAGCACACCGCGAATTCGCGAGTGTCAATACTTGTCTTGAGGCCGAGGCACGGGGCGCAGTACACCCATTCCTTGGTGCCCGGGAGGGCCATGGAGGCGCGGAATGCCTGCCTTCTTTGATCACCGGTGGAGATGCTTTCTTGCACTGCTGGATTGCGTCTGTTAGTTTCTTTTGCGATGGTGTATTGCGTGAGCAAAATGCACTAAATGGAACAATCCTTGACTGCAGACAGGCAAATGACCAATTCCGGTGGCGCCCAAAGCGTCGTTGTAGGTGGTGAGGTTCCTGATAGGAGCGGGCAGGACGACTTTGCACAACTTGTTGGTGGCCGCGCTGGAGGCGAAGAAGGCGGCCGCAGCGATGTTTTTGGCGGAAGTGAATCCGATCCCAAGGGAGGGCCGCTTCGCATTCCAGTGATTTCACTGGAAGTTGGAGTTCGCGGAAGACCTCTGAATCCAGGACCCCCCTGCCAGTGTGTGGACGCAGCGCTCTATCATATCTTCAAACATGGCAGCTCCCTCGGCGGTGGACGACGTCGGGACTACTCGTAGTAAATAGCCGAGTTTGCAGACCCCGACACAATTTTGGAGCAGCTGGAACGCTATTTGCGTATCCTCGAAGTCAATGATGGCTTCAAGAAACGGTTCGAGGGACTTCACGTGCGCACAGAAAGTTCTATTGGTGAAGGTCTCTGTGCCAATTGGAGCGTTGGGGACGATGTGCCCTCACTATTCTCTTGTTTGAGGACATTCGGATAGAGGCGCTGGACGGACTCTGGGGGGCCGTCGGCCACCAGACCTTGCATTAAGGTAGCATTTTAGGAAGCGTAGTTCCTTCCCATTACGGCGTCGGTATACCTTTTTGAGTCGATTGTGGTTGTCTGGAAAACCATGGGATAGATCGGATATATCTTTCAAGGGTAAAAACCCAAACCCTTTTCCCTCTTCGAGGAGCTGCATCAGGGCGACAACCGCACGAGAGCCTTTTGGGCACCCACGAAACTATCTGGCGCCAAAAACCTAGGTCCACGTTGTTCAGAGCTTAGGTCTCAAGACCGCCATTACCATGCAGGACTTCTCAATTTGTCTCTAGTACTTTTGGCAGCCCTACCCTGTTCGCACTAGAACCTCCTGCCCAAGAGTTCCTTGCCCAGAAACAATGTACGTTCTTGAAGAACACCTTTTACACTGCAACTATGGCCGACAAAAATCGCCCGCCACGGCGACCAAGTATCGTTACTGGCAGTGACCTCGCCTTGTCGTAAGAAACCCCACCCTTAAGCCAAGACCACCAGGGGACAATAAAGCCAGACTGGGCATCAGGGCGACTGGGGAAGAGGAAAAGGTTTGGTTGGTTTACTCTTGGAAGATATATTTGATCTATTACGTGGTTTTCCAGACAACCACAATCGACTTCAAAAAGGGTATACCGACGCCGTAATGGGGAAGGAACTACGCTTCCTAAAATGCTACCTTCAGGCCAGCCATCAAGCAGCCTCATTGGACATGACGGCTGCTGCAGCGTGCCTTTGCATCAAAACCCCCCGAACCTTTCCGTACGTCTCCAGTGCCCTCGCAGTAAAATAACCCAAACGTTCCCCCTGTACGCAAACCCTCCGTGCAACATATCAGCAGATAGATCGAGGATCCAAGTAAATCAAAGAAAGGAAATCAGAGAAATGGAATCACTAAAGGTTGGCGGTGCGCACAAGATTAGTTTACATTAAGAAATAGAGCAACCAATGTTTCTCTGCGCAAAAAATTAGGGTCAGGCCTTTCAAAATAATTGCATCAATATCTGGTTATCCTCCATTTCTATCCTCTAAGTAAAGTCATGCACTTCATCAATGTGTAAATGGGGGTTATTTACTGTGGTAGATATGTGGGTCGGTATCCAGTAAATTTGTACCGGAGCGTAGATATCGTATCATTGTCAAGCCAATTGCGAAACCGTACAATGCGTCGAAAGCTGTGGATGGCACTCCAATCTACCAGAAGGTGGAAGGGAGGCACTTCATCAATACTTGGCAAAATAAACGACGTGTACCGAATAGTAATACTTACTAAATTTTTCCCAATTGCTCTTGAGCCACAAAGAACTTCCCAATCACATTTCTCCACATTCGCAAGAGGTCCAGATAGAACTGGCGGAGCTTCTCCCTATAAAAGACAAGTGCTACAAATGGGCAGATATAATTAATCCCTTGCCAAGCAAGATATGGCTCGTCGCGTAATCCTCCTAATTCCAATGTGACCTTTTAACCTTTTACCACTCTTCTGCTGCCTTCGATTTTCTCTAACAGCGATTTGTCGAGTCGTGTGTGGCAAACCTCAGAGAATTCACTACTTTCTCCTTCCCTGTAGTCATTTCGTGAGTTGACGAGTCCCTTCTTCTTCGAAGAACCTGAGAGGTAATCCAAAAATTTCCGCAACAGCGAACGGCCATTTATTTGCATGATGAACCAGTCTCGATTTGTCAGGGCCGAACTCCCTCTCAGGCCTATTACATATTTCAAAGACTTGATCTGATTTTGCTCTAAAGTTCTCATCGGGCTTCACTTCAGAGACAAGGGTTTCTTGTGAATAGACTCTTTTCTGTTCGAAAGCTTCACTTTTGCCGGCATCTATTTCATCTAGGGAAATAGGACAAATAGCCCCCTTTAAGTCTGATAGTTTAGACGAAATGACTCTCCTTGAGATATTTGTATCTGTTGAGCAGCATTGTGGGAACTCTTGGACTCCATGACTAAAACTTGTTACTGACCGTTCACCCGCAGAAGTTGAGCGTCTTGGAATATATGTATTTCCTGTCAAGTTTGAAGTATCTGAGCAGCATTTTTCTTGTTGAAGTTTTGCATATTCACAGCTCGGAATGGCGGTAGATTCTGTTCTCAATAACTCATTTTCGGCAATAGACAAAAATGAGAATAGAACGTGACACAAACTCTTCTCATTTTCAATTTTTTTCGATTCAAGTGACTTGCGGAACGAGTCTAGTTGCTTCTTCATAGCGGGGATATTTCTTTTCTTTGTTTGTAGTTTCTTAAACAGCATATTCCAAAGAAACTGCGCTTTTTCATCAGCCATTCCCCACTGTCACGTAAATTTTCTGCAGTTGAAATATATTCTTCCTCTTTCAGCTCTGTATCGAATATATTTGATCTACTCTCAATTATCTCTTTGCTGGAAGCGAAATTTTCAATTCCATTCATCTCAACTCGAAGTTGCGGCTTTCCGATTTTTCGAGAATCTTCTGTTGAACAGGAATATCTTTTAACTTGTCAGAGTTTTTCCCAAAGTCTTTATCTTCCCCCACAAAGTTGCAAATATACGAACCTTCTCTCTGCATTGATGGACAACGCAGTGTCGGGCATTATGGAATGCCTACTTTCTTCAACGTTGTCAACTGCGATAGATGCATGTTGCCCTCGAAAAAATCATGCCTGCCTAGTACTGAGTCAGCCTCTGTAGTGCCGAATTGAACCGTGCTCAACTGCTTTTCAAGTAGGCTGGCGTCCCATGGCGAAACACTTCTCCTCATCTCCTCTAGGTTAGATGCCTTTCTGTTATAGCCTTCTCCTTTTCTGCTGCCTACCTCTGAGAGTCGAATATTAACGATTCGACTAAGGCGCCGTGAACCTCGTGAAGACCGAGAATTCTCCCTAGACGGGGACACGCTATCTGCTCCCTCGATATCATTGTTACTCTTTTGCATTGAACTTATTCTAGTATTGTACTCGTCCGATCGCAACGCGATAAGTTTCCAATTCCGAAGGTGATTTTCCTCGTATAGTGAAACGATGTTTGCTCTTTACCTGTTTTATGCTCGAGAATATTCAAGACAAATGTATAGATCCTCGAAACGGGAACTTGCAGTTGTTCAGAGTTTTTAAAATTTGTTACTCTCAATGATGAATCGAAAAATATGTACAAGCATGGTTATTTATATGAATCCGGACTGCGGCTTTTTTAGCCCAAGAACAAATATCTCCTATGCAGTGTGATAAATGTAGAAGGGGAAGCAATTATTAACATTTTCAATCGAGATACGCTAGTAACATTATTTAACCACAGCGATCCAAAACCAAGGCGATCAGCGCTGCGTGCTAGCTACAGTCAACCACCTTATTGTGTCGACATGCCCTTCTTGGCTCAATTGCAGTTGTCTAGAAAACCCTCGGATCCATGCAGTATATCCTCCAGAGAAAACACCCAAACTTTTTCGCCAAGCTACGATATGGATCGAGAAAGGCCAAAAATTTCGAATGAAGTTTTCGGAATTTTCTCAATCCAAGAAATAGATATTTTCCTATGGAGTCTAGGGTGAAACTTGTTCAAGCAAAGTATTTCCACGATAGGATGAACGATTAGGTTATTTTACTGTGATTTGAATATAGGTTGAAATATTCTGCGATAGTTCCGATTTAGATGTATTTCTTTCCACAACAGCAGCTGTTTCAAATTCAGCAGAAAAAAATAAATTCACTTGAAACATTAGAAAAATGCCCTTCTAAGGGGCAACCATACATTCATGATCTAAATGGTAATGAATTGGATGCTTTTACTCTTGGGAGATATATTCGATATATACTTATAAGTGAGGCACTCACTATGCCGACAAAAATAAGCGAAGAAGCTATCCTGTGATGACATTGGAGCAATTTTAGTAACCCTTTGGTCCATTCGGCCGCTATTTTCAATGAAAAAGATAGAATAGCTTTACTTCCAAAAGACAATGATTGAATAGTGCTTTAACATGCTATGTATCCAGAAAAGTAGAGCAGCTCTCCCAGGTGACTGGAACTTGAATGCACATAACTTTATCACACGGTGAAAAGGGAAAGTGTGATGAGAGCAGAGTATTGGCCTGAAGTAGATAGCGATATGTTTCGATGGCCAGTCTTCAGGAGGTCTTTTAGGGAGCCATGGAGCGTTTCTCGAGGAAGATATCAATTCTTTTGCAACGGCACCCAGCACTAGCGGTCTGCTCTAACGCGACCTACTCGTTGACTGGTCTCCCTACGTCTTCCTTGATAGAATAAAGAGTTATGTATGCTGTCTTCTTTGTCACACCAAACCTTCCTAAGAAACAAGCTTTCCGAACAAACCCCTCCGGTTCTCGGCCGCCCAAGATACCACAGAACACACATACCCTATTTCCCCATTTAGAGAGTGCAGCTCCTTTCCTATTAACGTGTTGAAATGGATTTTTGAGTGGATTTTGGTTGTCTTAAGTACTTTGTTATAGGATCGGACATATCTTCCAAACATAAAACACCCTTAACTTCCACCTCTTTATATTTTGACGTATAAGATTATTTATGGTATATCAGGTTAAAGTAAAAATATGGAGTGAATGGAGTTAAATGGTGTGGTTAACTTATTTATTCTAACAGCAATCGCAAATGAGGCCTAATTTAGGTAGCCACTCACATACCCTAAGAACGGAGGTTCTCTGGAATATACACTTTCGAGTTGTGGTCTTCACTGTCTCTCAAAACGCCTTCCAACAAAGAACTGGCTTTATTCTGGACGAGTCTCACCGCGCAACGAGCGATCAATGTTTGCCGCGCATCGGAAACCGGAACGGCTGCCCGTGCGGCATTGCCAGTCGAAATCCGGTTGGCGAAGTCCCGAGCTGTAGGGTGCCAGACCCCCAACGTGGAGAGGGGAAAGGATTTTACTCTTGGAAGATGTATCCGACCTATCCCATGGTTTTCCAGACAACCACAATCGACTCAAAAAGGGTATACCGACACAGTAATGGGGAAGGAAGTACACTCCCTAAAAAGCTACCTTCAAGTGGAGAGTGGAACAGCAATGAAACGATGCTCCGGACCCTCTGAATATATCAACTCGGCAAAGCGAGTGTCCTTGCCAAGGCAGGCATGGTTAAGGGGCTTGACTGGGCATTGTACCAGGGAGAGAAGCCGGGCGGTGGTCAAGGAATGGATCAAAGTTATGTCATAATAGTCCGTGCCCCGTTCTATCCAAGCACCATGATGTCCGGGTGAACTGTATGGCCGTGACTGGGGTTCGTTTGCTTGGAGTTGTACCAAGGTTGGGGGTCCTCTAATTCTTCACTCAAACAAAATAGTTTGGATACAATAGCCTCTTAGCATAACAGAGGGAAACTTGAGAATATTTGAAAGGGGTAAATAGTTGGGAGAAGAGATACTCTGAACCAATTACCCCGAGAAATAGGTGTTGCAAGCGACAAAAGTGCTACCGTGGTAAAGTTGACCGAAAAAAAGAGGGTTGGGTAGGGAAGACAGTTGAGAGGCCTAAAAGCAAGTATAGAAGGAGCAGGGTCTACAAATGGTGCTCTGTGACTAGCGCAAGAAAATGGCTCCTGGGTCTGAAGTTGACTCTCATCTTCCGACTACTCAGGACTTGGCTTTCACTTATCGGCTATCTGGCTTGATCTATACAAGAGTAAGCATTATACTGAGCTTATATAGACTTTCAGCTACACCTTAAGTTCGAAAAGAACTACAGAAGATACCAGGAAATCCATAAAGACGCTTGTTGTAGATTAGTTGCTATAACTACTGTTACCTCGACATCTTTTGTTTCGCTGATTGCTGTTCAATTCACATCGATTTCAATCCTTGACCTATTTTCCTTCGAATTAAGTCGTCCTTTTTATTCTTTTAACAAACAAGAAACCGTACAGTCCATTTCCGTCATGAATACAAGCTCTTTGTACGATTCTATTTTCTATATTCGGTTAAAAGATTCAGTACTACTTTTAAATAATGAGAGCTCTCCATTCGTGATCCGCGTCGTTCTCCCAGCTCCGGTGAGATTTTTTATGAAGCTGTTTTTTATTGCTGTCCTGAATGCAAAGATAAGAAATTATCTCAAATTATTATTTCCCTCGAACCCGTGAAAGTTATAGAGGACTTTACTGTGAGAGTTCCGGAAGACATTTCTCTATTTGAAGTTCACTGGAAACGTTGCTGAAGAAACATTACTGCTATCTGTTGCAAAAAGGATACTTTACCCAGGCTATGGAAGGATATACTTCAAAGGAATTTCAGTGTCATCAAGTTACTGGGGTCTTTTACAGACCTCAGGGGGAGCAATATCTAAGGGTTTAATTTATCTTAAATATGGAGAATATCTGTTAGTATTGCGCCAATTGAATGAATAGTTCAATCAAAAGTCCCTTCATTAACGTTCATTCACCAACTTTTACCTACTGTGGAAGGTCGCCAACTTCAAAAAGGGGCAGCGTATTTTTTCGCCTTATTCAACACTATCAACCACTCCATTGGCTACTCAACTTTGCCGTGAACATCGAAATTCCCCGGTTGTTCCTCTCCTTTGCCGAGTAAGTCAGAACCAACCGTTCCCTCAATGGTCTGGCATTGATGGCCAGTGGGCTGATTTAACACTAGGACTAAAGCGGAAAGATGGTGTATGAATGCATTCAGAAGTGGTTCCACCGTCAATTAATCGAGGATACAGAAAAATAGAAAAGGACGAAAGGGAATAAAAGGCAGAGGATCCAGGGGAAGATAAGGGAAATGTGAAGGAAATCGAAGGCGAGAAGTATTATGTGCACCAGTGAAAGCCACTTTTGTACAAGCGTAATTGATTATTTGCGTAAAATACTCTAATCGTAATCTCAGACTCCTACATTTCGGATTAAACAGAGGTTGAGGGTCTTCAGCAGAAATCAGAGTACTTTAAAAGTCAAAGTGATCATCTACCATTTTGGGCCATTGGAAGGAGTTTGTAGATATTTCGTTATGCTTGTGTATTTTTGAGTACTTTTTGGCTCTGATTTACAGAATGAAGGGGTTAAGGATGATATTTTGTTTCTTATTTTCATATTATCTAATATTACTCTTTCACACTCACAAGGTTCCCTTAATGCTTTTTATGATATTTGGTATTTTTCTTTGAGATTTTCCAGTAATCCAAAAACTATATAATCTGTCGGTATATTTCTTCCTGTAGTGCAAGAAAACAAAAAGGGAAGACAATTTTAGAAGCAAGTAAAATATTATAGAAATTAAAAGTCAATTTCAGTTCTAAGAAGCATTTTTCTTGGTAATCTGTCAGCATAAGTGGAAGATTATGCCCCTCTACGCTCCCCCTTAGCTCTTCAACACCCGTCCTTATTAATAGATTATCAATATCCCAAATAAGCACTCATTTTGCTAGCTAGTTTTCTATTTAAGGACAGTCGGTCTTGAAAATCTCTTCGTCGGTGAATTTTTTCTGTAAGTGATGATGTTTCTCGCTCTCTACAAGCCACAAAACATCACATGCAGCAATTTGTACTTTCCTAAATATACAGAAGAGTAGTAAAATGATCAATGGTAATGTAGGCAGCAAAAAAACACTCGGAATGTGGATTTCCATTCTAAATGGATAGTACGCCAATGAATATAACTGGGATTCTGGACGGAAAGCGTATAATAGAAAATTGCAGCGTTTCCAATTTGCTTACAGATGCTGGCGAAAATGTTGAGAAATACGTGATTTAGAGGAGCTAAACCATATTCCTACTTGCAATTCGTATCATATTGGGCGCTTGGATTCCAATCTGGCACGACATCAGCAGATCGTTGAGATTAGATCATACAGCTAGCACAGTAAGGTAATATCGCGATACCGAGACGGATACCCAGGTATACCTTTCTCACCGGGAGGACATGTACATATCGCGGTATAGTGAGAAAACAATAAAAAACCTACGGGGAGAAGGATATGAAAACGAAGAAAATCCCTTCTCGGTCGGATACTACTGGGACAGGAACTAGCTGTCAGAG
Organism: Kappaphycus alvarezii; assembly: GCA_002205965.3. Classification (NCBI taxonomy): domain Eukaryota; phylum Rhodophyta; class Florideophyceae; order Gigartinales; family Solieriaceae; genus Kappaphycus; species Kappaphycus alvarezii. The sequence continues at coordinate 236,929 of NADL03000630.1, read as the reverse complement.
TTAGAACCCATGATTTCACTTATGATCGCAGATGGGAGCCCCTTTACTGGAGATGGGAGAAGAACATTGCTCTAAAAGGGCATTTTCCGGCAGCGGAGATGACCAATTTAGTTGGAGACAACATAGAAGCAAGATTGAATAGCGAATAGCTTCTTGTACGCGTCTGTCGTGAGAACAGGTCAGGAGTCCGGAGATGACTCTAAAATAATCGATTACAGAGACGACTCAAGCACCTCTTTTTTTGTCAGGCTTTTTCTGTAGACCAAGAATACACATTCAAAAAGGTTAGAAGCCGATAAGCAAGCCCGAACCGAGCGGGACGACTGCAAATGGCGGAATTTCTTGCTGTGATTATGACCGAAGCTGGCAGTGAGTATCGTACATTGAGTGGGGGATTTGTACGTAGCAAGTACATAACAGGAGACGCTTGTACGCAGAATCTGGGAACTTATAAGCGATTGAGAACCATACAAAGGAGTAAATTATGGAAGAAAAGTTTAACGGTGGTTCAGCGGCCTGTAAATAACTCCAAAACAAATTTGTCAAATCCAATTGGATATTTTAGTAAAGAAAATGTAATATAACCCTGAAAAGTAAATTTAAAGGGACTAGATCAGGTTCAGGGAAGCAGTAAAACGGTTTGGTGAGGGGAGGCCGTAAACTTGTGATTGTAGAAGGTTCAGGTTGAACTTAGGTGGTCTTTTTTCGAGCTATATGAAACATAGGGCCGCAAAGGCCTTCGAAAGAGGTACAGAAATGCTATTAAAAACGAGAGCCGCAATGAGCCAGTAGCTAGCTGTTGAAACAGAAGATCAGGAGCTTTTTTAACGCAAGTGGCTCATACATAGCACTGCATGAGGGGTACAGTCTAAATTATTTCAAAAATATGGGTCTCAGAGTGTATATGACGGGATACTTGGTTGGTAGTTTCGTTTTGCAGGTAAACAGCGAAAAAGAATTAATTATAGAGTCCTTCTAGGAATATGGACCTTCACAAAGAATTTCAGTCAGGTTTATCTGTCACCGAACTGGTAAGCTTGGCTTGGCGCTAAATAAAGCTCTTTTTTTTTTTTTTTTTTTTTTTTTTTAAACTCTCTATCGTCGATGCAAGGTGAGATGATCTTTCTTCGCAATTATGTATTAGAATAGCAGCCCCTTTTTCATTTCCAAATCTCTTTCGTGTCCTGTAAGTTCTGATGTAGCTTTTTATTTGCTTGCAAAATCTCTCATGACGGGTGGAGTTCAATCCTCACTGAAGAGAATATAGGTATTCCAAATGTAGAGGGACTACTATAGAGGGACTACTCGGTAATTTTTTGCTTTCTTTTATCACCAAAGCCGCTATTCACCATATTAGAAGCATTTATACTTCCTGTTTTGCTTTGCCCTGACCGTGTCGATACTGGTCACTTGGTGTTTCAACCAATCTCTGGAATGAGAATGACTGAAGATTGATTAATATTGCTTATACAATTTAAGTTCCACCTACGGGTCCAGTAGCTTCATTGTATGTTATTTTCCGATTTAGAAAATGCAGATGAAATTAAATGATTCTTCATGGAGCTGACTTTGCGAGATAGTTGCCTAAGAAAGCGATTTGTTTATTGTGATGATTGTTGCGTTGGTATCCATAGCGACAGTCAAAAGAATGATTCTTATGAACATCTGGCATTTCAGAGTATAGTTGTTGCGGACAAGGTGTGAAAACTGAAAAAATATTTTACAAATACTGGAAAACTATTTGTTATGGTTTACATATGTAATTCAGTGATGAAGGATCGTGGAACAATATTTTATGAAAGATCAACAATTTTATTTTCGTGAATCATCGAAAATAATTTTACATGTTTTCAGTGGCCCATTTTTTATACTCTACTACAAGAGAAGCTGTTTATATGTCTGTCAGATGGTTTATGAATTATTAAGTTATAATCATTTGAATTATATTGCCAGCAAATTAATATTTGGATTAATGCTTACCTGAGGAATTATTCTATAATTATTATTGATCTTGAATTTGGCCTACAAAAATTACCGTACTGTTGGAATTACCTTTTTAGCTTTCTAGTCTGATCTGTAGTATAAACAATCTTAGGCAGCTAGAAACATTTAGCAATAAGGAGTCTCAGGGCAAAAAGTGAGTCTGTCAGAAATATTGTGATCACTAAGAGATATCCTTGGCCTTCATCTTAGTCTCAGAGCTTGCACAAAGGCAATAATGGATCCATTAGTTAACAGTAGATAGTGACATAAAGGCAAGAAAATAACGTACATGGTTAACTCCAGGCGATGAATACTCTCGCACAGCAGAATGAGCTGTGTCTGTAAACATCTTCTGTTATGGGGGCTAGCTTGTGCAAAAGTTGCTAAACGAAAGTATGTCCGAAGGTCTGCATCAAAAATCTCACATGTCGGAAGCTTCGACGGCGTTATCGTACTGTGAAAATCTTAACTGAAAGTTAGATACATTTTGGCACCCAAAACATTCTACACACCAATGTTCGCTAAATATGGAGCAATGTATACATCTTTCGTTAACTTGAGGCATATTTGCAAGGTCTGCTTGTTATACTCAGTAGGCTGGATGGGAAGTTGCATTTCCACGACATGGTGTCGACTCTTTTGAAGATGCGCTGAACTCCATGCACTAGAGTACGCTGAACTCCGTGCACTAGAGTATTCGTTCCTATTTTCACTGTAATATCTAGCTGCAGGGGCTCTATGGCGCTATAATTTTTGGTTTTCGGAACAAATACTGTACCAGACGCGGAAAGGCAATGTAAGATTGTCAAGGTACAGCAAATGCATGAAAAATAACACCGTACGCGTAGCTGGAAATTTCACTCGAGATCAATGCGTATCGGGGGGAATGGTGGGCTTTTTTACTTCGTCGTCTGACAGTTCTAACAGATGATATCTAAACAGCTGCGTGTCGCAATTATATTTATTTTTATGTGGTGAGGTAAAAGACTTAACACGTTGAGGATAGATGCTCGGTAGCGTCATCAGGGAGCACAGCGGGAGAATTGTCAGAAATACAATTGTAGTGGAGCGTCAGAGATAGTGTGGGCGCGGTTCCGATCGAAAGACGTTGAAATGGGAGTGTCGTGACAAAGGCGACGTCAGCGGGTAGCAAAATGGGCCTACTCTCCAGTCAAAAGCGGGGATGGGGGTGAAAATTATAGTGTGAACCCCCATTATCCGGTCTATTTTACATTTGCTGAAGTTGCTTCCAATAAAATACAGCTATAGTTCGCCGCCACATGAGTGGGAATGTTGAGATAGTTTACTTCTTCGTCTCAAACTCATAGCGGGGGAATCTAAATGGAGTTTTGAGAGAAGCAACAGACAAAACAGAAACGGGTCTGCCCCGCAAAATTGAACTTCAAAATACCGCAGTACTGTGGTGCTAAAATAGCCCCCTATCTTGCTCGCTTTGTACAGGACATCCACTTTTATCTGCAAACACACGTGCATGAAAATTTCCAACGCAACTGCTCCGCGGCGAGAACAGAATAGGCGCCCTCCATTCTTTCTAAGAAGCAGAAATAAAGCGTCGCAGAGGGTAAAGTTTTGGGTATGTTACTTCTGGATGATATAGTCGGTGGAAAGGCTGCTACTACTCAGTATTCAAAGAAAATCACAAACAGCAATCGTTCAAGTGGGTATGTCCGCGTTGGTGGGCGATGGGAGGAGGTTGATAGCGCCAACTCGTCGGGTGAAGAGGTAATCAGAACCAAATAACCCAAGAAAGAAGTGTCCCAAGCGACAAAAGCGCTATCGTGGTATAGTTGAGTGAAAAGAAATAGATGGGTAGAGAAAAAAGTCAAGAGGGCTACAAGCGAGTATAAAAGGGGCAAAATTCTACCACGTCTGCTTTGCGACCAGCGTAAGAAAATCTATCTGGGTCCAAGATGGCCTCTTAACTTCCTAACTACTTGGGACTTGACTTGAAGTTTTCTGCCAACGTTCTTGACCTCCCCGATAGAAAGCAGTTTACAAAACTTATATACAATATTTGACTGGCCACATTTCTCAAAAAAACATACCAAGTACCACGGAATGCATTAAAAGGAATTATTCGAACGAAAAATACTAGCAGTATATAATATCAGGATAAGTATCTGGATTTACTCCCCAAAATATTATTCCTCGAGATCAGAGACAAGGCATCCACATCCCAACGGAGACCATACAAATCCAATCGAAGGATCCAGAATGATAGATAGCCCATTCAAACATATCTAACACCTCCAATATACCATCAAAATCCTAAAAATCCTCTTCATCCCACACAGAGGAGTCACAAATAGCGATTTCTCCCTCATTCTCTCCTTTATCTTCCACAGAAGCCCCCTAGCCGTTGTACTCTAGTGGTTCCCACGGGTCTACTTAGTCTTCCTTACCTTTCTCGCCTCTCCTATAGGCCTCTGCCTCCTCCTCTTCTACCTCTTTTACTGCCTTTACTTCCTCCACCCTTTTCTACGCCTGATCGAAGCAGTGCCAGCGGAACCACTCTAGAACGCGTTCCCGGCCAATTCTTCTACAGTAATCGTCGTAATCGGTTAGTTCATTGGCCATCAGGGCCAGGTCGTTAAGGATGCAGCGGGCTCTAGATGACTTGGCGATGATGCGGGGTGGGCGGAGGTTGGTCATGTTGAGATTAAAAGTGGGATCAGCGAATTGGCTGGTTGATAGCGGGGTTTTTGCTTCAACGACGTTGATGTGGAAATTTCAATAGAGCGTTGTATTCGAAAATATTCACGGATATGAACGAAATAAAGAAATGCGAGGCGATACCACAGCTTCTTATTTGCACGCAATCAGGTCAATAGCAAAAAACTATGCTTGATAAAATATTTGAATTGAACTTGGAGGACGAAGCGGATCACAATTCGAAAGATTTATTGTCTTTGAAAAAAGAGGACCAAAATCCTCTGAGAAAAAATGGAAAATTGATTTCGACAGTGATTTTGATGCGTAGGGGGATGTCGTTTCAGTATTTTGTTATTAAAAGAAATTAGTTTGGAAGAGGTTTTTTTAAAAATAGGAGGTCAGGGATGAAGAAACCCGAAGTTTTCGGGAGGATCCACCACGAAAGGAACGTTTTATAACAATTATAACAACAAAGGGTATCGGAGACCCACGCGATCAGTACGATGGAAATATTCCTAGCGGATAACAAGTTGATTATTTATGTCTATGACGGAGTCCTACAACTCCTCTTGCTATGAGGATGTCGGGACCCAAAAGCTCTACAATGTGACAATGCGAAAGGCCTTATATCACATGAGAGGCAACCAGAGTTGAAACAACGGACGCCTGCAGGCAACGTATCCTTCGCGATTGGCGTGAATCAAGGGAATTGAACTGGAATTAGTAATCATTACTCACTGTCTCTGAAGCTTTCGGGTCTTTTGCTCGAAAAGTGCCGGGCACCACTATTATAGCTTGGAGTAAACCTCATGAAGCCAAATACTGCGCCACTTGCCATAATACCTTTCTCGGGATAGTTTCTGGTCTCGCTAGTTGCGTGCTCGGGATTATTTTTGGAACAAATTTTGGGTCTATACCTGTTTCCATATCTGTATTGTTCCCTCACTTTTCGTTCGTAGCTTGGGCTGTGATTCGATGCTCTAGACAGGGGCCCTTGATGGAGCCAACTTGTTGAAAAGCATCATCAAATTAAATACGAACATTCTCTAGCCTTTTGTATATGCCACAGGTAATTTGCTCCTGGAAGCTGTCAGCTACTGACCAAGGTTGTACAGAAACCCTAGTACTACTTAATTAAGCACTGAAATGTGAGACATAAATAACTTCTTTAAACTAGATAAAGTTTTCCAAGTGAATGAAGCTTCGGTTTAAACGGTCGTCTCTTGATCCTTCGCTCCTATTACATCGATCGGGATTGCTTGGATTCTTCGGAATATAGTCAAATATATCCACCAAGATTAGAAAACTTCAATTTACACATCTTTGCACTGTTGACAAAGCGATCAAGACCAAGTTATCCAGATTTCTGTAAGTAATAAATTTTTATGCTCTCTCACAGCATAGTATTATATTGTGAAAATTAATGATAGTTTTTCAACTATTGTTAAACTTATTTACTTGAATTCGTATCAAATATGTTGATCAAAATTTGTGGAACAATGTTTAACAGAGGTCTACATAGTATTCTATTTTGAGTCATGTAGAAATTATTTTATCTATTTCTTTTGGCCCATGTTTTTACGGTATTACACTTGAAACAGTTTTTATTTTTATCAATTGGGTAAAAAAATCTACCTTTACAATAACTGAAACTACATTACCAGCAAATAATTAGTTAAACCAATGCTCATCTGGAGAATTATTCTATATTAATTGTGAAGCATTAATTTTGTCTGAAAAAACTATTATACTGCTAGAATCATCTTTGTACCTTTCTACTCTGATCTGAGGTAAAATAGTCTTCACTCATTAGGTATTTTGAGTGTACACTTAGGCTGTTAGAAACAAGTAGCGGGCCTCGGTTCGCCAATCTATTCCCGTCTATCAGCTATACGTATATATCTGTTTTCTTTTATAATTATTCATTTACTAGGAATTTCCTATTCCGAATCTACCCGTTTCATTAAATGTTTTACATATATACTATTGGGTCTATTTTTCTCTCCCCTTTCAAGCTCAAATCTGGGGTGAAGAAATATTTACTGCAGTAGGAACAAGCACCTCTTGCTGCTAAAGATGTTCACTGTGCATCTTTCCCATGTAGCTCTCTCTTTCGTTTAGCGGGTGTCTGGCAGAGCTACATCTCAATTTCCTCTCTGTTTCCTTCTATTTTCTCTTGATTGCCGATATCTAACTTTGCTTTCTTTTTTTCTTTTGTCATCCCTGAGCTGATCGCTGACTCAAATGACCTTTTCGTAATCTCTCTTCTACCCAATCAAAGCTTCCCACCAACCCCCTAGTGGTTCTGAGGCTGTCCATGTCATACGTTCTGACTACAGATTTGTGTCTTTGAATGATATTTACCATGCACTCACTCACAGGTTTCTCGACGTCCTACAGAGGTTGACGAAATTTTACTCCTTTCCCTTACTTCTGCCTTCTTAAAGAATTTTACTTTCACCTGTTTATACTTCTCAAGACACAGGGTAGCTTCCCTCGTACTTTCTCCTGTACGTGTGCTTCAGAGTACTCACGCAGTACCTCAGCGTGCACAGCGTCGCAGCAAGCGTCCACTCTTCCATGTCCCGCCCCACTTCATCGGTTACCACGTCTTTCATTCCCATTTCTCCCTTTCAGTTTTTAGTGATCTCTTCAACAGTTTCAATTGATAGTTTCCATTTACACGATTTTCTGCCTTCCTCCGCCACGCTTTCCTGGAACTCTGCGGATCAATATACTCCCAGCAACTCGCTGGCCCATGCCCCTTTAGATTTCCTTGTCCAAAGCGTCTCCATTTTCGATGTTATTTTGACCTGTAGGAACCTTCAGCTATCGACTCATTTCTCTCTTCCATGTCGGAATTTACCATTGCTTTCTCCTTTGCGCCGTCGCTTCAGAGCACTACTTAATTTGATTCGTTTTTGACTATCTTGAACAAGCATAGTGATATCTCACCACTTTTGTTCTCGTCTGATCAAATTGATTCCATCGTCCTTGTAGATACTGTATTGCTAACGTCTCCGTACCATCCCACCGCAAATGTGCCGGCCATTATTCAAAGCCCATTCAACTCCTTCCCTCCCTTTGGCACCGAGCCATACTCAACACACAGAGCTCATACAGACCAGGCTATCAAAAAAATGCTGATCATGTGCGAAATACCACCAGAGACCTACTTGACGGCCATAGTGTAGGACTCGTCGTTGTAATGCCCCTGACTGATGTTCTCGAGAGCATTCTGAAAGAGATAGATCGTTATGAGAAGATAATTTCAGAATCAACTACTACTAGAAGGAGATTTTGCAAGCGACAAAAGGGGTTCCTTGTTATAGTTGAGCTAGCAGAAAGAGGATTACAAGGACGATAGTTCAGAGGGCTACAATTTAGTGTAGAAGGTGCAGTATCTTACACCTGTGTTCTACGGCCAGCATAAAAGACAGGGCTATTGGGCCTGAGGTTGACCGTAAACCTCTTAACTATATGGGACTTTACTTGAATTTTTCTCCCAACTTGCTTGCTATCTGCAAGGGAAAGAAAATAAATCAGCATATATAGACTTTCGTTAATCATAAAGCACCGAGGACCGATACAAAATATTTTTATTGCCCAAAACAAATCATGTGGATGAAAGAGATCACCGATGAGTTATTTTCAAGGTAAACATATACAACTACTACTCACAATCACCATCCCTAAGATGAGAAACGAGAAATTTCTGCAAAATATCCATGCTACCCATACATTCCACGAACATTTATTCGTGTGGTTCATAGCTTCCTATGGCCTCCAACTGCAATATCTAGACCATTAAAATATTTTTTGTTCATCTCTATCAGCAATAAACCTGGGCATCCTCTCCCAATTTCTTATATACAGTTCTAAATTCTCGAAATTTGTGGCACTTGAGTATTACAGTACCTATGTCAGCACAGCACCGCTAATTTACAGTACACAGTATCCGAATAAAATAATTGAAAATAAATTTGTCAATACAGCCTTTGCAGCACACCAACTGAGCCAGGACAATATACCAGCAGCCAGCTTTGCAATTTTTTTTAAGTAAGGCAATTATTATGACATCATAATTCTGCTGTTTTTGTCATTTTATAACGAAAGGCATTTTCCGGATTCCTGCTCAATTCCAAGATCTCCTTCTCCTATTTTATTCCTTTACCTACTGCCGAACATTATCTCGTCACCTTTGAGCCTTCCTACTTTGAATTCTGCAAGCTGGTTAAAAGCTCCAGAATAGCACACCCTCTGTTCGGGAATTCTCCGCCATACGTCATCTCCCTACGGGAATTTCTCCTTCTCAGCTCCTGAACGTTCTTCAAGACCCTCGCTTTGAGTTCCTGCGACTCGTTTCATCGACTTGTAAACTGTATCCTGCTGCATCTTTCGAACTCATAATTCGTGAAATAAAAGCTACTGTTTACCGTAATCAACGCGAAGATGGCTTATTTGCTCTACTTACTCGCCAAACTACGCCCCCAATTTCTTCCACTGCGACAAGGATTCACAGCGGAGTACATATAGCCCAAATTACTAACATAGCCTCCTCTTACAACAAAGCATGCTCCAAATAACCCCCCACTGTACCAAATAGAGTATGAATTGGTCCCAAAACATGTTATGATTCTGTTTTCTATGACCAATAGCGACAATTAGTGCTTTTTAGGATTCTTCTACTGCCCTTAGTTTCTGTTTCTCTTCGCTGCTCCGATTTCCGCACCTCGATACATCCACCAGCTCGTTCAAGCTGCTGCATACGACTTCTGTTTTAACGCCTTACGCCAATTTTCGGCTGCCCATTCCGATGTATAAGATGAGTGTAATATTTTCGACCTTATCACTCTCGACAAACTCGTGTTCTAGCGAAACTTTCCCTACTGGTATGTTAGTATTATCGTTCACGTCAATCTGATAGTTGCTCCAACTTTGCCGCCCTCATCCGCCTGGCATCGAATGTTCCCTTCGAATATCTCTTCTTTGAATCTGCATATTCCTTTGGCCAGTCATACACGCCCTCTTAATCCTTCGCTCCTCATTCTACACCCTCTTCCATTCGTTGATGCCGACTTCAGTTGTATCATAGTAGCACTTCTCACGATACAGCAGCCAGATTCTACGAAAAGCCACCGGCCGGCAAAGATTTCGAATGTCTACACATTCCATTATCACTGCAACCGGTACATCCATTACTATTCAACGCATTTCGTGCTCCATACTGAACTCACCGTCAAGATTTCTGTGATGAACTTTCGTGGAAGAGTCCAAAGCCTCTGTGTCGAACTTTTTTTGGGGATCTAGTGCCCCTCGCGGTCTAGTTCAGCGTACTGACTCGCCCTTGTAGGTTAGTGGACCTGAACGAGATTATCTCTACACATTCATTAAGTTCCTCAACATGGGCTAAAGCGAGGAGCTACACGTTTCCTTTCGACCCTACTTTTTCTGATTGTGTAACAATGTCACTGTTTTACAGCTGTTTAATATGGACTCGTTTGCTTTTGATATTTCAGTTTTCTATTACCCAGTTGTGTAACAGAGAAACTGTATTCTCTTGAATAAATAAAAAAGTTTGATATTCGTTCAATGTTTTTAGTCGACGTGGAGCCCGACGTCATCGTTTTATTTACTTAGTTATATTATAGATAATAACATTATATAGTTAGACTTTTACTTTCCATTAAGTTCTACTGAGCTTACAAAGTATGGAATTTGTAGAGTAAAGCTACAGTCCTGTCGGATTTAAAGGGGATCTTCTGCATTCTTGTGGGAATCCAGGTAAATTCCATTGATCCTTTGCCCTCAACTTTCTAAAACCCATTTCCATCTTCTCTGCTATTTCTTTAGCAGCGCCCGGACTGTTCTTCTCTCTGTTTCAGATTGTGCCTTATAGCTATCCCTCCATAAAGTGATTGTCTGTGCCTTGTCGCTGTCTGGCTTCTCCTTCATGCTCTTTTCGCCCGGCTACTTTCCCGCAAGATTCGAGCTACTGCTAGTTCTAATCTACTACTTCAACTGCCCAAGTTATGGTTACGCAATGGTTTCGAGGCAATGTTTCATGCCTTTAGATGCTTTGAACAGCGAAGAAACGTTATAAGCCTATGATGAGTACAATATTTCTAACAGTATCAGTCACCAACATCCTCTTGGTGCAGTCATTTACCACGCGCAAGACATTGACTTATTGGTCTTATACTGCTATCTAGATTCCGAGTATCGGTACTTTAGTCTTTTATCCATGCTAAGAGCAAATTGTACGAAGAAAAGAGACCAACTTGGTTCTTTGCTCCTCACCGTTGCCCTTCATCCCCCTGCTCTGTTTTTCTTGCGGAAGCACGGTTCTGCTCTCAGCTTTGCACCGAAAATGTCTCAAACCCTGTAAACAAGGATTCAAATTCCCTACTTCAGTTCTTTTTTGCTGTGTCCCTTTTCGCGTCCGTTCTACTTTACTGTTATTCGCTCTTCTTTCGGCTCAGATAAGTTCGTCAATGAATAATTCGCTACCCGTCAGGCATCCGTCAATCGCATCTTTCCCAGTATGGAAGATCTCTATGAGGCCGGCTAGCTTATCGTCTCCACCCTTTCTGTGTCAGTACTTTTAACGTTATCTATCTCATGCGAACTCTGCACCCTAATCAATCTACGATATTAGATGTAAACTAAAACCAGAAACAGCCGGAGTATTTTTCTCAGATCCACGGCTCTTTTGCAGCAACTGAATTGGAGCAGGATTCTCTTCCCTTCTCTGAGGATCATCCTGGTCTCTACCTAGCATCTAAAGTTTCTGAATTCACGTATGGGTCTTCCTTGATCGATGTTTTCCACATCATATCAGTTCTTCTCTGCCTTCGGTGCTGTTCTAATTTGGGAGAAGGCCAGCGGTCTGGGTTATACTGATTATCTGTCCGTTATCCTGCTCAGTTGGATTCACTTACCTCTACTGCTTGATTGCGTAACATTCTCTGCGGCCCCTCATAAATCCACACCTCAAACAGAATCCTAAAGCTTCGTCACTCGTTTTGTCTTCTGCTGGCCCGTACGCAAGGTCGCCAGAGCCGTAACCGCCGCTTTTCTTATTATTCTCTCTGTAGTTCCCGATCTGTATTGAACAAGCATTGATCCACCGCAATAAAGGTTGACCAACTTTGAAGGCGGTAGCAGTTTTTAATAGTGAACTTGGTCCCCCTATCCATCTTTGGCTATCCAGTTCCTCCTCGATGTCCAATAAATCAATGATAAATAGCTTTTATTTCTCTCGCTTCAAAACTAATCTCCGTTTGCTCTGTTGTCTACGTCCCGGACGACTTCACTAGCATTTGCTATGTTCTTAGCTCCAAGGTTTTCTGTACTCCATTTAGTGGATTGTCTGGCCCCAATACATTTTTCCGCCATATATCCTTGCTATCATGCCCCAAATAACCCAATCTCTTGGATCTTCTTCCTATTCTCGGTCGCCAACGTCAGTACTCTCACGAAACCGTTTCTGAAGGACGTTTCTTCTTCAAAATTTTACCGGGTCTGGAAACTTTCTGCCTTCTTCATTTGACCAGATGATATTGGCTCATTTAATCATGATTTAACTTTTAAGAAAGTAGTTAATGCTGTTCAGGAAGACTTTTTGCGGAAATCTAACCCCCAAAAATACACGATCACAAGGTTAATCGCCGCACAAGCCTTAGGGGCACTGCGACGGTCTCAGGAGACTTGTGGTAATTAGCAATAGAAAACGAGTCTACGCTCCACTTATGGTCCTCAAATAATTTATGGGTCGGAAAAGGTGTAAGGGAAATAAAATATTCATTTTTTGGAGGACGACGTCTTCTCGTCAAAGAATCATAGGATCTCTTCAGATACTGTGAAGGATAAGCTCTCAAAGCTTTCAGTCTAGCTAAAGAGGCTTACAACTCCTACATGATCTAAACTGTCGTCGTGGGTAAAGTAATATTCCTCTAATTATGCCATGCCTAACATACTAGATTCAGTTGCCTTGTCATTCTTTTCTTTTCTATTGTTCATTGAATATCTTTCGCTAGAACAAGGACAGATAGAAAATTCATTACCAGTTCGTCGAGTTTTCTTTGTCTTAGTCTGTCCTCTGGACAAATAGTTTGAACCACGCATGGTGTGAGGCTTGGCTTTCAGTTTTGCACTATCAAATTTGTAACCTGCGCTATTGACCTGATTTATGTCTATTTAGACTCCACTTAATCTTAGAAGGTATCCGTTTTATCATTTATGAACTTAAATCTTTATCTATCGTTCGAAAACTTTGAAATGACTTTCCCTATGCCTTGGGCTTTTTCGTAAGTAAAATATAAAGCCAGAAAGTGTAACGTTTTGCTTCGTTTCTGTCTCCTGGATATCGTAATTGGTATCCACTAGCAAGTGAGCCTTTCGTTTATGTTAATTAACTCATTACCTAAGCTTTGTATATTCTTGTAGTCATTGAGTAAATTTATGTGTTTCCCTATAATAGGGGTTCATTGTAGAAATAAGGAGTTTATCCAATACATTTCAGGTCCTGTTGAAATTTTCACATCGTGCACTTCATTGAATGGCAAGTAACCATCGTTCGAGTTTATCAAATCATTTCAAATTCTTACTTGCTGTTGTGAAAGGTTCCATCTGCCCTTTCTATGAGACATAGATACTGAACCTAGATTATTCTTCGAATTATTGGATAAAATTTTTTTTTCAGTTAAAAAATTATTTCGAGACAACATCAATTAATTGTTGAATTCGGTTATTCTTCAAATCATTCTCAAAATCTTTGCTTACGGAGAACTAAAGCCATCTAAAACGTTTCATTGCACCCTGTTTGATAACTGAAACCAACATTAAATGAATTCCTGTATTAACCATGGGTGCAGGTATTTTTGTTGTGATCAATATTCGTATAGATTGACTTTGCTTATAACCCACGCTCATATATTACATGCGTTTTGTTACCTTTTTTCAAGTATCAAAGTGCTCTAGTCGCCCTTTGAAGTCTTCATTAGCTTCATTTGAGCGCAGAAATACTTTAGTTGTTTAAAATGTACAAAATGCCTCTACTATAAGAGTTGACAAATGATTCTCGCATATCTATAAGCTTTCTATGGTTTTACTCAATGTTTTGTTTCATTGATAGTTAATTAACATAAATTCAGATATTCTTTATGAAGCCTGATGTCTGTACCAGTGTCATTAAAGAATGTGAGAATGAAAATGGTAGAAACATTTTTATTCATCATGGGAAAATTAGGTAAACCGGTTTGGTTCATATTCCGTAAATTGAATAGAAGCAAATGTCGATTTAGGAATGAAAAAAACGAACAATTCCAAAGCATATCGTGTTTTGTGCATTCAAGCTACTTCAAATATTAAAGCAGGGACTATTTTTTTGCAAGAACTACTATCAATACTCTAAATAAAATAAAATCTTCAGAATTTTCGCTAAATATATTCTTTAATATTATTCACATCATACGGCTTTGGTCAGGGCTTTACTGAGTCAATAATTTCTCTTGGTTATTTTAATAGCAGTAGATGTAAGAAAAAATTCTGCTTTGACACTGAACTTGCCAGACTCTTTTTTTTTTCGCGCGATATTCTACTTCCAGTTGGTTTTATCTATTATTTATTCAAATTCTACTGGGGAGCATCAATTGTTTTAAGATTTCAAAATGTCAGTAAAGCTTCTACAGTGTCCTTTGCAAGGAGAACGCTTAATTAAATGCAATGTTTACAAACACTAAACCCGAAGTCATCCTATTCACACCATTCGTGCATTACCTGAAAATCTGAAAATTTGCAAATATCCCTGAGGTTAGAACTAGCGAACAGCAACTCCGTATTCTTCACGTAATCCAAATTACATTGAGCTGCCCTAATCGTTCGTAAATATACAGTGAATAGAAAATTGGGCATAATAAAAAAAGCATTGCGTTTGAATTGCATATATATACCAACTCCCGTGAGTTCTATGTCAATGTTTTTTTGATTTCTTGTGATTTTTGAAACCTTTTAATGCCATGTAACTATTTTCTTATATTTGGATTTCATTTATAAGTTTTTAAACAGAATTCTGAAAAACCAAACCTCCAAAGAAGAAGAAACAAAGAATAGATCTTTGTTCGTCAGGAAAATGCACAGGGGCGTGTGAATCATATCAAACGTTTTAATAGTTCAGAATACATGCAATATGAATCGGATGTCGCATAATTCTGAATTCATCTTGTTATATTTGCGAACTACTGATTGAATATACAAAATAGCCGCAATGAATCTGGAATTGACTTCGTTCTGGACTAAAATCAGTCGTTAAGGGGTTTGAAAATGTAAGAACCAGCTCCATTCACATTCCGAGCATAAATTAGGATAGGAAACGAATGACTTTTTAAGGCTCTTTACTTATATAAGGTTTTATCAGTGAGCTTATTAGTTCATGGCTCTATTAAGTAACAAAAATCAATTATCAATGTGGATTGCAACAAATGTTTGTGGAAACTTTGTACATTACTGTTGAAAAACGATGAGTATGATAATATATAGATATAAGTTTTATAAAATCAACTTTTTAAAGAAACACGAGTCACTACTCTGGATATTTAAATGGGAACAGCTATTGGTGACCAAAATGAAGCAAGAGATGATGATATGCTACAGCAAGTAAGAGCAGTAGTACGATAGTTGAAAATTCCATGAGCTTGAGAGAAGAGCTTTCAGTTCTTATATGAAAACGTTTTCAAGGGAAGCTTGAGTTACTTTAATAATGAAGTTTCTGGCTTTATTTCAAAAAAGTCTAATTTCACAGACAGCGATGATGAGTCGAATACGGTAGTGATAGCTAACAAATATTTCAAGGGAAAAACAAGGTTTTAATATGTTTGGTAAATGGTATATTATACTAAAAAAGCATTTATGGTTGGACTATTACCATAAGAATAATTCTTACCTTGGACAAGCAAATTTTGAAAGTAAATTAAAAAAGCCTTGAGGTATAGGTAAAGATAAGTCGCACCTGTGATAACCGGGAAGAAAGTTCTTTAGATATCAATCGATTAGTATATGCCTCATACACAACGAACACCCTCATATCATTCTTATTCGTTAGCATGAAACGTTTCAAGTAACTGCCAACGATTTTTTTTTCAGGAAAGACAAGAATGAAAGTTATGCACAAGACACTGCCCTCAGTCTGAGCAGGTGGAACAGAGTCTACTGAGGGTCCATTTCATACCTTAAATAAAGTTGAGCTCAGCCATCAATTTCATTTGTTGATTTTATCTAGAAAAAGGAAGTAGCATAGCTGTTCAGGGCTTTGTAGTAACGCATTTAAGAAGCAGGTCATCAATCAAATTCTTATAATCAAGGACATGAAATTTGAAAAATTATGATATGGTTAAAATTATGATTTCGAGAATGTAGTGAGGTTTAACGAAAGAATGTCTCTGTTGTGTATCAACCGAAGCAAATATGCGAAATATTGTCTGTTATGAATTCTAAAGTCCAACGAAGTAAAACGTACTGGTAGTAGCGCGGTTACTTGACACTATATCTGATTCCTACAGCTTCTAACCTTGGTTCGATTTATGCACCACAATAATGAAACCGCGAGAGTAATCACTGACAAGATGTCTGAGCTGAAAGTAGTATTAGAAAAAAGGTTGAAACGTCATCAAGTGGGTAAACGCAGATGTTTGCGGGTATTACAGCGGACAAGAGATCAAATATTGGCTCAGAAAGCATTTAATAGTACACGAATACATAAGCTTACTACCTTGATCTAAATGGTAATTCAGAACGATCTAAAAGGAGAATAATAGATAAGTGAAGGGTATTTCGAAAATTTGTAGAAGTTAAGCATTTTCGTGAGAAAGAGCGGTTTGATAAATCTTACCAATTCCGCAGTTGCCTCATGAAGTGGGGTTGGAAGAATTAAAGTGACTCCACATCGAATGTTCTGGAGATTTTTATTTCATCATGCAAATGAGGGTTTTTGAAAATGAATATTTTGTTCAAAAGCTCGAAATTCTTTCCAGGCCATTTTTACTACGATTCATCCATATTGAATATATGTTTCGTGTTTTTACCTCACTTTTACTCATTAGAGTGTTATATACTGTACCAGCAACTACTTAAGCGACACAGATAAGTGCTTGCTTCCAGTAGCTGAAAACTTTTTACACTTCTGATGTGCGCTATTAGCGCTTTTTATCCCTAGTGAAGAACAATTCAAGAGATATTCTATCGGCCGCCTTTATTTGTTGAACTAATCTTCATTTATGGACCAAATGTTTACACATAATAATAATCAAAAAAATGTGCATTCAAAGTGCCCAAGTGTAACCTCGAATACTAAACACGATTATGGCAGTGCGATACACTTCAGTTTAATAGAAATATTTAATAGAATACTGTTAATGTGCATATAAAAATGCTACATAAGAATAATATATCGAATGTAAAGCATAAAAAAAGGAATCCACTGGAGATTTATTTTCCGAGTTACTTTATATATCATTTTAGATCTCGTCAACTCCTTCAATCACCGTTTGGATTACCAAAGCCTGTCTAATTCTGGGGATCACAACATTTTTCGTGTAACTAGAAGATATTCGAACAACAGAAATGATTCATTTCGATTGAAAAGTCGATGGAAATATAACATCATATGACTGGAATAAAATGAATTCATTTGAAAAATTACTAAAACATGAGTATTGCAAATGAACGTGACCAAATCATTTGAATTCAAATTTATAAAATTTATTCGTGCAAAATACAGATGATTTTGTTGATGATAATACAAAGAAGGATCTCTGAGATTTCACATATTGTCCAGGAAATCGTTTCGGCAAAACACTTGTGTACAGATTTCAGCAGTACCATAAGATCAAGCACCATCATAGTGGTATGAAAATTTAGATTCCAGTGAACATGCTCATTAGACAAAGAATCTAATTCGAAAGAATCCTGTCTTGCCAATGGGGTGCGTAATTTTTCTAAAAAAATAGGAATAGATGCAATGTTAAAAACGAATACTGAAATAGGTCATTAAGGCCTTAAAAATTCACACCTGGAAATTAAAAAAATGAATAAATTGCATTTTTTGGTAAAAGAGACACGAAGGGAGAAACTGAAGAAGAATGAGGGCATGTGTTATGGCGATAGAAGTCTACATCGATCTTAGCATAGTCCTTGAAAGTGTGCTCTCTCCGATATATAATTAAAATTATATCTGTTTTATGCATGCGTAGACCGGTAGACGCGCCGATTGTTATTGCGACCTTTTAGATAAAACTATTGCATTATTTAATTAGCCCTTGGAGATGCTGGTGAAGGTAATACAATTAGAGATGTTTTGTAGTTGCAAATAAAATTAGTTTTATTATTCGCTGAAAGGAGGTATATATGAGATGATTCAGTAATGAAGGTAATCTAATCAATATTTGAATGATTTCGCCATGAAATTTGATTGCCCCAAAAAAGTCGCGGAAAAAAGCTGATTATATGAAGGAAATTCTCATTTTCTATCATTGTGGCATAACTTGATAACAAATTACTACACATAAACTCAGAAAGATTTATCAATAAAGTTTCAGATATTTAGAGGGAAATTCTAGCCGCGATTCACGATAAATGTGGATATATTTCTGTGATTTACTGTATTGGTTAACGATAAGTGCATCAAGTGAAACAATGAGTCCATGTCTTATAGACTATTCAATAATTTTCAGATGTACTACTGCGAGGAGGCTTTTAGGCCCTTGCCAAATAGTGTTGAAATAATTCACGACGAAAGTGGTAATATTCTCGGTGAGATTCCTTATCAAGATAGACTGGTTGTTTCCTTTACAAAATGGATACATTGAGATATGATATTGCATACTCTATCGCCTATCTGGTGAGATTCATGAATCAAATGATAACACAGCTGTGCATTGCTGCATGTTTTTCGTTTTCTAAAAAAAAAGCCTTGAAATCACCTATAGAACGACGGAAACGGGGAAAAACGTTCCTTTACCAAATTGTCCTGCAAACATGGGGCGAAAACCACAAGAATATTTTTCGAATATCCATATCTGTCCGAAAGATCGTCTCATCAAAAGTCTTCGCAGCATTCAATCCTAGCATTAAATTAGAAGGAAGCTAAAAATTTAGCAATGGTGATATAAGTGTGTGACAATCTGTGCCTGAAAATTGCTAATAAGTAATGAGAAGGATTTTAGATGATCATGAATGAATTGGAGCATATTTTCAAAATCTTTGCCAGCGAATATATTCAAGCTTCTCAAGAAAAGGAAAGATTCCCCATACTGTCATATATCGTCTATGAGTACAAAGTTTTGATTTGAAATGTTCGAAAAGGCCATGTTATACTTCAATATATCATTTTAAGAAACAGCTGCTAACTTTCTCATGGATAATATGGAAGACTAAAAGTTTTCAATCATGGTAAGAAAAAATGGGATGGACCGGTGCATCTAACCTTAGGAAGAATATTGAAAGTATTAAGTGCCAGTTACTGAACGAACTTACTAAGGTTGGGCCGAAAATCAATCGTATTCGAAATCAATCGTATTCCATTTAGAGTGTAGCGAAATTTATACATACTTTTTTGAGATTTTCAGTTGAGTCCTATTTTGCAGAACTTCGATACAGAATATTCAGTTAAGCAATGATAAAACCGAGCCGTGTAGACCCTCGGGCTAATTAGTCTCAAGAAACTTGAGCATCGAAATTAGAGAGTTCGTTCCGACCGGCAATGGAAAAGTGAAACAAAAATTCCAATGGAAAAGTGAAACAAAAATTCCAATAGTCCGACTCATAATTATATTGACTGCTACTTATCTTAAATCTAAGGCCTCCATTGGGAGATTTCACAGAGCAAAAAATTATTCTACTATCTCTGTTACTACAAAACAATTCCTCTCTGCGAATTCCTGTTCCTTTCATCCCGGGACCCATCCTCGACCCCTCCTTTTTAAAACCAGCCATCCAACTATTTCTTTCAAAAAAGTATCCCAGAGTCCGTTTCCTTTACGAATCCAACCTCAAGATACGACTACTGTACATTTCCGTTTTTCGTTTGAACATTTGGTCAATTTTTTTGGAAAACAAATCGTTTGACTTGTGATCCACTGTATCCTTCAAATTACCTCCAATGTTTTATCAAGTAGAAATTTTTTAGCTCTCATTTCACGTAAATTTAAAGCGAGGGAATTTCCTAGCATTTTATTTCTCCTAAGGCCTTGAAAGTTTTCGAAGACAATAATCTGTGTACAATTCGATAGCAATGTTTTTTAAAGCGACACCCTTACCGTTAACCATTCCATCTCCTAAATCACTGTTTCTTCAACATGACCAACCCACGCCCGTCTATCACGATCACCAGGACAGCTAGAGCTCTCTGTACCATCAGAGGTCTGGCTCTAGTTTCCAATGGTCCAAATAACTGCGAAGAGTACTGCAGAATTATGTACCGGAAACACATTCGTGAGAAGGTTCGCGGTTAATAATTGGAAGATGTAGGTGTAAAAAAAGAGGCGCGGGAACTTGAGGAGGCCAAGACGTTCTTGTAGGGACCATATGATGAGTTAGAAGGATTGGAGCAATAAGACCCACTGCTGTATAACCGTCGGGAAGTTTTGGAGGCGAATTGAGGAAATATTGTAGGTTTATTATAACCTTGGACTATTCTTATGAGAATAGAGCATAGTTTTAGGATCTTGAAGAGGAATTTATGGATCTTAATATGTCTTAAGAGGCTAATATATCATTCTTGGCCATTCCGGAGAGCATTTAGGGATTAAATTGGAAGTATGGAAAATTTAAAGACCTTTTTTGATCTCGAGGGAAGATTTTGAGCCGTAAACCTAAGCATTTATCCTGCTAGTATGTACTGCTATGCTTTCGCCTCTCCAAGATTCTATTTAATGAATTTTATATTATTTTTTGTTCGTCTAGGACATAAAAGTTAGTCAATTTATATAATTATAAGCTGAATAAACTGTTATCTACAGGAGAAGAAAAAAAGTTTCGAAAAAATTTCAAGTGCAGACCCAAGTAGCGTAGAAATTGAAAATCAACTTTCGCCTTAGGAAAGATTTCTTTATCACCCATATTTGAGCAAAAGTGGTAGACCTTACCCTTTCTGTACTCATTTGTATTTCTTTTCACTCCTGTCCTTATTCATCTCTTCTCATTCCCACAATCATCCCTTCTTAGCACTCTTGTCGCATGCAAAGACTCCATCTTTAGATAATTGGCTCTCATAATAAAATTTTATAGAGATTTGTCCTCAACATTTGGTACTCTGGTGGATGAGGTTGCACCCGAAGTATTCGTGTTGTGAATTTTTTGTTTCGCTTTCATTTGATTATATATGTATTACTTTTTCCGGAGTTACGGATCTTAATGCTGGTAGTTTATCGTTCACAAGATACAATAATGGAGATTTTGAATAGTCTTATGCATAGGCTAACGTTTTAACGAGGCCATAAGGCTCCGAATAAGAAACTTTGATCAAAAGTACGGGGAGGGGGGTAAGTGCTCTGTCAAGGAAGATGAAAAAGGAGAAAAACTTCACAAATATGTCGAGGGATGTAGTAGGGCATGAGAGAAAATGCAACAGGTAAATGAGCTCGCTTTGCGAAAACTTGAATCAAATTTGGTCAACTATTAAGTGGGGATGCAAAAGATGCAAGAAAAGAGATCGAAAAGAACATAAAGTGTACCAAGTCCAATGACGGCAAAAAACACTATTGTTTTAACTCGCCTCTGACATCATTAATACGTTTTAGGCTAGTGGTAGTCAAAAATTTGGCAACGGGAGCCCAAGCGTCTTTCGATTCGAGAGCTGTTTCAGTTTAATTTCAGAAAGTTTGGTGATGAGACTTTTTTTGATATTGTAATAACTACAAGAAAGATAACTGTAGCGTAGGGAACCGTATCAAAAGTTTTGGGTACTGTTGACATCGTTCCCATATTACTCGGGACCAGAAGTTGATATGAACGTCCTTTTGATTCCCGAGTTACCTCTCGATGCAATCATTACCTATCCGACAATGGAAGAGGTGGGGGACATGTATTGATCTTGGAAATCAATTTTCCTCAATTCACCTAAAGCGTAACCGTAAACGTGCCCTTAGCCTTTGAGAAAAACGTGACTTCAGAAGGATTGAGAGATAAAAACAGAGAAATAATCATATAAATTTAAGAGAATGAATGCTTAGAGTCTACCAACGCCTTGGGGGGTGGAAAAAGTTTTGATACTAAGGTACGTAACTATTCATGAAGTTTTTACGGTCCTGGGTATGGTACAGATGACAAAAAGGACATGAATGAAAAGCTGGCTCGGAATTTCTAGTAATTTTGCGAGAAAGTTGGATTAAACTGCAAGATTGGCAGTATGAAAAGTGAATATTTATCCGGAGAAATTAAGGATTTGGCGGCGATCAAATCAGAAAATATATATTCACTGTAAATTTTCCATCGAAATGGAGAAAGAAATGGTCACCGAAAAGAGTACCAAATAATCGTGGATATTTCTGAGAAATTTGAGCACTTCCAGTCTACCCCGTCTCAGAAGAAATGTGAGATATTATCATCATACGAAGTTATTGCATGGATGGTTTCCGATTTCAGACAGGCAAGTTTAACGGTAACTAAAGTCTTCTGCCTTACCAATACCCACTTAGTTTACTCTACGCGTAGGCGTCAATCATCAAAATATTAGCCGGTTTTTTCTGAATGTTTTACAAACATGCTGTAAAATGACATTATTCGGCCAGTCTCGTCTCTATAGTAATTTCCAGTTGCGATTGCACGAAAAAGGATAAAAAGTTTCGATTTTGTATAAACTACAGACAATTGAACACAATAATTATACCGGATCGATTTTATATTCAAAAAGAAGCAGGGAATACTCGAAGGTTTGAAAGACGGGAGATATCTGAAATCAATTGCACTGTAGACTGAATATTGCTAAATTCCTTTGGATATGAAATGTAAGGAAAAATCATTTTTTGGCTGCAACAACGGTACGTTCTGACTATTGAAATGCCTATTGGTCTCATAAATACACAAGCCGCTTTTCAGAGAATAAAAAATGATATTTCGAATGGGATTCCATTTGTTAAGATGCACGATAACAAAGCCGAGGTATTTTCAAAATCCTTAGATGATCATCTTTCGGACTCAAGACAGAAGGACAGGCATTTTAGAGTAAAAAAGTGAAAATCAAAACTAGCAAATGCTTTTTGCGCAAAACTCAGTCAAACAATTGGGAAACGTTGTAGATCGATGGGAAATCAAAGCCGATCAAAGTAAAATTTAAAACATTGAAGTGCCACCGAGGTTTACTTCAAGCTGTGAAGTCTCTCAAGAACTCTTTCTAATTCGGAAGTTTAGGAATACACTAAGTCTCCCGATTTCATGCCTGTTTGAAATTTTCTCAATCCATTTTGCCGATCTATTCAAATAAACCTCTTCTCGAAAAAATATCTTCTCATAGAAGTTGAGCACTTCATTGTCTGGCCAATAGCAATTTCACTTCATTTTCTGGTCGTTGGCAGTCGCAACTACGGAGTTTAATGGAGATGTGACCTTTAAATTCCGTGTAAAAAGAAAAGATTTAGCCATTTTGGTCCGCGGAAAGGATAATCTCAGATAATGCTCTTTGCTTCTCTCTAAAGAAAGTTCTGCACATTTTAAGAGAGATATGTATTCAATTCAAAATATTTCTCGCCTAGGCTCATATATCAAACAGTAAAGCTAGAAATAGGAGTAACGATCAAAGAGACAGTAGAAGAGATTATAGCGGACGAGAAGTAGAGTGAGAAAATGCTTTACCAAAGGAACTACATTTGAATCGCCTAAGAAGGAGGGCAAATTATCGATTTCCATTATGAAAGCCCATGTGAAAAATCTGTGAGAACTTTACAAGAAGGTTAGACGGTAAAACATATTATATATACAAAACAGGAGGTACATTTATAGGCCACAGAAAATTGAAGGTCGAGTACTAAAGACTAACCTTTCCATTGGACTCCAAATTACTCATCGCCAAAGAAAACGTTATGCAGCAAGCACACGCCACGCAAGTCGTTTCTTCCTTCGCCATCAAAGACCTGTACATTTTTTCACGAAGTACTACGTGAAACCACTACTTGAACTCATTACTAACTAAATAATGATTCTAATGGAAGCAAAGAGAGCTCGAGAGTAGATTGAAACGTGTAATCACGATTATGTGCTCTATGCTCCCATTCACCTGTGCACTAAAATCTTCGTATTTCAACATACATTGAACTGCCCGTTGCTTCCCGATTAAGACGAAAAACTATTGTTGAGAGTTCTTTTCTCGTTCCAAAAATAGTAGATTAGTGAAGCTGGTCCAAATTTAGTGGAAGTAGTATATCACTACTACATTGGGAGATATATGAAAGTAGCTACCGGGGACCTGAAGAAAACCTATGTCAACGTCTTACGTCCAGTTGATCAACGAACATCAAGAACTGCAACTAAAGGGCTATGAATAACCCTGGATATGGATCTAGATGAGTATCGTGCTCGCTAGGGAAATCTCATCCTAAACCTAACAAAAACGGAAATAAAAGGCAGAAAATTATTTCTTTGAAGCAGTGATGAGACTCTAAAGATGACCTTATGAATACAATAACACGACCATTACGAGTTCAAAAGCACCCCGTGGACCTTCTGCAGGCTTTAGTACACTGAAAAACAGCTCTTTAGGTTCATGTAGAGAACTCTCTGCATGTTTGACTATACTTATCGTTCATAGTCACACTTATTGTAAGTTCGATAGAAGGGTAATCTCTTTTTGGCTGCGCAATGTCTTGGAGGACAAGAGCAGTGCAAAAGTCCTTCCTCATTTCATGATAAGAATCTCTTCACGTTTTGACTCTTCCCGAACAGCACTTATTAGACGACAATTCATTCTTGTAATTCTTGTATTTTTTCCCTGTAAATATTCATTTCTCCGTCATTTTGCAATTTGTCTATCACACTTATTATCTCACTCTTCGAATATTCGGAAAGGTCGCGGAAGGATATTCTGTATAACCACATTGTTATATTATCAGTTCTCTATGAAAAGCTTTTTAATAAGTCAAGTATTTATTTAGTACTATTATAGGGTTTGTAATTTGATACCCGATACAGGAGTAACAAATAACTGGAGGATCATATCATCAGAAAATAATATCCAAAGATGGAGAATTTGCAAGCGACAAGGGTGCTTCCAAAGCATGGGTTTGGTGACGAGAGAATGTGAATGAGGACTGCGCTCAGGGAATATAAGAGAGTATGGAAGGGGAAGAGTCTATCACCTTTGCATAGAGATAATCGTAAAATAAATTCTTCCTTGGGGAGAAGTTTACGTTCAACTTCTACATTACTTGGATCTGACCTTGGAGGTGCCTCCCAAATTTCTTCCCATCTCCTCGAGGAACCAGTTTACTAAACTCATATGAAACTTTCGTGTAACTACAAAGTCTCAGACAAACATATTAGTTACCATAAAAATTGTTTAATGAATTATATAAACGAGATGATTACAAGGAATATATTATCAAAGTAAATATCTGAATGACATTGAAAGCTCCAAGAATCCAAGCTGGAACTTAATTTGCGCTTACCTAATGGCGCAAAAGTTTGCTATTATCCATATCTACTGTATCATGTTCTTCCTTCAAGTATCGTCAGCTCGACAAATTTTTAAAGAAATCGTGGTTTGATTTTCATGCTGACCAAATTAGGAAACCATTCAAATCCAAATCCAGTTCTTAAACAAATATTTTTCTGCTATTCTTCCGCGGGTACATTTTTAGTGCACATCGAGTCACCTTGACTCTGGCGAACGTTTAAAATTTTCTTTGTTCACCTTTGTTTCTGGTAGTGACCGCTGCGTTATTGCTAAAATAGGCGTCCTTTCAAAAGGACACGAATATACCCTGAGGTTCCAAGCCGTAGTGCTAGAATTCATTTGTCACCTACACGTATAATAATATTGAGTTTAGTATCTTGGGCATCTTATCATTTACTTTGTTCAACAAAAGTATGTTTTACGGGCATGTAAAACATGTCCAGGTGCTGAAATAGGTGACACAGAAGTTGAGTGTGAAGTTCGCTGTAAGAAGTATTTATTTTACGTTGGTTTCGGAGCATACACTCAATCTCTTCTATACTAATTTTTCGCCCCGCAACCGCCCGTCTTTATTCGTATCTACCGGTTCCCCAGCCATAATTTGGGAGCAATCTTGTCGCTTGCAACAACTCTGTCTTGGCAAAGCTGTCTCTAACAAAATTATCCTCTGGCATTTTACTCCTATCAGTAGCCGCAGTGGATAATACTTTGTTTGGCTACGCGGGCACTATTATGGGCTCATCTGCGGTATTTAGTTGCTATTTGGATCAAATGGACTGATTTATATATTATAATAACCAATAATATCAGAAGATTCTTCACAAAACTAGATAAGTAGGCGATTGGTGAGAATCACCGATAGGCCTTTAAATTGTATGTCAGTTGTTGCATGTGTTGCAGTCTTCTTTTCACTTCGATCGCTCTTCTTTGGTACCTTGAAGATTTGAAATTCTTAAAACGGTCACTGCGAAGAACATCTCAATGATTACGCAGCTAGACAAAATGGTAAATATAGGGAGAACTTTAACTTGTTCGATTTATTGCGCTTGATGCTGTGATTTAAAGCTATGATATCTTTAAATTACAGCACATGGCAAATAGGAACTCCAGTGTAATAATATGCCCAGGTTTCACTTCGAACAAATTTTGACTCTGCTCTGGACTTAAATGTTTCGTTCAAATCAGGGCAGACGTGCTGGCTTCTTGAAAGCCTTTAGAAAAATTCTCCCAAAAACACTACCAAGGGTCTTGATATTTTATTTTTTCGAGCCATAATACTCTTGGATCGGTCTCTATACTAGAAATAACAAACAAGGAACGTAACCATGGGGCAATCTCGGTGGCCTCCTTTTCAATTTGGTTCTGTACCCCATTATTATGAAAATTAAAGAAATCTGAAGTTCCCAAAAATTTAAAGGGAAGTGACCATCTGTAAATAATTTTAAAAGGATAGGCCTTCCAGCTCGCTTAAAGTCCAGGAGGTAGACGAAGAATTTGGTTTGGAGTTGACTCCCAGCTTGCCTTCCGTCTCGTAGGAGAAGTAATTCATTCAGCTTAAATATACTTTTCCCTGATTTTAACTTCGATAAAACTACTAAAAGAACCCCCAAAGTAGGGAAAGACTTAACCTATACGCAGAGAGTTTGAAAAAGGTATTTGGAAAAAATTAAGTAAAAGTACTTCTCAAAATAATTATCGTCTAGATCAGAATCTAGAGTATCCCTAAAGAAAACGTAAGTACCTACAAAGTCATAATACATAAATGTGAATAGCCGACGACTGGATACCACTCCCTACGAAAAATACATTTCACCTGACGCCCCCAATCGATTTGATGACCTGGATAGCCTGTTCCACCCAATTCATTCCTTCTTCTTCCATATCATCTTGTTCGAAATCCCTTTCTCATCTGCAGACTCTTTGGATTCCTCTCCACCTATTTCCGCCCTTTTCCATCTCCTCACCTTCCCCGATCTCTTTGTCACAGACCTCTTCTTCCATCCCGTAGACCAGTTTCGGTGCCAGTAATTCTTCAAAAAGCTCAACTGCATCACTATTCTCCTCTTCTGAGTCCCACTCACCACCGCGTCCTGTGCGGCAGTCTCCAACGGGTGATGAGCAAAGAAATCAGTCATCCGTTCCCTGCTTTAGCGACAGAGGTAGTCCTCTAAATCGTTTGGGGCACAAGGGAGTGAAGGAGAGACGATGATGGGGCGAAAATGACGCGATATGACAATATAGCGAGAAGATGTTATTCCTAGTGTCTATACGACCATGCTCTGTCCTCATATGAGGCACACTTTGTCCTCATATGAGGACAGTTTCCGTAACATTTTGGAAAGGTAAATGTTTTGGAAGGCCGAACATTTTACTGGAAAACAGGTTTTTCATGTTAAGTAACAGTACAGTAATTTTTACTGTACGTGCGCCCTCGTTTCTGAAACCCCCACGATAATACGAACTATTTTTCCTTCCAAAACGTAGTCGTTTTCACAACTTCTTGCGAAGAGCGGAAGCTGGTGAGGGAAAATTGCTCTAGGCTTAACCGAGGTCAATAATCTTGAAAAGTTTGTTTTGATCGGCCATCTACACTCATGAACTAATGCGGAGGGGCAAGAAATGCGTTGAGGTAAAAAAGAATTGTATTGAAAAAAAAGGGCTAAAAGTTGTCCTCATATGAGGACAACGGTCCAATAGACACTAGCATGATTGCTCGCAAGGGGAGTGAGAAGTTTTTAGTTTTTGCGTGGTCATATATGAATTCTATGCGGCACCTGAGGGGTTCAAATAGCGTCAAAAGGTTCAGATAAGCAGGTGACCTTCATTTTACAAGTAGGCGCAAACTGGTTTTCCTTGATATGATGATTCGGTCCCAATCACATTTCATATCTGAGCTTTACAATATATGTAAGGCTGGGAGTGGGTTTGTTTACAGTGGCAGATGAATTGGTTGTAACCCAATCCCATTTCATATCTGAGGGCTACGTTGCGTTCATATGGTAAGAAACTTGAAATGGAAACCCCAAGACAACTCAAAAGACAGGCTTCATTGGCTACAGCTGCTGCTGTAGTATGCCTTAAATTCCACACGGCCCGGAACTTGCAATACTTTTCCATGTCCTTCAAAACTGTGTTGCCCTTAATATCTGTAAGCATGGCACATGCGTCTGGGTGCTAATTATAGATGGTAGATATTGATACAGGCACAACTCTAACTCTGGCGGAAGCTGCAGGGAGAGCTTGGGCCCCTATTTTTTGCAGTGCTTACAGCACTGAGGGCTGTTAGTGAGATAAAACAACGCACCGTTCTATTGGCGTTTGCTAGAATTCACATAGGTGGACTCAAAGAAGTCGATACCCCCATGCGCATGCTGTTGCTCGTATATAGTTCTTGGTGCGGGGAAAGACCCCCTATGCTCGATGGCTTTGTGACGAGCAGCATTTGAAAGGTTCCCGGCCAAAATTATCACCTGAAGATCATAGTGGGTGGTCCTTTGTCCCCCGTCGAAGCGGTGCACTAGGTGGTCGACATAATTTTCAAATTTTTCCCAGCAACAAGTTCTTGGACACGTAGTACCGGGAGATAAGATCAGGGCTTGGCAGAAATACTGATCCGTACCTAGAACTTCTGTGGGTTATTTTTTGTCTGGAGCTCGGGATACAGGGAGCAGCACACTCATTCATTGGCATCAGGAAGGGTCATAATAGCTAGGAATTCCTTTTTTCTGATGTCGAAGAGATCCATTTCTCCTTACAATTTTCCATGGACTGTGTTAGGCGGGAAAGTAGATGTATTTTATTTACAAGAAAAAATTCCCGCCCTTTTCAGTTTCCCTCCTCACATTTGTTTCCTTTGTTTCTACCTATATTTTCTTTTTCTTTTGCGTCACGAATTTGTCATTTCTTTATACAATTCACTTTTCCTAGCTTCTCTTTTTACGGATAATTAACTTCCCCTTCGGTGGTAGTTCTTTTAAGCATTATCAATTTATTTGATCTTTTTCGCCCCTAAATATCTTATCTTTAAATCAATATTTCTACACAAAATTTCTTTTTTGCGAAATGCCACCCTTTTTGAGGCGATGTTCACTTATTTTTCTACTACAGGATCAATTTTAGTCTACATTTTAATCCACTGGGCTTGTGAAGCGCAACAGTTTGGTCCTATTTAAAAACAAAGAGCCCTGCCCAAAATTTTATTTCGTTCCTACAACAAGAAAAGCTCGACAAATCACACCCACCTGACGGTCAACATGAACCTACTCCCTCTTTCCCGCCCCATTGCCAATGACTGTCGCTCTCTCCCATCAACCACTCTCCATTATTCCTTTCTGTCCTAGGCAAAGTCAAAGACTACCTCCGTCGCCAAACCGGGAAACGTTTGATGGAGCTCTTTGCTCGCCACCTGATAGAGATCGAAGCACAGGAATCGATAGTGGAGACTTTGGGGGGGAAGACGGTAAGATCAGGGAGTGCTTCGAAGTACGGGTGGGTCCAGAGCCGGTCTATGGGATGGAACAACGGAGGGCGAGGACAATTCCGGAGAGGAGGAGAAGAAGAAGCTGGGGAGGAAGAGGATGAAGATGAGTAGTCCGCAGACGAAGAAGACGGCCTCGAACTGGGTCAAATGAGATGCGAAAGAATAAAGTGGTAGGACCATGTTGTCCAGGCCATGGACCCGTTGAGGGGGATTCAGGGGATTATTATTCTTTACAGTAAGTATTAGATAATTATGACCCATTCGCAGGTATACGTAGTGAGTACATGCTTTTTATGATGTCCTAACGGAGGTACCAGCTCTTTATCTACAGAATGAAGATTTTGAGGAGTAGATTTGTTTAGCTTCTTCCAAGTATCTTGTTTTAAACTCTTTGCGTCCACATGAAGCCTTCTCCTACTTTTATGGTGTCGCGAGATTTCAGTTTGGGATAAAAGTCTAAATGAGCTAAGTAAATTGCTTCCTTCATGAGTTAGAAAGAAAGTTGGCAGTAAACTTCAAGTCCGGTCCCAAAAAGTTATGAAGTTGATAGTCAATTTCTGACATAAGAGCCGTTTTTCCTACGCCGGTCACAAAAAGTAGCTGTTAGAGTCTACCCCTTCAGCGTAGGTAACTAGGGCGGTTACTAAGCTTTCACGCCCGCTCCTCTCCATCGCCGGTAATGTCAACTTTTGCACTCTAATTGCTCGCAACGACTCTCATCTCGGGTAGTTCTTGGCCCCTTTTCCATTGGGGCCAATTTATCCTATCAGACTGCATTGGGTAGTTTTTCTGCGTTGGTGTTTAGGTCCGAGCAAAATGCGCTATTGTAGCGGAATTGGTAGTTTATGTGGCCACGAGGGCAACAGAGAGCTTCTTAAGAGCCAAAATGGTCCTCATGCATAGGCAAGTAGCGCAGGCTGTCCTGTCTAATGCAGCATGCCTACTCGCCTGTCTTGACTCGTCAATGTAGTTACAGGATCACGGAGGCGCAGACAGGTTTCTGTTTTCTCCTTTCTGTCTCTCTAAGCCCCGTTCAGATCCCCCGCTAGAGGCATCAAACGACGAAGTAAGCTACCCCATCATACACCCAAGTACGATTAAATAAATAATCATTGATGTCAAGCAGGAGAGCGACAAATTCTTGTATATCTTTGCAGTGTCTCCGTACGTCATAAGGTCCTTAATTGACGCTTTCGGAATTGCACTGCTCAGTTTGTCAGTGGCATAAACAAAGGCAAGGAAGCCATCAGCTACAGAGCTTTTCGCAGAGGTAATCCTTATCCCAAGGGATGGTTTCTTGCCATCGTTGTATTTCACTGGGACTTACGAAATACATCAAGATCGAGTAAACCCCTAGCTATTGTTCCGACACAACGCTCCATCATGCCGTCGAATTCAGGTTGCTGCTGCGGACAAGAATAGCCTGTCAGACTTTGAAAGCATGACTTTAGTTGTGATCGCAGATTGGATTCTTTCACCGGGGACGGGCGAAGAGTAACGCTCGAAAGGGGCTGTAGCTATAAGCGACGAAGACATCTGCGGATGGCGGTGGGATAAGAGCGAAATGGCAGACGAGGGATCTCTTCCAGTTGGCGGTCGTGGGATAGGGTGAGCAGGTTGTAGATAAGTCCAAAATAATCAATTACAGATGCTGCGTAAGCTGCCTTCTTAATGTCAGACGTTTGCAGGAGACCTAGACAGCCCAATGAGAAGAGGAGAGGGGCCTGGGACAAGGCTCGATCTAGGCAGGGCAATTGCAATTGATGGAACGCTTCCCTCTATTTCTGATGGAAGATGGCGGCGAGTATCGAAGATTGTGTTGGGGCGAAGCGTACGTAACAAGGGCATTACCTTGGAGGTTTTCGCACAGACTCATAAGGGGAAAGTTTTGAGGGAAATTTGGGGTGTTTTTAATGCATGAAAAATATTGTCAGCTGTTCTCTGAGGGATGTCATGATGGTAAAGGCTTACAATGTAAAGGATTGGCGGGAAGCTGTCAAAACGCTAGAAAGCTGGCTGGAGGCCGTCCAACAGTCACGCTGCATTGGACATCGCTGCTGCTGCGGCAAAGTTTGGGTGTTTTTACTTTTGGAGGGATATTTTGATGTAAGTGGAATGCCAATTGAGGATCATCAAAGTCTCGAAGGGATTGGAAGATACGGTCAACAGCGGTTTGGCGGCCTGCGAAGAACTGTGAAACAAACGAGTCCGAGCCAAGCGGAGATCCCAGCAATGTCAAAACGGGTCGAAGTAGAAAAGGGTCTGCGAAGTGACAATTGTGGGTGAGAAGGGGAGAAGCAGTAAACTTAGGCCTTGGAAAGGTTGAAATGGAACCCGAGTAGGCACCCTTCGATCTGCATGAAATGGATGGCGGCGGCGGCTTGGGAACGAGGAAGGAAAGTGCTACCGTCATCCTCGTACCAAGCAGTCAAGGCAGGTGAGAACTTCTCCTGAAACGGAAGCAAGAGATGTTAAAGAGCAAGGGAACTGATGGAGTAGTTTACTTCGTCGACTGACACTTCTAGGGGGGAATCTAAACGGAGTTTAAAGATAAGAGAAGGAGAAAACAGTAACGGGTCTGCGTCTCCGCGCCCTTGTGACTACATCTACGGGTCAAGGAGGGCGAGGAGACATGCGGCATTAGAAATTACAGCTTACATTGCACAGAAAGGGCGAAGAACAGGGGACCGAGGGGATCCCCGCTGTAGACAGGGCCAAAAATTCCAATCATGGCTAGGAGGAACGTCTGCGTTAAATGGGGTGGTTTACATAATTTTCCCGTAACGAATGGGTTATTTTAATGCGAGTAGAATAAAGAGCGGAACGTTTGGGTGTTTTACTCTTGGAAGATATATCCGATCTATTCCATGGTTTTCCAGACAACCACAATCGAATAAAGAATGATTGCCAGTGATTGAAATTCAAGTTTACGCCAAAATGCCCAACTTGGCTGCAATTACAAATGACAGAACATTTCTACAAACTAACCTGTAGGTGGTAGCCTAATCAACAAGCAGGCGACGCTTGAACGGAAAGACTTTGGTGTTTTACTCTTGGAATATTTATCCGATCTATTCCTATTTTCCAGACAACCACAATCGACTGAAACGCTGGAAGTGACCATTAACGTTGCGTCTCCTCAATGGAAAATGGCCCGCATCCTAAAGTATTCTTTACTTCCACTCCTTTTCCCAACAATGTACTGCGATTGCTATCAATAGCCGGAAGCTACACCGCCCTGCTCCGTAATTCAGTAGTCCCGGTATGTCCGTCAGTAAAAGTCTCACTCTTTCTCTCTTGCTCTAGTGCTTGGCTTGCAACCCGTTGGGAGACCTCCTACGATTAACCACTGATTCAAACTGAGAAGAAACAGGGTGCTACAAATAAGTAAGCGCTTATATCAGCATGCGTGAGACACATGGATTTTGGAACAGAAATCTGAGATAAGCTTTCGCTTCAAGGGAACACAATTCTTCGTTTCGATCGGGCACGGGTTTCATTACTGAATCTCAGAGTATATATTCATTATCTTTTAGGCTCGTTACGTCTCCATCGATGAGCATTTGAATGTCCATGTAGTATGCCTACTAAGATTCTGCAATGGGACTTCATTGATGTTTTCCTACCATTGCCTTTACCCTACTTTGAATTTTTCAATCGGCTGAATCAACTCTCGGCGTTACCCTTTCTGCACAGTTAAGTATATCACAGACGTCAACAGACTGCTGACATACTCTCCCAAATCCACTTTTAGTTGGCAACTCCACGATTGCATATATCTGCGATGAGAAGACGTTAAATTCTTTTCAGTAATTATTCCATCAACTCGGCCAGTTTAATTTCAAAATGCTAGCTCTAATTTGAAAGGATGACACTGATTTCAAGCGAAGAAAGACGGTTCAATATTCTAATAATCAGTTGATCCTGATTTCCACTTAATTTTTTTTGGAAAGAACGATATCGCTCGTCTTGTGCTTCTCCTAATATCCAAGGGCCGTTTAAAGACCTTGTTTGTCTTCCTCATTCCAGATGACTCCTTAAAAGAAAATTCTTCGCTACGCTGGGGAATGGCTCAATCCATATACCAATCTCTCTTCCCTTGCCTTCCTCTTGTAAGTATGTTCCCGCTTTTCCTGTTTGAAGACCTCGGGATAATGGTCGACCTTTTTCTGCAACCACTAACGGTACTCCTCTTGCAACACTGATGTACTTTCCTCTGTCAGGATTCACTCTTCTCACATATTCTGGAAAAATTTTAGCTTCTAGACTAGGTTTTGGCCCCTCAATGTTTGAATCTTTTGATCTCAGGACCAAGGATACCTTCTATTTCTTTCTGGTGCATCTCTTTTCGAAGAGTTTCTACTTCACTGAAATAGTTTGACGGAATTACTCCGTTTGGAACCAGTGCGTTGACAAAATATTTTACCCCTTGGTCATATCTTCCGGCTTCACATACAATGATTCTTTCGACTCCGCTACTTATATTCAGTAACGAACATTCGCCCTTGGATGAGAATTTGTAATCTGTTATCCTGCCACTCGAAATTGGTAAATCCATTCTTTTCTTTTGAGCTTTCTGAGCATTCATGACTCCGGTTATGAGCAGCGTCAATCACCACGAAATTTTTCTCTGCAATAGACAAAAACGAAATCAGAATTTGAGAATTTGCATTTTGATGATGAGCTATCACTTCAAGTGACTTGCGAAATAACTCTAGTTCATTCCTTATAGATGCCTTCCTCTCCCCTACTCGAAGGCAAATTCGTAAATAATAGTTCCCAAAGATATTGAGCTTTCTCCTCAGCAAATCTGAACCATCTTCTAATCCTCGTTTAGTTGAGTTACTTGCAATTTTTTTCAACCCAGCACTGACTATCCCTGATGTGCTCAAATTGTTTTGGTTTCCAAATGCATTCATCTCAACTCCATTCCTTGTGACTCTAAATCTTGGCCTTTTATATCTGGTTCCTGTTTCCCGGAAATTTCTTTTAACCTGTCGCGGATAGCCCTGCCTTTTTCATTTCCGTTAGCATCATTCAAGAATTTTGGAACTTTTCGGTTTCCATCTGACTGTTCAATGCAGAAAGAAGGGTTTGATTTCAAAAATTGAGATCATTGGGGCGCTCAAATGCAATAGAGAGTATCCTCTCAAGTGATGCGATGGTATCAATTGCACTAAATGGATCGCACCAGTCTGAATTTGAGTTTCCCTTCTTAAAGCTGTTTTTTGAGCAACAAGCTGTTTCTCAAGTAGACTTGCGTCCCACGGAGAGACACTTCTTCTTTTTTCCTCCAAGTTATATTTACCTAGTTTGGTCTTTTACATTGTTCCCCGCCTATTTTTAAAGCCAAATTCTACAGCTTTGGATAAATCGCTTAGTGCACGTGAAGATTTAACATTTGCCTTTGCAGGGACGCTTGCATTAGGAATTTTGACGGTAGGCCTATTATATAGTGAGGAACTTATTCCGGTTTCGTGTTGATCAAGATTGTACGCTGCTGGTTTCTCATTTTGCGTCTGATGGCAGTGGTCGTCCTGAAACCGATGCGATCTCCTATCCAGTTCGGTACTTATATGATTATTGCATAGATTTGTTGAAGAGGAGCAGCTTTACATTCTTTATTTCCCGAACACATTGTCTACTCCGTTCTACACTGATTTGATAAAGATCATTTTTGTGTAAGCATGTCGACTGCATTTGTCCCGAGAGCCTATCTCTTGTATAGTGTGACAAATAGTTAACTGAACAAATTTCGAAACTTTTTGAAACTCGCAGTTGAGAGATGTATCTAGAAACTTTGGAATCCTTGAAGCCACTCCTTGAAATTACCCAGAAACAAGCTATCTGGCATAGTGTACACTAAAGCAGAAAGGAGTTACATGGAGCAAATGGCTCTTGGTTTATGCAACCAAACTAGCTTAGATTAGATCTAGAATATTTTTATTTTCAGAACTAGGTATTGGGCTCAGCTCGATGGCAGTCTAGAGTAAAAACTGTTTCGAATTTTACACTTAAATGTTCAGAAAGAGATAAACTCTTCATTATTCACAACCCGTATTGGGCACAGTATGATGAGAGTCCTTGAGTTAGAATTGGTCTCAAAGTTTGTTTTTGAATTAGTTCAGAAAGGAGCTAAATTGTTTTTACAGTATGTATCACACCCATCTTTGTGACTAATGAACTGTAGACCGCCATCTGTTCTCCGAAAAAATTATGGAGAATCGTGCTTCCAGTGAGTTTTGATGTCGTTGAGAATTTCTTCCTTCAAGATAGCATCAAAAATTTAAAAATAGTAAGTCCAGATTATAGTACTGGTAAAAATTCGATAAAAATCAAATTTTCTACCCTAGATCATATTATATATATACTATATACTGTAATATAATATGTTGAGATCATATTACAACAACGTTTAGGCTACTGGGCGCTTTTTTAGCTTAATAATGCGGTAAAGACCGAGTTCATCCTTTCTTAGGGTCTAATATCAGAAAAGAAAATATTCTTTCGTACTCTTGCGATATTACACGGCGAGAATTCATCCAAAAGGAATCTATCACATGATGAAATTGCACTGGTTCCAATAAATGGATATTGAATAGATAATGGACACTATTATAATGCGTCGTTTGTTTCCACATCACTAAATAAACAAAAAGGGGAGAAATTGGGTGCACAGGGCTAGTGTGAGGCCAGCCGTAAGGCAATAAACAAGAATGTACCCCCTTCCACCTTCTGGTAGATTGGAGTGCCATCTACAGCTTTCGACGCATTGTACGGTTTTCACAATTGGCATGGCCATGATACGGTATCTACGCTCCGGTACAAATTTACTGGGTATCAACCCACATATCTACCACAGTAAATTAGCCCCACATTTCCCCAAAATATGATGGTGGTAAATCTTTATGAGTTCCATGACACGAAAATGGAGCGTCTGAAAAGACCGGTGCGCTATGCTGTTGTAGTTGCGAAATAAAGTTGGCCATCGTGGTGCGTTTTTCAAAGTAGGAAACGTTTCGGTGATCACGAAATACATGGGCAAGTTTCTTCCCGATTACTGTGTCGGCACACCATTTCGAGGGGGGATTTTTCGGGTTATTTTAATGCATGGAAGAGGTGTCGATTATATCCACGCGGCTAATACGTTATGCGGGATAAGTCGTCGCTGATGGGTAACACTACAGTAAAGTCGATTGCGGTTGTTAGGAAAACTATGCGACGGATTGGATATTTCCTCCAAGAGTAAAACACCAAGCTTTTCCCCATGGGCATGTTCCACACTGCTCCTGCCGTAACATTTGAGTAAATCTACACTACCATTCAAGTGGTGAACAATTTGGTCCCTTAATTTTGAAAGGTGCGGTTCGGTTATCCCCTGGTGTATGCTAAATGTGTTCAGGATAATGGGTAGTGTCACTACTGCCCCTAAAGGGCTGGCTCAAGCCTATCAGCAGGCATGGTGCATTGGGCATCACTGCTGCTGCCGCATACCTCTGGGTTAAAACCGCTCAAACCGCACCATATTTCTCCATTGCCCTAACAGCCACGTTCCGCGCCACGTCAGTTAGCACTGCGTAGGCATCTGGGTGCCAACCCCGAGGGTGGCCATTGATGCAAGGCTGTGTATGGCAAGCTGTCACGCACTTAATTGTACATGGGAGGGAAAAGTTGACTTTTTCCACGCTTATAATGCGATACAATTTGTGTTTGTATTTGAAATTTCGTATTTTTCCCAGTTGAGCCCGAAGTGGCCATAGCTCTGTAAACTTCCGTTTATATGGGACGACGAAATTGTCTACTTAAGGCCTGCACTCGATCGAACTGCCCGAACTACGGAAGGCAGGTTGGCGAGTAAAGGGGTGAGCTTCGTGTGGATCACCTCACTACAATCCTCCAAGAGTAAAACATCCAAAACTTTTTCCCTTCACTACAGTAGTGGGGGGTTTTGATGCTAAGGCACGCTGCAGCAACCGTCATGCCTAATGCGGCCTGCTTGATGGCTGGCCTGAAGGTAGCTTTTTAGAGAGCGTAGTTCCTTCCCAATTACTGTGTCGGTATACCTTTTTTGAGTCGATTGTGGCTGTCTGGAAAACTTAAGGATGGATCGAATATATGTTTCAAGAGAAAAAACTTTTCCCTCTCTGTTACTTTAATTCAACCGGCCGGAGTTTCTCCGATTTTCGCATTGAGGTGGAATGCATTGGGTTTTTTACTGTTGGAAGAAAGAGAAGAGAGAATTTATTGGACTATTTGTAAGCATGTGATGAAAAGAGTGTTGAAGATGATATATTGGATTTATTTCTGTGTATCATTAGTCTAACGGTACAGTTGTTATGCAACTTAGTTGAGAGCGACTGATTGTTAGCTCGTATTACTGCAATACCGGAAGCCGGTTTAGGTGTTACAATCCTGGAGTATTTAGCCGTCATTCATCTTTAATCAACAAAGGACCACAAGCTTCGCTCTCCGTGGACGGTATATTCGACTTTCTCCCGATGTACTCCACATAACTACAATTGACTGAAAAGGGCACTCTGACACAGTAATAGAGGAAAGACGCTCCAAAAAAGCTAGTTGGCCATCCATCACACAGGCCACACTGGATATGACGGCTTCTGCAGCATGCCTGTGCATCAAACTCACACGACCGTTTCCATAGATTTCTTCGTTTTTACTGATCGCCCTCAGCTAGTAACGGAACGGTGGAACGAGTATTGGCTTAAACCCAATCGCATTTCGTAATAGAAGTGCAGCGATAGAAGACGTAAGTCGCTATGTATTTTGCATGGCAGCTGTTAGGGATAAATCAGCAGGGGAAGAGATCCTCAGAACCATACCCCAAGAAGGAGGTGTTGCAAGCGACAAAAGTGCTACCGTGGTATACTTGAACGAACAGAAAGGAGTGGATAGGGAAGACAGTTGAATCAGCTACAAGAAAGTATGGAAGGGGCAGGGTCTGCCATTTACGCTTAGTGACTAGCGTAAAATAAATTCTTCTTGGGACTGAAGTAGACTCTCAACTTCCTAACTATCTGGGACTGGGCTTGAAGTTGTCTGCCAACTTGCTTGACCTCTCCATGAGGAAGCAGTTTACTCACCTTATAGACTTTTG
The DNA here is from genome assembly GCA_002205965.3 of Kappaphycus alvarezii. Lineage (NCBI taxonomy): Eukaryota > Rhodophyta > Florideophyceae > Gigartinales > Solieriaceae > Kappaphycus > Kappaphycus alvarezii. The sequence continues at coordinate 198,019 of NADL03000630.1, read as the reverse complement.
GCTACCCCTAAAGTCCGAACAAAACTACAGAAGGTACCAGGAATGCACAGAAACAATTTGTGTAGATGACATACTCTAAATAAAAGATACTTAAGAAACTAACAATCAATGGGGTCCTCTTATTTCCCATTCTCTAAATCAGATCCAAACAACTCCTCTAAAATACCCATGCTGTCCAAGCAGTCCCCACAAATATCTGCGAATGGCACAAAGCTCTCTATTCCCTTCTTAGAGATAGATATATAGCCTACTAAAGATACCTCCATCCGGTTCCATCGTCGGCACCACCTGTTTCATACTCTCTAGTCCAGGCCCTACTAGTCCAACACTTTCCATTCCCCCTGTTCCCTCATCCACCTCGTCCTCTTCCTCCTCTTCCTCCTCTTCCTCCTCTTCATCCTCCCCATCCTTCTTCTGAGTCTCGTACACTAGCTCAGGGGCTACCCATTCATCGAAGGACTCTCCGCTATCCTCCTCTTCTTTCTCAGTCTCATCCTCACTAACCTCCCTCGCCTCTTCTTCTATGAAGAGGAGGCGAACGAACTCGATGATTTGCTTCTTTGTTTGCCGCCGGATGTAGTCGTCGGCATCGGTTGGCCCGTAGGCGGCGAGACGAAGGCCATTGATGGGACGGGAAGGGCGGTTTTGGAGATAGGGACAGAGGGGCGATTTGATGTCATATTTCTGGAAAAGGGGTGAGCGGGGTGTGTAGGGGAGGAGTGCTGAGCAAAATGATCGGGAACGTTTAAAACTCGAATGAAGGGGTTTAAATAGGCTCCCGGGCAGGTTCTATAGATTAGAAATAGGTAAAATAAATCTGCAAGGGATTTTTGTAGTAGTGCATTTGCGCCTTTTTCTCAAAAAAGCGAATTTGGAGGAGGAGGTAAGCAAAAAGGGAAAAAAACTTGATTCGGATCGATTCAGAGGGGTAGATACAGTATAAAATATCTAGATAAATGGAAGTAAATTTGGAGAGGACCGCGGTAATGATAAGCGAGGTTCAGGGAGGACGAGGAAGGACCGGAACTATAAGCAAATTTGGACAAGGGAGGTAGTACAGTAAACTGTAGGCCTGTAGATGACGGCGACAAAAAAATATGCGCCTAACAGCAGCACTAGCGTAATAATCATATACGGAAAATCAATTTGGTTCTTTAATATTTGAAAGGGAATTTTTTGGATTATTTTAATGTATGGAAGATGTGGTCGGTTATATCCACGCGGCTAATGCGTTATTCGGGATAAGTCTTCGCTGATGGGCAACACCACAGTACTTGACCTTCATTACAGGGCCGTCTTAATGCCGGCGAGCAGACATGGCGCGTGTAATACTTGTTTTTCCGTTTACTCTAGTTTTCCCTCTCTGCCAAGCGGAACCTGCCCTCCCTTCCCTCGGAATCCGGCAGCCCTCTCGTTCTTTTATAAGGGCGGCCGGTGCGGGGTTTCTACTCGCGCACAGTGCAAGTAAATTGTGCACTACTGCCGTACACTGTACGAGCCCACCTCCCGCTCATGCAGTGTACAGTAGTACTATATATAATGTACGAGCACATAGGGTCAATCAACTAGCAACTCTGACCTTCAGGCGACACAAAACTCGCGCAACACGCCCCCCATTGATTGTGGGCCACGGGCGCAACAAGATAATAACGGACTCCAGCTCAGCAGACTCTAGCTCCCGCCCCACATAGGGTGCCTTCTCATCACCACTCTCCACTCCCAGCTCACTCCCACACCACGACTCCTCCTCCGTCTAACCCAGTCCACTTTCAACCCCTCAACCCACTGAACTGTTCAACTTCCGTCGGGCGAAAGACCGGGTTGCTGAACAACAGCCGGTATACAACCGTCGTGCATCTATTCTCCGGACGAACGACTATGATGGTGAAAAAGAGCCGTTATACGCCCGTAGGTGCCAAATCATCATCTCTTCGTCAACCGCTTCTCCTGTCTCAACTTCTCGACTGTCCAAAACCCGTTTGAATCTCAATGTCTACTCCTCTCGCCCTCACCCCTACCGGGGTACATAACTTCGCCACGCAATCATGGTTGGTTTTTGTATCGTTCCGTCTCGAAATGTCTCTCTTTCTTGACAACACACGCTGTCCCTTCTGTTTAAGGCGTTTAATGAGATGGCCCGCTTCTCGATCTCGATGTTAAGAATTTTCATACTTTCAAATACGAATACGCTCAGACCTGCAGTCACAAAGTCTTTCGCAGTGCTCTGCACCGCTTTTGCAAGGATGTTGCCCTTACCGCTCTACTCGACCACCCCGTCGCATCTAGCTCCACCTCTGATCTTTTGCCTTCGGCGCTTCGTGTTCACGTTTACATTCCAGGAGCTGACTTCTTCGACTAGTGCGATCTAGCTTTGGAGATTACTGTCGTTCATACTCTTGTCTAGTCTCGAGTCCAACAGGGCACCCTGGGCGGAGCCCCCGCGGAAGCCCTTGCGAAAAGGTCCAAACTGTTAGGTTTACATGCAATTGCATGAAACATGCAGGGTTTTCATTTATAAATGGACGCACGGACATTTAGTCACAGCGAGGCATTTTCAAATCAAATGCATCGTCCTCAAAACTTATTTGTTGTGTGAAGGTGATCACCTAAGCAATACTCTAGAGCTAGTGACTTAGAACTGTGTACATGTAGGTTGAGCTATCCAAAGTCACTGAACTAAAAGAAATGAGTAGAAATTACTCAGCTTGACAACTAAGTTCAACACCACAAAGACCAACACCTTGATCTTCATAAGTTTTGTACCTGGACTAACCGATAGCTTTCGTTCAAACCCAACAAACTCCCACCAAAACATTCACACCAAAGGAAGTTTGCCGTTACTCCGATATTATGCTTGTTCTAGGCAGCATCGATATCTATGGTGCCCTCGGTCCCAGAGACGTGCAGTTCTTCCGGCGCCTTGCCGGTCACGTTGCTAGGCTCCGTCATTCCACGCCCTGTCAAGAGCTTCATGATTTTTTCCCGTTTCACCATTTACCTGCAGGGCATTTAAGCCCGTCAGTTCCTCTCTCAACTTTTCTCTGATTACTTTCTATTCCACTCCTTCCCGGCGCCTCTGGGTGCTTGTTGTCGGAGGAGACTCTTCATTCATATCCGTTTTAAAGGTCCGTAAGGCATTGCTCGCGACTGCAGAAGAGCGCAAGAAGTGGTGTCCTGGTCGCAACTCCTTGTCAGTCCGGAAGCGCCAGCGGAAGATGAGGAAAAATCAAGAAGGCAGTGTCGCCGCTCCCTAGTTACTCAAGATTCAAGACTTCACCCGCCATGCGTACGATTTCTCTGTGTGATTCTTCAGTACTTAGCCTTCTATCCTGCGTTCTTCTCTGTCATCGCCCTTCAATCCACTTGATTCGTGGTTCTCCTTATCTTGTTTCCTCGATCTTCTTGCTTTTTATTACTTGAATAAAGAGGTGGATATCTTCGGATACGGGAAAATCCGGCGCGCATAAATTTCTTTCCTTGTAACGCGGCTGGTGGAGGAAAGTATCTCGTAGCGAGGGCTATTTGCCTTCGTCACCATGCACGGTCCATAGAAATACGAATCGAAGGCCGTTCACTTGCGCTTCTTATTGAGGATCGCACCGTGCCCACCAAACACTTCATATCCCAGTTCGAACTCCCTGACTTTTCCCTGGATCTCGCGGGGTTCGGTACACTTTTCCACAACGCCAGATCGCGTTCCAGAATCGGCTAAGGTCTCGATAAATTGATGATGGGGGCTGGTGTGACCAAGAAATGCTTCCGAATCACTGGCCAGCGTCCTCGGATTAATTCTATACATCAGTCGGAAACGAGAAGAAACGTCGCTTCGGTCGCGTCTGCGGTAACCATATACGACTTATGGAAGGGCTTCTGCCTTGTCTGCCCCACCGCGGACGATCGAACTTTTGAGCGCGTGCTTGATAGTTCCCACCATCCGCTCCACGCGAACGTTTGCCATCGGCGCGTAAGAAACCACCGCCTTCCACTTGACTCCCTTCATGGAGGATCCTAAGGAGTCCTCCTAGTCCTTTCGAGCGCAACCTACGGTCTCTCTGCCCTGCTGCTCCTGTAGCTGTCTAGCCCAGCTACACTAGTCTCTCGAAGAAGCTCCGCTTCTAAAACTCCCACCTGGTGCGTAGAACCTACAATTCCATTCTACTACATAATCTTGTACCAATCCAGCCATGAACGCAGTCGCGTTATCCGAGACAATTCTCTTTGGCGGTCAAACGGTGATATTTTCTCTTTCGCGGTGAACCTCATCCCCGTATCGGTCGTAGAAGCCGTCGTGTCTCGCGCTATGGACCACCCGTTATATGTTCCACAGAGATCAAAATATATCTTCTTTCAGTCTTCGAAAGCTTGAAGGGTCCAGCGAAGTCCATCAAGAAGGTCTCAAAGAGTCAAGTAAACGGAGCTCTAAAACTGGAGTGATACGTCGGCAACCTTCTCGCATGCTGACCTCTATCATAACCTTTTACGTACTCAGTGACATAACAATAAACCCGAGCCACTAGAATCGGTCTTTAACGACCCTTCTTGTCGAGCCGACGTCCTAGTGGCCATTATCATCGTGAAAGGTAGCCAGTCTCTCCAAGGGTTGACCGATCAGAGGAACGACACGGAGCCTGTTCTGCTCGCGACGAAAGAGGGTGGTTCTAGAGCATGAAACTTTTCGCAATCTTTCTGACTGCGGTCTTCTTCTAAGGGTCGGACTCTTGAACCCTTTCTCCGGCTAGGAATCGTGCTACATCTAGCAAGTGCGATTCCAAACGCTTAACTTTGGGTCTGCCCAATCAACTCTTGCCACAAATCTTTCTGTTATTTTTCAAGTTTCTTCTTCTTCCTTCTTGTTAGTTCTTCGCAAAAGATTATCGCCGCACCATTCGCCAGTCCTGGATAATACTTGATGTCGAAGACGTATTAAGCCAAAAAATCCATCCACCTGGCCGACTGCCTGTGAATATCTTTCTTCTTGAACGCGTTTTGAAGGGCTTGATGATCCGTATAGACGACAGAAGGCTTGTAAGGCAGAAGGTACACTCGAAACCTGTTAAAAGCAAAAACCACGACAAGTGCCTCTCTTTCGCTCGTGGAATAGCGGCGCTCCTGGCCCTTCATCGTTCGAGAGGCGAACTGAATGGGATGTACTTTCCCGTCTTCTTTCTTATGCAAGAAAAAATCCAAGAGCTGCCGAAGAGGCGTCTGTTTCCACTAAAAAAGGAGCACTGCAGTCTGGAAACGCTAATAGTGAATGATTATTCAGTTTCCTCTTCAAGAATTCAAAACCCTCTTGCATCTCCGGAGTCCATTCGAAAGCCTTCTTGAAAGATGTCGCCTCATGCAAAACTGCTGAGCTGTCGTCAAACCCCCTTATGGAACGTCCATAGTACCTCGCGAGCCCGACAATACTCCTGAGTGCAGTTACGTCTTCCGGCACCGTAGCTTCTACAATATACTTGATCTTGTCGGGATCTACCTTCACACCAGTCGAATTATCGATGTGACCAAGCAACTTTACTTCTGACAGAGCAAAGGTGCACTTGGTAAGCTTTAAATTCAGCTTCAATTCTTTGGTACTCCTGTACAACTCCTTGCAATGATCTATGTGTTCGTAAAACGTCTTCGAAAAGATAGCAACATCGTCTACATAAACCATAGCGAACGGTAACACACGAAGGACCTCGTCCACCATCCTTTTAAACGTCTCTGGGGCGTTCATGAGTCCAAATGGCATTACTTCGAACTTTTATGTTCCATGCCGAGAAAAAAACTTCGCCTTTTCCTTTCACGTTTCGAACATCCTAGCCTACCAGTATCCTAAGAAAAGGTCCAGTGTTGTGATGAACTCTACGCCAGAGAGCCCGTCGAATATTTCTTCTATTTTCGGTAACGGTCAACGGTCTGGCTTCATCACCCTGTTAGATTGACGGTAGTCGACGAACAACAGGGCTCTCCGTCTTTCTTCGTGGCTATCATTACCGAAAAAGACCAGGAGGACCTTGATGGCGTAATTATTCCAGCCTCCACTAATTCCTTCACTTCGTTCCTTACGACTTCGTTATTCCTCGGAGGCATTCGGCGGGCTTTCCGATGTATCGGTGTCTCTTCCGTCAACTCGAAATAATGTACCACCGGCACATGAGCAGGCTCCAGATCTTCAATGTCCCAAGCTATGACATCCGTTTCCCTGACAGCTTTCGCCAGCTCCTTCTGTTTCTTCTCATCGAGGTGGTCCAGCTTCGAGGCCAATAGAGCCGAGCAATCCACGTCTTCTTCTACCTCTTTCTAACTTCAGCTTTCGCCGAGCGAGGTATATCAGGCTCATGATATTCTTTGGTAATGATGGCTAAGACCATATCTTGTTCGGTATCCGATCCATCGTTGCTTTCTCTAGACGACGAGAAAGGGTGCAGAGATTCATCATCTTCCGAACCTTTGGTGGACGTGAAGTCCTCACTGTCCGTCTGAGGCCCATTTATTCTGGACGGTTCGTTGACGAATGGTAACACAACCGCTTCTTCTCCAATAACCAAAGTGACATGTTGGAAAGCATAATCGATGCGCGTCTGGAGGGCTCCCAAAGTCGGGCTTATAACAATAACGTTAATTGGGGCATTTTTGACCACCAGGAACTCCAGAAGCATAACCAGTGGCCCATACGACACCGGTACTTCCTTGAGACAGCCAAGAACCTCGGCGAAAGTTCCGTCTGTTACCGTCACCCGACGATCGGTTTCCGTCGGGGTGAGGGAAAGCCTTTTGCATAGGTCTCAAGAGATCATGTTAGGAACTAAACCCGTGTCCAAAAGGGCAAGATTCTCCGTTCCATACAACTTCACGGCTAATACCTTGAGTTGGCGTGAACCTCCTGAAGAGCTAACAATCGACGCCTGTGTAACCGGTAAGCTCTTGGATATAAATCTCCTTAAAACTATTCTGGCCTCCTCGGCACCCCCGCGCAATAGTTACCCGAAATATATTCCTGTGGCAGCGGAAGCGAGTTCAGCGATCATGTTATACCTCCCTACATGATCCTGAATTCCACCGAATTTCTTCTTTGATTTGCGGTTTCCTCTCTTAATCTTTTTCCTTCGGACGGGAGCCATCATCGGAGGACGATTAGCAGGGGCTTTGTTCAAGATGGCATCAAGATCCATCAAGTTTTCCGTCTTCTGTTTCAGGAGTGCCTACCCGTCCGCACTTCTCTTCATGGCGGCCACCACGTCCTTTTTGCGAGATTCCTGCACAACGGCAACCTTGTGATCATCTTTCGGCTTCTTCATTTTCAATTTTTCTCCAGATTCAGACCGGGCTCTAGCAACACCTCTCGCTGATGATCATCACTATGGTTCTTGGACCAGCACGTTGCTATGATCATCACTAGGGTTCATGGACCAGCACGTTGCTTCCGAGTGACCTCTTTTCCTAGATATGGTACTACGCGTATCTCCATGCGGATTATGCGGGCCACGGCTTGCATCATGGCCTTTCCGGTTACAATACATGCAAAACTAATCTGCATCCGTCTTCACCGGTGGCTTCGTTCCGTCGAATTTCTTCTTCACGAGCAACGATAGTTCGGCGAATTGGTCGGCCATCTCATCCACCTTGTTTTTCAGATGTTGAGAACTACGATCATCCGGTGTCTGGAGGATCTTCTCCAGGGTTTTATTAGATGATTCTCATTGACTTTTCCTTCGCAGAGCTTCTTCGTTCCACTTACGAAGTCCGTGATTTCCTTCTTGAGCCCCTTGTAGTCCGTAGAGGATCTGAACATCACAAACAGCACAATGTCTTGGTTTTCCGCCACTGCTTTCCGAAGCAGGCAGACCGAACGAAGCGGTATCGTGGAATCTAACTCTCTTGTATAGAGCGTCCAACTGCGCCAGAGACCCCATTAGATCTTTCGGGTACAACCTACCGTTGATAACCTTCTCCAATTCTACTTCCGGCTCCTGGGTTATCCCAAACTCCTCGATGAGCTTGGTCTTAACGTTAGAATAGTCCCTCGCCTCCTCCGCCAACGCTACGTCTCTCGCGAAACCCTCGTAGTAACGCTCAAACGCTGCGCCCTCGAGGTGGTAAAGGGTCTGGAGTGCCTTTTCCTTGTCGCTTTTCCCGCGCATAACTACATTCTCGTACGCGAGAAAAAAGCGCTCGACGTAGAAAGAAGAGAAATCGTTGAAAAAATGTGGGGTCTCGGAGAATCGCCCATGTTTGTAGTCGACCTTGGGTGCGGTAGCATTTAATGCTTGTTTTCAGTTTACTCTAGTTTTCTCTTTCGGCCAAGCGGAACCCACCCTCCCTTCTCTCGGACCCCAGTAGCCCTCTCATTCTCTTATAAGGGCGGCCAGTGCGGGGTTTCTACTCGCGCACAGTGCAAGTACAGTTTACACTACTGCTGTACACTGTACGAGCACACTGGGCCAATCAATTAGCGACTCTGATTGCCGCGCGACACAAAACTCGCGCGACACCGAGGTTGGACATATTTGACAGGTTCTGTACGGCTATCCCCCGGTCTATGCGAAACGTTTTTAAAAGGACTCTGTAGGATGGGGAGAGTATCATTTACTATCTGAGACTCACTTCAAACAGAGAGAGTCTGTAATTGAGAACACTTGGAGGTGTGTGTAATCTTTACGGTATTTAGAGAAAGAACATATGAGGACATGCGGTGGAGGGTAACATAGAAACTAATCAGAGAAGCGTTTGTTAAGAACCTTACACGCTTGCAACCCGTGCGAAAATAAATCAAAGCGCGAAATGAGGAGTTGTAGATCCCATTGAGAATTGGTGCCGCGACGGCAAACAGAGAACGTAGAAAGACGGCGGAAGAAAGTGCCGCCCTCCGCTCCCAGAAGCCTAACACGTCAATACCAACAGGAAGAAACTGAATATCATTTGTCAGACAGAATAGACCGTAGCGTGTGTTTTACTCGTTTAACCTTTGAGAACGCTGAATTGCCGGAGAGTGCGCACTGAGCAACGCGAGAGCTGACCTGTAGGTAGTCGATGGCTACATACAAAGCGATATACTTCGGATCTTGACCATATGTGCCAGGGATGTAAAGTTCAATGCAGAATGTGGACGGCGGAGAGGAAGATGGAGGAGTATGGGATCAAATGCTCAAATACGCAAGAAATTATGGAGACGAGTCTGCCCATCTTCATACCTACAGGTGAGGGCATGTTTGCTCATTTAGCAAATTTGTTAACACATACAAACAGTCGCGAGAACGAAGCCCTCCAGCGCCGTGCGAAGCAGCATAAAGCGAAACCCAGGAAAAGTCCATCAGTTCCAGTTGTAGTGGACTCTTTGAGGCTAGGAATGGCTCTACAAGCGTCCGATACCGATAATTTGACGGTAAGGGGAGACGATAGCGAGGTAGTGGCTGAACGAAAGATTCGGGTGTGGGATGCAGGGCGGTGATCCTGCAGAAATTTTCCTGCAAGGGCCTAACAGGGGGTCCCGTTCAGCAGTGTTGTAGCGTCGGGAGGATAGCCACGGTAAAATGAACTGCGGCTTCGCTGGAGGGAAGAGGTAGAAGAAAAGGCGTCGGCGTGGGAAAAAGGGATGTGGGAGGGCCGAAAAGGTATATGGCTTCAACGAAGCGATCATCGAAAAGACCGGAAGATGCAGGGCAAATGCTGCCATCAAGACCGGATCAAGAATCAGTCCAGCGTGAAAGATGAAAGACACGGGAATGATTGCGTTGGAAATAATTGGAAGGGGCGTTTAAGATTATATAATTATCATAGTAGCTTAGTATCTCCAAAAAGAAAAAAACCTTGGCAGGTTCCTTCCGGGGCCATCTAAGCAGTCAATTGATGTGGTTATGTACTGACCTCTAGTCCATCTTCCTGTACCTTTCCTCATCACCAGTGCCAACGATTACTCTATCAATGCAGTCCCTATAGGACAATACCATGTTCCTTCAGGTGTCGGCTGCGAAAAAAACGAGGAAAATTGAAAAAAGGCGAAAAGAATAGATCGGAGAGGCACTGATAGGGACAGAATTGTTAAGGATGAGTTTATCAGAACCATTTTTCTCAAACAGAAGACATCGAAAACGACTAGAGTTCTACTGAAGTTTAGTTGTGGAAATTAAAGGAGTGAATAAGAATATGGGCCAAGGGCCTACAACGTAGTAGAGAAGAGACAAGGTCAACCAACTATTCTCAGGATCTAGTGCTGAAAAACTTTTCTTAAGGCACCAGTTGAATTTCAACTTCTGTACTCCTTGTTTTTGCCATTGAAGCTCTCTCGGAAATTGCATGACGTTTTCAGAAGGAAGCGTTTTAATCAGCATATATAGAATTTTAGACTTACCTTTAAGTCTCTTACACACAAACTAAGTACCACAGAATGAATTAGAGGGAATCTTGTGAACAGGAAATACCAGGAACAGACATTGCCAAGAAAAATATCTATATTTACTCCTCATAATCTTATTGTTAGAGACCAGAAACAAATTACCCTTCTGAACTATCTATACCCCAAATACAGTCACTGCAAATTCCTTCTAGCAACTTAGAATGATATATAGCCTCAATAAACATATACAGACTCTCTAATGACTCCTCAAGACCTTCAATTTACGCCTCATCTCCATCAGAGGAGTTAGAAATAACAATTACTTCCTCGCTATTTCCTCCTTCGTCCACAGCGGGGCCCAGATCGTTTTGCACTAGTGGCTTCTATGAGTTCACCCAATCATCCTCACCATCCGATCCCTCCACAGCAGCAAAATGCTGCCCCTCTTTTACTTGCTCCATTAGCCACTATTCCTCTCTTTCCTCGAAGCAAAGACGTTGGATCCCCTCCCGAACTCTTTTCTGTTCTATTATCATGTGTTGTCTTTCTTAGTCGGTACGCCATTTGGCCATCAGAGCCAAGGCGTTGAGGGGACGACGGGCTGTGGATGGCTTCAAGACGGTGAAGGAAGGGCGGAGGTTAGTCATTTTGAGGGGAAAAGGGAGTGAGCCGATGGGGTGGTCGATGGACGGTGTGTTACCTGAATGACGATCCTATGGAGCTTTAAGTAAGGCAGTATCTTCAAAAACTTTCACGGCTTTTTGCAAAAAAAGTGCGAAGTAGTGTTGCGGTTTTTAAATTTTTACTCATTTGGTGCAATAATAAAAATATACTTGATAGAATACCGGAACTTTTTTTTGGAGGACAAAGCGGATCACGAGTCATAATAATCATTTTTGCAAGAGTAAGATAAGATCTTCAATCACAAATTAGAAAATATATTCGTGGAGTGAACTTAGATACATAAAGTACAGGAATAAATTGTTTATTTTTTAACAGAATGAACCCCATCATTTCTTTTTTGTTGACTGGAAAAGGAGCTACATTGGCGTGAAAAAAAACTCTTAAGGATAGCTCTCGGGATGAATGGAAGAGGAATTTGCGGAAAAGACAGCTTTGGTACTAATAAACAGTAAATAGTAATTGCATTAATCTAGTCACGCTTTGGTTTTTCAATACTTCTTTGATGTAAAGTGCTACTACTACAAAATAGTGCCCCCGCTACATTAAATACCAATTATAGTGGGTTTTTGGTCCAAGTATTGATTCGTTTCCGGAAATAATTCGTTTCAAGTTTCACATACTCGATTTTCGGCGGTCAGATGGGAATAGCAATCAGAAATAAAATGTAACGTCTGGGCGAATGTGGAATATAGTTTGTAAAGAACTACCTTGAACATTATAGAAATCATAAATGACACTGAAGCGAAGCCCTGGAATCATCATACGGAAAATGCCCACCTCTTGCTAGTTCCAAGCCCTAATTTTATGCTATTTGAGGTAGTCCTAAAGTTATCGTTTTCCATATTAATTCGAATATAAAATTATTTGAAGGGACACTGACATGTTTTGGGGCATGCAGGAATATTGCGGTTGCAATCTATACAATTGCAGTTTCAGCCTTTTTTGTTCATCTTGAAAATTTGCTATACCTCCAACATTTTCTTGGTGTGGTAAGGTGATTTCCCCCTGAGTTTCACAGAGTAAAACTACTGGAAAATAGTTTTAGTACATCATCCATAAAAACATCAAATAGCTTATTTGATGCAAACTTGATCAAGAAAATGGGTCCTGAAATAACGGGACACAATAATTCCATAATGATACGGAAGGTCAAGTTTCTCAATATAGAGCTAAATTAATGTCCTTGTCAGTAGAAGAGAAAATTTTTAATTCACGGAAGGGAGTGAAAAATTCTAAAAGGAATCTAAAATGAAGATATACTGATTGCTATGAACTATGTGCAAAATTGTGATACATATATATCAAAATTTTGCGGAGATGGTATCTCTTAAACGGGCACCAAACGGTGCTTTCAAGAATTCTTAATCTTAATATGTCGCTTTGTGTCAACAATGGCTCACAATTTAGTAATGTGAATTTTTGTAAAGTCCTAAACAGCAGAAAACCATAAGGCTGTTTACACACAAAATAGATCTAGAAAACCTTTTCTTTTTAATCAAAAAATTAACAGGGCACTTCTATAAAATATAACATTAGTATAAATAACGAAACCATCATAGAAGAATCCTGTAAGATAAATCGTTAAGAAAAATTTTTTTCTCGGGTCCTCTTTGATTATTGCAAAAATTCAAATTTCATTACTTTCTGAAAATTTTCATGTGTTTTAAGTGTATATATCTCATGGAGTAGTGTAACATATTTTGAAAGGATTGTAAAAAAAATCATAGTGGATAAGAAGAACATTAATCTGAGTCTTTTAGATCAAAAGAAGTGTGGCAAAATTATTGGCATGCATTTCAAAGTTTAATAGCTACTGCTTTATTCAAAATGTATTGTGTAGAAAATTGATATCAGAACAAAAAAGACAGCTATAAAATATTAATCTTGAAAATTCGAAACATCGAAAGGTAAGATGTAGACTGCTACGGTTTAAGGGGAATATATTATATTCAAGATTAATTTGGTGTCAAAAATGAAAGATATTGTAGTTTTTTGTTTGTCGAAATCTTTTATATTTGAGTCGAAAAAAACCTTTTTACGAAAAAGAGATAAGATTTAATAACCCTGATGTGAAATTTTCCAATTAAGTTTACGTTGAGTACTTAGTTGAGTCCTGTAATTATTGAAATTAAGGATGTGGTTTACATTATAATAAAAAGTATCGAGATGTTGAATTAGTACTTATTTGTAGAGTAGCTTTTATAAAAAATAAAACACCTTTACGAATAAAATTGTTCATAAAACTATTACCACATCAAGTGGATTATGGACACTTACAAAACTAAATATTCTATGGCTATGAATAAACACCTTTCAATTTTAAGATATCCACAAATAATCAAAGAAAAAGAAAAAGTACGTTACAGAGACAATTTTGAAATATTTGATTAGTAGAAACTTTATGAAAGAGAACATTTTATTGAATATGAAATTTGGATGTAATAAAAATATTCCAAATTTCGGCAGACTTTTCCTCCATAAAATGACATCAATTCCGCGTAAAGTAGGATTTCTACTACATATTACAAAAATATTATATAATTGTTGATAATGATGGATTCGTAAATTTCAAGTATGTGAGAGCTGAAATTAACTGCTAACAATGTGTTATTTTCGTATATTTGTAGAAATAATTTGAAAACTGACAGCCAGGCTAGCATTTGTTGAGAATCATTACAATGAAAAAAATATTTTCAACACTTTTCGTTAGGTTTACGCTGAGATCACTTTTATTTGAATTCGAACTCAACTTTTCCCTATATCCATCATGAAAAATCTAAGTATCATTTGTTCACCTGTGTGTACTCTTTCACAGCATATTATAAATATTTCGCTTTGTATTTTTCAATCATATAAAAGATATAATCTCCGCTAAATGATTTAAAAGGAAGCCTAGTACTTCTGGATACTTCCAGAATTTTTTACCTATTGCTTCATAAATTCTATATAACTGGAAACGTTTAAAGTATTCGCCACTATTTTCAAAATTTTTCTTGTACTATCTGCCAATTATTTGCCTTAAAAATATTTCTGCATTTACACGCAAAAAGCGAAAAAGATTTGTTAAGAAATTTTGGGGTTTCATGACTTCTATACCGGTCACTTGTATTAGTAAATGTTTTGTTTTTAATAGCTGAATAATTTATTTCTTACAGAGAAAATAAATACATCGTGGGATTCATCATCAATTTACTTGCGTACAGCGAGATGTTTTTTACTCTACATGTCTGTAGTACAAGTAGATAATTAGACAGTAATGATTATACGTTCGGGATATAGACCTGAGTTCTTCTTTTCCAGCAACTGATATCTTAATTTCAATTTTAAATATTCTTTAACTGATCAAAGCTCATGATGATTCCTTACAACTGTTCTTATTTATTTCAACAATACTACAATTCCCAAGATGAAAAAGTAACTCTCGTGAAATTAAATCAAAAAATTCTGTGATGCTTATGAAAAATCAAAAAAAGTGTTCTATTATCTCATGCATTTTGAAATGTTTTTTGGGTTTTAAACTTCAAGTAGAAGTTTACTAACGCAATAATGGTACATTTATGAATTAAAAATATTTCTGAGGATTCACTCCTTCAAATATAGTTTCTGTAGCCATATCCAATTTAGGCAACTTTTGGGATGCAATTGGAAAACAGTTACGAAAGCGCAAATGTAATGACACGCATGGAGTCAATGTATCCAGGTTTGAGCCTGAGTTGATTCTCGTATAAACACAATCAGATCATTAGCCTGACAAAAATCACAATGATGACAAAGAACAATCCTATTTGTAAATTTCATACTCTATAACAGTATCCATGAAAATTTTAAACGAACTCTAAAGCTCAGGAAAGATTTAAATATTTGGAAAGTGATGTGATTTCAATCAGAGTTTTTGGCTTTAATTTCCTTTTGAGATAACTCCCTGTTACATTAACCTCGGAAAAATGATTTACCTTCTCTTGCTCCTCTCAAGGACTTCTGGATATTGTTTCCATGTTCATATCATTAACTGTTTCCCGCTGTCGACTTTCGGTATCACCCAGGTGAGTATAGTATTACGGAAATATAAGAAATATAAAATCGCGTTTGCGAGCTTTTTACTTAGTCGGGTATTTAGTCTCCAGAAAGTAGCAGTCTACTGGCGGCCTAGAGTTTGCATATAGATATTAGAATGAGACTAAGAACGATTTTATTATTTAAGACACAATATAGTTGTGGTGAAGATTATTTTTTCGCTGTATAATGTAATTTTGGAGAATTGTTCATTCAATTCAATTTACAACTCCCAATACAACTTTTCATTGAAAAAATGCGATAATAGAACAATACAGTGAAGAAACTGATAATAAATATCAACACCATAATAATACCCTGTACCAATAATATTATAACTTGAGAACAAAAATATTTATCACTTTTTTCATTAGTGATATTGGAATAGAAAGTCTTAAGTAAAGAACAGTAGATTTTCTTTACTAATAGTTAAGATTGATCCCGTATATAAAAAAAAATTATATTTACTACAAAACACGCTCTATAACTAAAGAATTGCGGTAAAATTCTGATTTGTAGGGAATAACTCTATATAATCTCGGCTGAATCATCCGTCTGCAGGAGCTGAAACGGTAAAATGTTGCAAAATAGCAATAAAATTGAAGTTTATCGGGTGGTGAAAAGTAGGGCGTACTTCATTAAGCCTTCTAGCTAAAAATGCGTTGTTTTATTGAGAATCAGTGCTGATTACACTATTAATTAGCTAAAATAATTGAAGGAAAAAATTATTTAGGCAAGTTTTTAGAACTTTTCTAAAACTCTGTCCTAGCTTGAGGATAATGGTTTGATACATGAGGAAATGGTCCGACAGGCACTGGCCCTCCCAAAACATGTACAGTAATAGAAACGTTCTTGACGATTGTCGACAGTCTAGATTTGATATGTAAATGGGGGGGTTAATTTACTGTGGTAGATATGTGGGTTGGTATCCAGTAAATTTGTTCCGGAGCGTAGATATCGTATCATTGTCTAGCCAATTGCAAAACCGTACAATGCGTCGAAAGCTGTGGATGGCACTCCAATCTACCAGAAGGTGGAAGGGAGGCTAGTTTTGATATTGATAGTACATTTTTTTCAAATTTTAATAATTCTAGACAGACTAGAACTACTTTCCAAAATTTCACCATCGAATCAAATTGTATATTGTTCTCTATGATTGATCGAAGGCTTTGATTATTGCTATTTGGTAGAATCGGAGACTTGAAACCGAAAATTTCTTTCTGAAATTGTACCGGCATCTGTCTTACTTTTCTAATGAGAACACTTATAGTTGTTTAATACCAGAAAAGAAGTTTCATTTTTTAAATCCCTGTTGATTTTGTTTGAAATTTTCGAAAGCCATCAACATATTTTTTTAATTTGCAACACGAAACATGAAAATTGTAATATCCATGATTTGAGTTGAATTAATTCATTTAAGGATTAGAAAAATGGCTACACGTTTCTCTCCAAAAGTGCCAATCCCAATCTAACTCAGATCAGTCCAGGCAATGTACTCAATTTTGGAAGCAGTGGTCGTCAAACAATGCTATGCAGATAATCACAGGTTAATTAGGCTGGAAAAGGCCCCCGCCATGACATTGAATCCAAGTTAGAAGAGTGGTAGCAATAGCTGACCACATATTATAACTAAGACGCCGCAATATTTGCCTCGGCTTGATTTAATTGGCGCGCAGTCAGAAAGGCTATTTTCCTGGCACAGTCGTCGATAATGAGCCGCGAAAGGTAGACATAACATTACGTTTGCCAAAATGTACAGGATAAATATGCTATTTGACATCTGAGGATGGATCCAAGTCGCTGGTCAAAAGGGGCACATAACGCACCATCTTGGCGTAAAGCAGAAGTTTGGAGCCAAAGTCTAGCTCTACAGCTACAGTTGCAGCACTTACTCACTGCATAGAGTATCGGAACAGGGACTACAGTTAAGCAGACCGTAATACCATACGCTTTATGTTTATAGACAGAAGTACCATGGATTGGCTCCCGCGCTTGACCAAAGATACCTGCATGGAGATCGGTAGTACTACGGAGGAATGAAAGGACGTTCTTATGGCAAGTGAGACGTGCGGACTGGAATAAATTCCTGGTAAATACTATGTGAATGTTTTTTGGAGTTGCCCAACGCCAAAGAAATGAGGAATAGTCCCCTATAGGGTCTTTTTTGCCGTGAAATGAAGCACTGGATCAGCGAAGACAAATAATCGTATACTGGTTGTTCCTAGCTTCATCGGAACAAAAAGGAACAGAAATAATTGCGGATACGAGAAGTAGAAGAAGGGTGAGCGATGAGAGAAGTACAGGCGCTGGGAGCAGCGAAATACAATGAGGCAGAGTCGAAAAGAGTCTACCTTGTGGGATGAAGAGGTCAGAATGAGAGCCTCAGGGGCAAAATTTCGTAGTAGACGCCTCCGTCAGTCGACGAGATCAGGTACAGGAGGAGAGAGCAGAAATAAAAAAGTGGTTACCCCAAAACGAGGAGTTCAAAATACCTACATCGCCGGTGCAAATATCGCAGGAAGATAGACGAATTTTCTCTTCGGAGGTTCAAAAGTCTGCGCATAGTTGACCTCAATGTGGGGATAGAATTCTGTTAAGCGGTCCCAAAGAGCGCCATATAAAATATTGAAGAGTCAATCAGGCGGAAGCATAATGTGCTCGAATTTATCTTCCAGCAATTTGGCTACCAAATAGGATTGAAAGTGGACGTGGTCGAGTGTGGTCAAGGTGAGGGGCACGTTGTTAAGGGTGGATTTAGTATCCATCTGTTCTTCTTTTTCGAAGCAGAAATCGAGTGGAAGGCAAAATTCTTAGGAGCTGACAGTAAAATATATGCAATGACGCAGACAGGGACAAAACCACTATAGATTTTTATTTTTGTTTGAACACATGGGAAAGAAATCAATAGAGACCTGGCTGAACTGCTTTTCTTGATGAATAACTGAGACTGTTGGATTATATACGAAAGGGAGCTTGGGGCGCAGAGGAGTATGACGCAAGGTTCAGAGACCAATGAGACAGGTACTGTCACGACAGTGGCATAAGGTGGATGGGGTACACCGTTGACCACAAAACAAAATATTTTCAAGGATTGATCTAAAACTATACTCCGGAACCAAAATTCTGTGGGATCTACATTTCTTCACCGAACTGCAGGCTGCGGTCAATTATAGTATCATCTTCAGAATGTGAGCCGCTAAGAAGAGTTCACACCCGGGCGAAACTGTGTCGATGAAAAGTTGTAGGAAAACTACGAGTACTAGCATACTCGCAAGGTTAGCATGTTCAGAATCTTTCTTACTGGGTAGAAAAATGCGATGCGCGCAAATTTACAAATCAAAAAGTGCTGTCCACTTTAAAAAGCCATTTTAACTAGTACGAAATGAAAGTGGGCGTGCGAGAGCAAGTGATGGATAATCTAATGGCGGTAAAATGATGTCAACGTGCTTCTACCGTCAAAAAGGACTCTAAACTAGTTTGGATCATTTCAAAATCTAAGCATCATCATCTTGGAGTCACGTATACTGAAATAGAGGGTACATTTTATATTGTCGAAGAGGTATAAACCCACAAAAGATCAAATTAGTCCAAAAGGGCTGTAGGAAGAATAATACCGATTAAAAAGCACTTTCAAATCAATTTTAATTATTAAACTATGTATCAAAGAACCTGGCAGACATGTATCAGTGGCCGAACTGAAGAATTTAATTAATGAATTAAACATCCTATGGAACTATTACGTCAACGTTGAGCATTTTTATTACTTCAAAATATTTTCGTTCATTCGTCCCGAGGTATTTGCGAAGATCTTATCTTAAGATTATCCCACAACTTAGTTAGTAGACTGTCTATAAATTTATTACATGTAAACGGTCATCGTGGCTTCCAAATCAGAGTGAAGAACTCCTTTTTACAAATATTTCTCTTCCTTGGGAGATATATTCTGAGTCCCTGCACTTTTAAATCCACCATATTACGAAACATTCATGATTAATTGAATATGTCCTGTACCTACTCTTGCAAATCCACCATATATCAAAATATGTATTATTAAATGATATATAAATTTATTGCACAAAACATGAATTGATATCCGCTCAGATTTCATGGCTAAACTAGAAGGATCTCTCATGATCTCTACAAAATATCGTTAGTACTGATTAAAATTGATTAAAAGTAACATTGACTTTATCAATACCGTAAGATATGGACTCCAGCAAAGAGATATTAAAATTTCAAGATGTTCAATAATATAATTATTGAACCAAAATGTGTATTACGAGGAAGTTTGAAAAAGTAATTTTCGATTATTTTCATTTTAGCTGGTCCAAAGCTTTTATGTACCTTTCGATTACAAATAGTACAGTAAGGTCATATCTAAAAGTTCGATATCAGCACTATAAGCTATTTCGCCTAAAAATAAAGTAAAAGAAGTAAAATGTACATTATGGATTACAGTAACTCTGATATCCTCAGTAAAACACCTTAATTCGCTCTAAATATACAGAGTAACAGATTATACAGCCCTGAGTACTTACAAAGCAGCTACTTTAGTTCCAAAAAATCGCAAAATTTAACGCGTGTTTTATAATATGTAAAGAATATATTCTTGAATAATAAATGAAGGCTACCGCCTAAATTAGAATTTTCTATATTTAATAGTACTATAAATATATGAAAAATGACTTCCGAATGTTTTTGCAAGCATTTCAGCAATGTAAATATTCTCTTTCGTATTTTGTAACAGCCTGACTTCGGATACAAATATTTGATTTAGAAGAAAGGGGAAACTGATTTTTAAGGATGTGACAGGGAAATTTTCATTATTATACAGGATAGTTTTGAAAATTATATTCTTAATATAATTATAGTAATTATACTGTTGAAAAGGGCTTCATTATTGGGGAATCTTTTTTTGTTAAAATCTTGGTAAAGGGCATATAGAGTTTTGAAAAATCCGAAATTGGTATTTTTCTGTTCAAAAGTGGAAAGTAGAATGAATTTTTTTTTGTTTATGGCTTTTGAATCATAGCCAGAAAATGATTAAGATGAAAAGGATTTTTTTTCAAATTTTATGAACAGCACTAATTTTTTTATCCGTTTCTCCCGGAAGTAGAAAAAAACTTAATCATTTTGAAGTAAACAGATAGCAATACCGTCTTATACAAAGAGCCGAAAGACTGCGATATCATGTCTACGGTTCTAAATAACAGCAATTTTTTTCATCTCTATACTAATGTCTTTCATCAAAAAAATATCGATGGATATTTGAAAAGGATGAATATGTTTGGCAATAATTTCCATTTACTTATTTAAGGTATATTTTATTGATCGTTTAAGTTCAAATGTTTCAGTTTTATATTACTATAAATTACATATTGGTTCTTAATTTTACTCTCAATCAATTTTAATTGTACGCAACAAGTCATATTACGCGGCTTTTGCGCTCTTTTTGACCCTTTGCGGAAAACGTTTTGGACCAAGGAACCCCTCTAAAGGGCAGCTGGAACAAATGAAGCGACTGAGTGAGCTTCATTGACATATTACATGTAAATTTGCAGCGATAAAGATGGACTAGACTTTTAAGAGGTAAGAAGGTACTCAATTTCACAATATATATAGTTGTATATAGAATAAAAAGCCGTATTTACAGATGGAATATAAGGCAATGTTTCTAGGCAGATACGAACTTTAAGCCAATCACAGCATAAAATTTATTGCATCTCATGGGTACTACTGTTACAAACTCTTTAGGAGAAAAATGGAATACATTGCAGATACAGTGGATACCATTAATCTGGTATATGACTTACTGATTACGAAAAACCTACAATAGATATATTTGGTGCCAAAAGAATCTATTCTGTATACAATTGAACTTGAAGTGACACCTGTTGGCGAGGGACCCAAAGAAAACCTGTAAGACGATTTTACGGGGAATAAACGGGGTCTGGAGCCAATCTTCGGAGTGGCCAGGGAAAAAATCAACTGGCCTTCAGCCTGCACCTTGGACAATATTCTCAGCTTCTAGCTTAATATTCATACTGAAACTCCGGAAGAATTCCATAATAAACTTTCATAAATTTTTTCGTGGTACACGCGCACTAAACCGAGCCTATGCAAGCAGAAGCACAGTTACGATCATAATAGAGTGGTTCTTCCAACTGTGGCACATAAATGGAAGGAAGACTGACTAGAATAGAAGATAAATGCTGTGGAGCAACAGAATAATGTGGTGTCCTGGTATTAAATTCATTCCATAGGCGTACTCGTTTGTAAAAAAGTGGTAATAGAATTAATTTGTGGAAAATAAATTCTTTGTATGTGAAGATGAGTTTCTTTATTCATTTGGCAGGTCGGGCAGGATAATATTTTATATAAGCTACAATTACAGAATATATTCACCTAGTTCCTTGATTACAACGGTTCAGACAGAGTTAAAGCTGAAGGTATATATAAGAGAGTATAATATGATTGTATCTTGGTCTCTGAAGAAATAATTTCCGTGAACTGATTCAGAGGGTACATTTTATGTATAATGTTCGCGTTTGATCTACAGAGAGGAAATTATAGCTACGAGAATGTTTGAAGAACGAAAACTATATGGTTCTTGGAGAAAGTAGCATTTTAATTACGTACTGCGATATGGTTAACAACTCTGAATGCAACAGCTTTGTGCGAAAAGATCCCAATGACCTATGATTAGGGTTTTTTTAGGCCTTTCGTGGGAAATGCTTGATCCTAAAGTATTTCTAATGAAACGCGTTTGACAAACCAGCAAAGGAAGAGCGCTGCTAGCAGGGCGCATGTGGCGGACCACTTGACATGCCAGCGCATGTGGCTTAGTGTCCATGTGTTTTACCTAGACAATCTAGTTAGGATTGCTTTTAGTGAAACACTTTACCATTCATACGCAAAGAAAATATTGGTCTTTGAATATCCAAAATTGTACGATTTAGTCACTTTACTGGACTTTTTGACTCTGAAGAACGTGCAATTGTAACTTCATGTACGATACATGTTTTTTCAACCAGTTCTGGAATGAATTTAATTCATACTCGCCCCTTCCATCAGATCTCACCCAACTCTCTGCTTTTTGGTAGGCACACTATGATTTCTCTACTTCTTTGTTGAATAAATTCTAGACTATTTTAATAATCTTAATCATAGTCCCTGCAGATTAATATTTTCTACTAAGAAGCGGACCATAGAATACATAATTTATATGTCCAAAATCGTGACGAAGAATTGTGATGAGCTAAACGATTGGCGTTTCATGCGTCCAAAAACATCTGTATAGACTTTCTCAACTGAAATCATAGTAACCTTGTCTACATTTTTTCCTGGAACTACAGGGCCTTCGTGTCGACTTTCCGAACTTTCATGGCTCACAGTGTGCCACGTCTTCCTCAATATCTTTCCTTTTTATGCCGCACACATGGGATAAGGTTGTGAGCAAAAATAATCTGCTGCAATAAACTACTCACGGGATGCCATTCACGTTTCTTTGTGCTGAGAATTTTTGCTTCTTTATTGCAAATCCTGACCAGTGCCCCATATAGTCCATCGCGCGTCTCTACGATCACCATTTCAACCTCTTTATATAGCTCGTTGGTTATTTTCAACAAACCATCGAAGTATCGGTTCTCCTTTTAATATCGCAAAATCTTGTAACCCTTCTTTCTTCCGTTGAAATGAAAGACTAGAGTTTAAATCAAGTCAAGCATTTACATTACATCTTTTAGCACAATCTTCTGTCTCTCATCTTGCACCACAGCTGTAACAATTACCGTCCCGTACACAACTAAAATGATAACATCATTATTTACAATTATGACAACGTCTCTCGGCGTTCTGAATAATAAAAAGTTCTTAATGTGGTGTGAAATATGCCATTTGCAGCTGGACTTCAATATCCACCTAACCAAATTCTTTCTTTTTCAGTTAAAATGCAATAATTCAGGTAATGTTAGCATCGGTGTCGCCTTCTTTTCCTTGCGCTCCTCACCTCTCAATTTGTAGCCATGTCTGTCGGCTTGCTGCACACAAAACAGACTCATTTCTCATGTATATCGTCTCTCCTACGCCTGTTTCTTATGTATAACAAATGCTGTTCTGTTTATCTCTATCAGTCATGAATGCCTTCTTTCGCTCACCTTTGACTCCTTCAAACTTGTTTCCCTGACGACCAGATTGGAACCTGCTTTATTGTACCTATTAACACTGCTCATTATTGCGAAGCGCAGTGTCTTTCTGAAGCAGTGGGTGGGCAAGTTGATTCTTTTTCTCGTGCTACTTGGATTCTAAACTCAAAGCGACGGTAAAACTCACTGCATCATATACTATCCTACTGGTAAAATTTTGTCTGCCTTCTCCAGGCTTCCAGTCGACATCTCCTCCATACGACTGCCCGCTTGTCACCTATGTTTCTTTCTCAATGTCTATTCAGTACAAATGTAGAGCCTCGTGAAGCCTACCTGTAACATTCTCAGTGGTCCAGAGGTCCTGATACTGCACTGCTCAATGCACTGTGAAAATAGTAAGCTATCCCATAAGGATATGACAACGTGTACGTAATATACACACTGTATTCCTTCACCATATTTTGCCGATCACAATACACAAATCGCAGTCCAAATTAGTAAGCAAACAAACTCGACAAATGCATTGATGGATGGGCAGGCAAATTAACAATTATTGCTTATGAGATTATATCGAAGTCTAGTCTCTCAATCTTGATCGTGAAAATGTTTTCTACTTTCCTGATCTGCTTAGTCGCAGGCATCCACAGGACTTTCGCTCATTCCCAACTTACCTCTCCGCAGTCCACCTCCACGGCAGTAAGTTTCTTCGAGATTTGAGTCTCACCTTCGGTATACCCTGATTATCTGTATCTCATCTAACTTCCACGCACTACTCCCTTCTCAAATGCGATGAAACGACGATTGACAAAGCCTTGCTACCTCGGAGGCGATCCCAAATTTAACGTTGGCACCTGCCCTGGACCCTGCGATCTAAGGGCTATCCGCGGCGGATTTGCCAATTTCGACAGCCCAGACAACCCTGCCGCGACATACAGCCGCGGCGAAAGGATCAGAATCAAGTACCAGCGGGACATGACAGCTGCTGCAGTGTTCCTTTGCATCAGATCTCCCCGAATCTTTCCGTAGGTTTCCATTGCCCTCACGGCCGCGTTTCTTGCCAAATCATTTAGCAGGGAATGATCAGGGCTAGAGAACCGTGACAAATGGCATGCCCCGTAAGTTGCAGGGCCAGGGAGGATATCGGGGTCAGAAGTCGGATACATTTTTAAGAGGGTTCGTACTGCGGCTGCAGGAAAAATGAGAAGCAAGAAAGGCAACGGCGGCCTGGACGGGCGGCCCGCGACCACCATTAGTATGGAGATCCACTAATTCGAATTTTCGTGTGTAGAAGTACAAAAAAGTGTAAAGATGGATATTAAGAGTCTGGATTCTAATCGTGGCCCTCCCGGATGTTTGCTGAGGACGGGGAGGGCGCGGGAGGTAAAATGGCTAAAAATGAAGATATCTGATGTGCCCAAATTCGCACACGAAAAAAATCTAGATGAGGACCATGATTGTATACAGTATCGGAATTGGGAAGATATTTTTACAGTTTTTGAATTTGCAAGATATTTTTAATTTGGGTGAGTGTGGCAAATTCATCGGTTGATTCTTTTCATTTTAGGGCACGCTGTCATAGTAGATGTCAGTACAGTTCCAGGTTGTGGGTGATACTACAAGTAGCTCTGAAAGGTCTATATAATGGCCACATCAATTCCCACCCCTGGCCGATGGGTGGCTGGCATGGGTATGGCACCTAGATATTTACCTTGAGGAAATATCTTCTAATAGTCTCTCTGGTTCACACGATTACCGTGAATACATTTTATGGTTATTAGTATGTTTGTTTGAGACTTTTGGGGTAGCCAAAAGTCTACATAAGCCGAGTAAACTGCTTCCTTTAGTGGAGGTGAAGCAAGTTGGCAGACAACTTCAAGCCAAGTCCCGAGTAGTAGGAAGTTGAGAGTCAAGTTCAGACCCAAGAAAACTTTTTCCTAAGCTGGTCGCAGAGCGTTGGTGGTAGACCCTGCCCCTTTTATACTTGCTTGTAGCTTCCTCAACTCTCTTCTATATACACTCCCTTTTGTTCGTTCAACAATACCACGGTAGCACTTTTGTCGCTCGCAACACCTCCTTCTCAGGGTAATTGGTTCTGAGGATCTCTTCCCCCGCCGATTTACTCCTATCAATATCTATGGTCTACGGGAGAGGGGACAGTGGGATGTCATCTATGAGGATGTCTATGCCAAGTCCCTTGTTAGTGGGGAGTTGATCTTGGCAAGGGAATGTATCGTCTCACGATTCGACCCCCCGCCCTTCCTCAACCCTCTTGGTGTCCATGCTACCAGTTTCCCCTCGCTCGAAAGGTATGTTCGCCGACACAACCACATCCGCGGCACGCCTATTTCTATCCTCCGTCACCCACCACCGGCCTCCGTCCTAAGAAGGAATATACGTTCCCCTGCCAAGATCATATCCCCGCCAACGAGAGAATCCGCATGGACATCCTCATGGATGACCTTGCCCTCTCTCCGCGGCCGCAGGCAATCGACATCTTTATTATAAGCCCCCATACATCCCGCGCCCTTCCCGCCTCCACCAAGCATCCGGGAGGGGGGTCTACCACTGGTGTCGAGGCTCTCAAGACCCGTCGATATGCTGGCCTGTGTAACACTATACGAGCGAAAGTCCACCTCCTGTGCCTCGATACTCATGGTGGTCTCAGAAGGCCCGCCCAAGCCTTCCTGGTCTCACACTTCGCCCACCACCGAGGTACCAATTCCTCTGCCAAATACTTCCGACTCCTGACTACGATCTCCTCTCGCACCCTGCAACTCACGGCTCACGCCTAATACAAAAGATGGAATAAAGGGTGATCGTATGATGTGGTGGTCATCACCATGGTTATCCAGGTACTCAGCGATATGCTTTTTCGTTACTCTTGTGAGGTTACCCTCTCCAGCAACACGCTTCTTCAGACATGACAGCGCAAAGATTAAATACGCTACCACTCTCTTCGTTCGCAAACGCTTTCTGCTGAAGGACTTAAATATGTGCTAGCTGCCTTCCTGACTTTGCAGAGGATGGGATATATTGTTGCGGCCTCAGATATGAAACAGGATATCCGTCAAAACGCAGAGTTTCGACTTAGTTCACGGATGTGGAAGCAGGAGGAGGAAGCAGGAGGAGGGCATTTCTGGAGATGATTCTTTTGCTGGATACAGCATTATGCCGGAATTCGCAGAAATGGTCGCAACATTTAAGGCCTTCAGCACTGAAACTTTACTTCATTGAGTATCTGTCGTGTACACTGCAGGACTGACTATAGGGCTAAGAACTTACCGGATCTTCCACGTCAGGCACGTGCAGTGGGCTCGCGATAGAATCGCCATTGCAACAGAAGACCACAGTGTGCAACTAATGCGCCTACAAATACGTCAGCAGTTCACTGCTGTGTTGTATTGAATTTCTCTGCGATTAGCGGGATGAAATCTTCGAGGAACTTCATCGAGGCGGGGATGGGGAACCCAAGGAGTCGAAAGCCAGGGGCTGAAACTTAAAGGTCGGTTCCTGGAGGGTGTTGTGCGAATGGGGCGGGATGCGGCGTACGAGTTTGCGCTCCAGGTCTTTGACTTTGTCTCGGTGGGCAATGTCGGCGGCGCCGCCGGACATTTGTGTAGCCCTTGTGCGCACGCCTGTTTGAACGGCGAGACATCGGTTAGGTCGCAGGCTATGGGGCGGACCTGCTGGCCAGCGGGCAGGGGGGGTGTTGTATGAGAATGTCCGGTGGGCGGATATTCGTTCCCGTAACAAGGAGAGGGACTTATTATTGGCAACCCAGGCCCGCAGAGCGAGCAAAGTGGTAGGCGAAAACATTGCGCAGCGAGTTGTGGCGGTGCGAGCGGCCGAAGCCGGCAGGGCAGAGGAGAAGGAGTAATTTTATGGCATTAGTAAAACGGGTGTCTGCTCCAGGATCCGACTATATTGCTAGCAAAGTGCTAACCGGGTAGCAGAGGTCCTCACGTTTGCGGGGGGGTGTTGGAATGGGCCGTGTGTTCACTCAGTGCACCACTTGACATACCAGCGCATGTGGCTTAGTGTTCGATGTGTTTTTCCTACATGTTTTTGTCTGAAGCAAATATAGCAACAAAGCCAGCTTGTCGGAGCTTAGATACCGAGATCAAATTGCACATCAGATCCGGAATGTACAAAATGTCCTTGATAGCCACCTTGACATTTTCGTTACTAATATCATATTCGAGACAGTTCCTTTGCCAAGAACTTCTATCGGCTTGCCATTCCCAACAGACACAGGCTTGGATGTCAGGGGATTAAGGTCGACGAAGTAAACCTTGCAATTAGACATATATCCTGTAGCTCCAGAGTCCAGGATCCACCCATTCTTGGCATCCAAGAGCTTTTGCGATGGCGACGGGTCAGACTTGGTAAGGAAGGTAATGTACCCAGAGCTTCCTCGACGATCGCGTCCTTTGCCTCGTCTTCCATGGCTACTACAGCCTCCACGTCAATTCTTGTAATTGCCATAGTCACGGTTCGTAAGGTATGAAATTCTCTCGGGATTGGCCCAAAAGTCCTGCTTCGTATATTTTGGCCCTCCAAAATAAGTAAACTTACTCTTGCGAACAAAGAACGCTGATCTTGTTTCGGCGACACCTCTCCTCGCATTCAGCATTGTCTTCTTTGTGACCAACATTCCGATAGCTGCACGGCGGTCCTTTTCTAGCTCACGTATCATATAGGCCACATTGTCAAATTCTTCAGGGAGACCACGCAGTAGTGAGCGATGTTTCTCCCCCTTCGGCACGATATGGCCAATCGATGCCAACTTGATCTCCAAGTCCGTCAGTCTGTTGACCAACTGCGTCACAGTTTCATCCTCAGTCATCTTGACTGAGTGACATTTTTCCACGTAAGAGTCAACAGCTGCCGATGAATCCGCACTGAACTGTTCCTTCAGAATTTTCCACACTTTGCAAGGGTCTTCCTCATCGATCACAGCAGCGTTACACAAGTTGCTCACACTCAACAAAATGCATGCCAAGGCTGTGTCTCAGCGAGCCTTGTACTTGTTTTGGGCCTCGACTTCTGCACCTGGCGGCCGGCTTTGTTAATACATTTGATTCAGACAAATCCAGTTTATAGGCTCGGTTAACGTTGACGCTGTGGTCGCGGGTTCGAGCCCCTCTGGGTGCACTGAGCTGTACAATTGTTCTGAGAGTTACTGTAATGCTCTGTGTAAGCACTGATTCCCTCAACGAGCAACTTGTGGTGTGGTAACTTTATGGCATCAGTAGAACGGGTGTCCGCTGCAGGATCCGACTATACTGCTAGCTAAGTGCTAACCGTGTGGTCCACATCGGCCACGTGCAGCGACATACGGGATTCAATAGATTGTGCACTCGACGACCAGATTGTGCTACTAATGCGCCTAAAAATCCGATTGCGGATAACTCCTGTCGACGTGTGGAATTTGTCAGCAATGCGAGGCACCAGTCCCTCTATGAAGCGGACGGTTTCGGGTATCGGTTTCGGTTATCGGAGGGCGGGGGGGAGTCGACGCGACAATTTTTTCTCCAGGTCCGTCACCTTGTTGCGGTATGCAATTGCAGCCGCACCGCCCACTTCCCTTGTAGCTCTCGTTCTGACATCGTCCTTGAATGGCGAGACTACGGTAACGTCGCAGGCGATCGGGCGGGCCACAGTGCCTTCCGGGGCAGCTGGTGGGTGAACCAGTATGTCAGCGGGTCGCAGCTCGCTGCCGGGCACGAGGAGTGGACCTCGAGCTGGCAGTCCAGGCCGGCGGCACGGGCGATAAGGCCAGCGATGACGTTGCGCAGTGAGTTATGCCGGTATTTGCGACCAAAGCCAGACGGGCACAAGTCTACAGCGTGATCGCCTAATATTTCCATTTGGCGTTTACGATGCTCGCAGTTCCGAGGAAGCGAGTCATCA
The DNA here is from genome assembly GCA_002205965.3 of Kappaphycus alvarezii. Classification (NCBI taxonomy): domain Eukaryota; phylum Rhodophyta; class Florideophyceae; order Gigartinales; family Solieriaceae; genus Kappaphycus; species Kappaphycus alvarezii. The sequence goes on along the minus strand of NADL03000630.1, from coordinate 168,904 downwards.
TAAACGGGCAGTCCCAAGTATCGGCGAAGCAATATTTTCCAGTGCACCGCGGACACCTCCGTGTCAGCCGAGGAATGTGCGTAAAGAAAGGCAGCAAACCCATCCCGCCCAAAATTTCCATTCGCCATTTGCTTACATACCGGTAGCGCCTCTGAGCGAGGGGGGTTATATATATATATGTTGTGGTCTGCTTAGATGCACAAGAGAGCCAGCACATGTGGCTCAGCGGTTAAGGTTTTTCAACAATGCCGTTTGTCGCCGCTCTCTAGCCCTGAGCACCGTCTAAAAGTGGTCCCTGGTTACCCCAATAAATTTTATTCTTGCTTGCAAGGGAACGTAAACTACATTTGAATACGAAGGCTACTCGTAGAATTGTGGAGGATGGAAATAAGGACACAAAGTACAACGAGTGGACATTTGTAATAGCTCTGTAACGATACTTAATACCAGGGCGAGCTTCCACGCAAGAGAAGTCATGTACCTACCACCGTGGGTGGAAGGTAGAGAAGAGAAAACGGAAGAGGAGGAGAATATGAGCACTTAGAGGAGCAGTGCTTGGTCAGGTTCCAAGGCGGACAAGAAAAAACCGCCAGACTTCGAAATAATGAATTCAGTTGGAATCCAAGATGGGAGCCTTTCACTATGAACAGGAAAAAATAACGCTTGAAAGCAGCAGCAGCCGTTAACGAAAAGGACGACTGAATATGGCTAGTAGATAGAAGCGATATTGCAGACTTGGAGACCTCTATCAAATGGCGGTTTTGTGGAGGGTCAGAAGGCCGGAGATAAAACGTAAATAATCGATTAAAGATATTCCGCAAGCCGCTTCTGTAATATCCGACGTTTGAAGGAGACTGACACCGCCCATTGAAAAGGGAAGAGAAAAATGGAGTCAGACCTTATCCGAGCAAAGCAGACGCTATTGGCAGAACGCTTCTGTATCCTTCTGATCTAAGCTGTTGGCTAGTATAGCAGATTGATTGGAGTGATGCGTAAGTATCAAATAAATGATTTTAGAGCGTTGTTCTAGAGTTAATGAATGTTGAAAGCATATTGCTCACCGTCCAGGGCTTGGGGAGATTGGAATATATAGTCCACGGCGGATTGAAATTATAACTAAGAAACAAACGTGTCCGAACCGATTCGAGATCTCTGAACAGCGAAACAAGGGAGGATGGAAAGGTGCAAGCAAGTGACAAGGGGATGTGAGAATGGGAGGAAACATACACTTGGGTTTTCGAAAGGGTCAGCTGGAACCCAATTGTAAGCACCTCGAGCTGGATTAAAAGGGTACTGTAGCGACTTAGAAACGCGAAAAGTAAAACGATGTGGTCATCTACATACAGGAAATTCAGATTAGGTGAGAACTTCTGAAATGGGAGCAAGATAAAATGCTGAGCAGGGCAAAAGAGCAAAGGACCGAGGAGATATCCTTGCTGAGAGCCCTCGACACTGCAGACGTAGTACGGACCGTAACAGATTTTTGTAGGGGCATTATAGCAATAACGAACCCAACGTGCAAGAAATTGGGCAAAATGCTTTACCACTTCAATAGTGTGCTCACAGGAAGTAGAAAGCGCTGGAAAAGACGACGCACGGAGTGAATGACCGCATCAGTCTCGTTTTTGACGCCGAATCTCAGCTGATAGGGGAAAACGTATGAACGGAGGACTGGGGAAAAATTTTGCGCCAAGAGCCTAGGAATTATAAGAGAAGTTCAACATAGATAGGACACATTCTCCTGTCTGGTTTCGCCAGAGCAGTGAGACGGTCCCAAAGAAGTACAAGCGGAATGCAGCCTACAATTTGCCGTTCAAACTGAGGTCGATGGAAAGATTTGAGTGGTGGAAGAAAAACATTTTAGTGGATAAAGGTTTGTGCTGTTAGAAAATCGGTCCTTTCTGTAGGAAAGCGGTCCTCTCCACAAACTCCTGTTTTCTTCATCCGTGATCTCTGATATTTCAAAATAACTCTTCCTGTCTATTTTCTTTTAAGAATAAAATATCGGAACGGATTTTCCCCTACAATTCCAAATTCACTGTACAACACCATTTTTCATTTGATCTCTGCAGTTTCTGGTCCTCCTTTTTTAAAAGAGAAAAATTTCAACTCATGATCCGCTTCATGCTCCAAATTTAGTCTCGTTATTTTATCAGGCAGATTTTTTACTATTGTCCTGATTCCGTTGAAATTAAAAGCTCCTTTAATTCTTCCAATATTTTGTTTCTCCCAAGTACGTGAAAATTCTCCAAAATAAAGGCCTGTTTAAAGTTCTAAATAGACGTCGTTGAAGCAAAACCCCTATCACCAACCTCAACATCGACTCACTTTCCCTTTTACCTCATCATGAACAACCTTTGTCCGTCTTTCAGTATCTCAAAGCTATCCAGAGCCTGCTATCCCCTTAACTTTCTGGCCTCGATAGACAATAGCCCAACTGGCTGCGATGATAACTGTAGAGATATGGACCGGGAACGCGTTCTGTTATAGGTCCGCTGTCACGGCCTCGTGGAGAAAGAGGAAGTAAAATGGTAGGTAGAGGGAGAGGAGACAATGCAGGAAGTATAAAAGGAGGATTTGAAGCTAATCTGAAAAAATCGGAAAGTGAGGAGGAATGGGCTGACCCATAGGAGCACTCGTGTACAACACTGGGGAGGCCGCGGTGGAGGACGAAGGAGAGCGTGAGAGAGTAACTGTTATTTCTAACTCCTCTGATAGGGATGAGGTGGCGGTTGAAGGTTGCGGGAGGGATTGGAGGAACCAGATTTGTCCGAGTATGCTTTCTGTTTATTATTACTGGCTATTTGACGGACTTGATAGGGACTGCAATGATTGTGGAGATTTTTTGTAAGAATATTTTGGCTCTGCTTACGAGCGATGAGATGTTGAGGAGTAAATCTAGATATTTATCCTTATATTATACACTATTAGTTTTTATTGTTTACCAAATCCATTTATAGCATTTTGTGGTACTTAGTATGTTTATATGAGACATTAAGTTTAGCCTGAAAGCCTGTTTAATCGTATTAAACTGCATTCTCGTGTAGAATTCAAGCAATTCTGGACAAAACTTCAATTGCATATCGTAGCAGTCTAGAAGTTTAAAATGAACTTCTTCGTTAAGAAACTTTTCTATAAATCTATCCCCTGGGCATAGATGGTAGGCCTTTTTTGTCTTATAATATCTTGTAGCCTCTTAATTCCCCCATTTTTTCTATTCTTTTTCCCACAATCATACCTAGGTAGCAATCTTGTCGCTTGGAACGCCTCCGTCTTGGGGAAATGACTCTGAGAACAATACTTCCTACAACTTTATGCCTGTCAGAACCGAAGTGGACGTTTTGCTCATGTTTATACTCACTATATTCTTTCGTTTAGCTCCTTCGTACATAGGCAGTGAATGGGCTCCCGCGGGACTGTAGATCAACATACACTGCATTTGGTCGGGAATAAATGTAGTCCCTTGGTGGTGTTTTCCTTATTCCATCAACAAATTTCCGTTTCAAGGTTCTCCCATCTGTATTTTTTGAAGGTCTAATTTCCCAAACGTTTCGATATGTAGTCGATAAATTTTTGGCTAGATTTCTAGTGACTAAAGGAATGCTGATCAGCTATTCGCGGTAATTTGAGAATAATTACTGGCTTAAGCACCTAACCTTTCGTGATAAAACTCGAAGACACAAATAGTGAGGATAAACTAGGGGTTTTGTCTCAATAAAGTAACAAAGTGTATTTATTTCACATTCAACAATGAGAGCAACAATAACTGGTATTTTTGTCCATTTTTCCTGGATTCTATCTGTATATATACATTGAATTATTTTCAAGAGGCAATAGCATTGGATTAAATGTTATCTCTAGAGAAATCTTCGGCAGTCCGTATATCATGGATATGATCTTCTTCGTCAAGATTCCGTATCACAATAGTAGCCCTAATTTTCATGATTTCCTCTCAATATCGAGAATTTTCATTCATTTATAACCAATACTTCCCCTCCATCTATAAAAGATATTAAAGACGTACAAAGGGAGGGTGAAGATACATCTTATGAGGAAATAATATGAAGATAGTCAAGATGGTTCTACAGTGCACAGTCGCAGTGCAATTTGGACGCAAATTTTGAATGGGTATCTGGCTCAGAAAAGTTAGATGCAAGACTGACACGTGCGGAAATGGTGCCGTAGACACATTAAAATTCTTTTACAAGAGAAATAGAGATGTAAACTACCACTGGGTAGTCAAATTTTTGCGTAGACAAGAACAACTCGTCAGGAACAATCATTGAATTTTAAGAGGAACTCACAGGAACATTTATTTGACGATACTGCACGTTTTAGTGATAGGTGACGTACTGTGAGAGGTAGTGGCAGATATTCTAATTTCAGCGTACATCCTTCCTTGGATCTATTAAATGTTGAAAATGAGGACAGTGTTCATTGATCCTCTCTCAGCAATATTACTGTGCTATCATCTCAAACTAGTAGTACCCTTTCTTTACATTGGAACGTCCTGATGGAAGCAGTATGAAATAAACCAAGTATACTCAGATTATTATGGTTCCTAGCAAATATGAACTTACAGTTTAATATAAATTTTTAACATTCTTGCGTATTACGTTTATCTAGTTTTCCCTGAACGTCTCTCGTGATGCTTATTTTCAAGTACTGGAATTTTATAGAGCGATAATGCTAATTTCAAAGCAAAATTTTAGTGGTCCTAAAAATATGCTACCAATTGATTAATTAAAAAGTAAATTCAACATACTTCTTTTATTCGTTCGCATTCATCTATCCAACAATCCTCGAAATCTTTTCCATTAACCGATCATTATTCTACTCCTTTCATTTTCAGCAAAAAAATAGAATTAATTTCACTAATCTTACACGACGATTCAGTCTTCGTTTGAAGTTTTTAGAGGCTATTGGGTTAAAATGAAAAAAAAGAAAGCCATGGATACACCGAAAGTTCTAGCTGATATTATTATAAAATGATTGGCAAGAATTTTGGTCTAGTTGATGTACGAATGTTTACATAGGCTGCTGTATTAATTTCGTCGCCAATAACTGAATTATTGATCATATCACTACACTATTTTGTTTTAATAAGGTATTTATCTCCATTTTCTGGTTGCTCTTGGTAGAGTAGAAATTTTGAACCCTATTGCATGAATTATGTTTCGCTAAAAGGGATGCCAATAAATTTTCCAAATATAAGTTTGTGGTCACGCATAATCTAAACAGAGGTGCTTTAAGAAGAGAGTTGATAATTAGAAAGGAGGTAGAGGTCATACAAGTAGCCCACAGCGTGATAAGTAGTTAGTATGCATCAGGAAAAGAAGAACTGGACAGCTATCGTAATAATAACGGGCTGGAGGATGGCAGTAACCCCACCGAGACGAGTTGAATAAAACGAAAGTAAGAAAATTGATTGGCAAAGAGATTTACAATGCGAAAACTAGAAGGCGATATTATGCGATGATATGATTTGTTTGAAACCTTTCTATCCGTTTTGAATAAAATCAGTTAAAATTAAAATATAGTCAACCTCGTTAGTATTTGAAGCATTTGTAGGCTTCATATGAAAGTTTTTCTGCATTATAGTACCCTAGAACCCCCCTCAGTGCACGTTTGACATATTTTTATGCTGAAATATTCTCATATAGTTGAGATATAAGGGGAAACTAAAATATAGTCACAATAAATAGGGCACCTTTCGATACTAAATGAAAACGTTGTTCTCTTTAAAATATTTGTAGTTCATCTTAATTAAAAATCAAATGGCTTGCTTTTATATTTAAACCTTTGAAGCTGATCCAGAAGTGAAAATAATAATTAGATTTTTTGATTAGGGAAAGTAAAGAGCAACCTTTTCTAATATAGAAAATTACGTAGATTGATACTTAGTCCATCGCAAGTACCTGATTCACATTTTGGACTAATTTCTAGTACCGTTAGATATTACTAGCCCTCAGCTCAAATCCTTGTAAAAGAGTCATAGTTCTGGCCTTCAAAGTTTATTTTCATCCAAGTAACCACAGCTTTCCTCATGCAAAATAGAGTCAGTCGAAAGAATACTTGCAGGAAATGAGGCAAATTCCGAGAAAATTGATCGAAAAGCAACTATAAACCTTGTTCTTGAACATGAAAATTTGATTAAGAGGTAAAGTAACGATAGCAACGAGGACTATACCAAGAAAGCATCAATGCCTTTGGAAGTTCCTTGTTGCGCATTTTAAATAAACTGGTTCATTTAAAATAATCTGCATTCACCGTATTTTTTGAAACCAGATATCTTGAAAATAGACCATTTTTTAAGAAAATTTATCGTTGCTGAATTGAAGAGCATATATTATCCCCTGGAAAAGCTTAGCAAGAGCAGTAATACTTGCATGGGAATACAAAAGTTGTTGATAAATGCTGTTTAATTTGCAATTTAAGGTGCTCTCTTAATCTTCAAATTCAGGTAAATTTCACTTCTTGTGTTATTTGGGATTCATACAGTGATCCTAAAATAGTTTGCTACTCGCAAAAGGAAATTCAATAAATATTCAGAAATCATTTATTTAGATTATTTCATGACTATGGGGGATAAAAATATCACCGAAAAAGATTCAAACTCCTCGTAAAGTTTTCTTTGTGCATAATACTTTCTCTATATCATTATTTTCTCCGCAATCAACAATTTACTCGGTGCTCAAGTCACAGTTACTTTGGAATAATACATTCACTGCACATCGGAAGCAGAATATTGTTTCGAATATTGTACAATATCATGGCTCTCATTTTTAAAATGTTTCTCGAGAGCTTGGGTTAAATAACTCTCATAAAATAAATGAAAATAACAGACAAAAGAAGGAGATGATATATTACAAAATTTTTACCAAAGAAAAATGCAGTTGAAATATGTAAGGTCAATGAAAACTATACTTTATCAAACCTAAAAAACTAGGTATGAAAAGGGTTGTCAAAGCTGTCTCTTGTGGGGCGCGACATATTACAGACGCACCACAGGTGAATCAAATGGCATCAGTAAGCCGCGATGAAGCCGATTCTTCACTTCTTCTTTCGATCAAATATGAGTTGCGCATACTTTGATTACTTTCGACTTCGTCACCAAAGATTTGCCGAACGAGTCGAACATAACGGCACAGTTTTCATCCCATAATCCATCTTCCTGGGGAACCTTCAACCACCATGAAAAGTCTTTTAACCTTGTTTTAGGCTTCTAATAGATTAAAATAAAATTTTAAGCGTTTCAGCATAGATATGCTATCGCGTGAAAGAGCTGTTACGGCAAGTTTCAAGATCCTATCGAGCCTTTCTACAAAAAAACTACGCAAGCGTAGCAATAAAAGTCACTGTGAACCCCTAAAAATTAACATTTGAATAGAGTGGCTTATTCTGCGTGTTAGAGCCTTCCATACTCCAGATGCACCACCATGGACCATAATAACATTAGGAAATTGCGAATGAAGCCTACTGTTCACTAACTCATTCAAACATCGCTGCAGGGGGAGGCAGCGTTCATTTATTAATTTATTACTTTGACGTGGGATCAGATGGCGAGCCAAGCGAGTTTAAAGCTAGAGTGACAAACTTTCTTGCTATTTTCGATCGTTCTGGGATATTTTAAGCAGGAATTGACGATATTTTTCTTACGAAATTAAATATTCTTTTGTCACTTCGCTATTTGGGCAAGGGCACGTGCATCAAGCGTTCCTATGGACATAGTCCCCTCCAGGAATGGCAGTAACACTCTTAAGTCGCTCTCCACCTGAAGATGGGATTATATGTTTGTGGTATGAGAGATTGGGTAGTCTAGGATATCAGCAGACTGTTTATTCAGTTCGAAAAGTGAGGGAAGGGAAGTTTAGCTTTTGGCCTCATATTGGAAGCCAACTTCTATTGCTTTTAACGGCTGTCGACTGAATACTTTAATTCATTACTTCGTTTTCTCAGCTAGGTCAAATCAGGGCTTTTTTGCTCAAAGCCGCCACAACTAACCTTAGCTTTCTATGCGTCGGTTGTAATGCACACAAAGAAGCTGGAAGTCGTCGGTAAACTTTTCAACTCCTTGAAAATAGCGTAGACTCATTTTGCACATCTCATCATAGGTCCGGCGGACCGCAGACCTATTTGTCGTGAGAAGGCTTTGGCAGGCGTGTTTATGTATTCCTTTTCTCTGATGAATCGCCAACCGCCATCCAAAAGTAACGAAATATCGGAAATCTTTTTCATTCCTGTTCTTTCCAGAATATCTTTGATGGCTACTTGCACCTGGCGCGATACAAAATGTTGTGTTTTTTATCTCTCTCGGTTGCAAGGCTGGCACCCCTCTGTGCTTTAGGGAGCCCAAATTTCCGTCAGAGGAGCCATGATGGAGTCATCGGGCAGAATAAGAAATAAGGCTACCAACCACCTTTGAATAGCTTTGTGAGCGTTGCTGGGATCCGCTTAGTTCGTTAGGGAATCTTGTTCGTTCAAGTTCAATGATGTTGGCCACATATGGTGCTAAGTATATCTTTGATTTGGATTTAAATCGGCCGCAGCCGAGTCGCAGAGGAAGGGCCATTCGCGACCGGGTCTCATATTTTGTCGGTATGTCGTTTGACCGCGAGTAATATTTCATCTGCTTTTGGTCAAATCACATCGCAAGGTCATTTATTGCTCTCGGCGATGCTTTCTATAACACATTATGTACGTTATATGCCGAGGAACGTAACTTGTGAGGTTGGAACCGTATGACGGCATCCCCAATCCATTCCATCAGTGGTAAAATATGGAGATCCATAACATACAAGGCGTGCATTTTGTAATTTATGCCTCCACGTAATTTTTTTGTGCAATTCTGATTAGAAATAACATATTTCTGTAGATCTCAAAGCAATTGTTCCATTCAGAGAAAATAATATTAATTTCAAATGAAAATGTCGGGAACCAGCTGAGTAATCGAAGAATTCCAAAAATCATAGTGTTACACTTGGAACCATTCAATCAAACTGAAGTATCACACAAAAGAGATGCATAGAATACTACTGAAACGTCCACGAATCACTCATAATAAGTGTTTACTTCTCTGAAAGTACTTATAGTGAAAATAAAACATCAATATAAGATTCTTGATACTATAAAGATGCATATTTGGCCACAGAATTTCGTAATTAGAAATTTTATTTTATAAAATTGATTAAAAAATGTAACTTTCGTGGACGAGAAACATTTTGCAGTTGTTCGTATCTAACTTTTTATTCTGTCGTCATTGTCTTTAGTAAGGAGTTGAGCTAAACAGAAATGTTTCCCTTCATGAAATTAATAGAGAAATTAATTCCAGGAGATGATGAGATTTGATACAGATGAGACTTGATATGGCATTGATCCTATAGGGCGTTTTGCGCACATGATTTTTTCAAACAAATGCTATGATAATTATTTTTATCATAGTTTGTGTGCAGCAACAATCAAGAGACTGTGTTCATAGACTACGATAAGATTGGTCTTCTTCACTTTGAAATACCTTTCGCTCGAGGGAGTTAAGATAATTTCCGAAATTTAGAATGTCATAAGGGATTTCGTCTCAATAGATGGGTAGTGAGCAATTTTTTTAGCGATGGTTATTCACAGATCTAGGGTTTGTTTTAGACAAAGCATCTGAAGTGATTCAAAAACATGATGCTTGCACAGGTGTTATGACAGCAAATTGATCAATTCAATGTGAATAGAATTATACCAATTAATCACTCCGAAACGTTTTTCTAACACATGAAGTACGCTCTGCTTTTTCGCCCATAGCGTGCATTTTGTAGAGAAATGATAAGTGATGTCAATAGAGCGGAGGCCTCTTCTGAATCACCTGGCTGCCCGTTGTGACTTCAAAACTTATTATGGATTGTAAAATAATCCCAATCTATTATCTCGCATCGATGAAGTACCTGCTAAGGCGTATAGTTTCAGATCACGCAGAGAACCCCAAAGTTGATTCTGATGATGCAACTTCAGTTCTTTATCTACAGCTTGTGGATGAAAATATAGCCCAGAGGGTCGCAGACCTTTTTGAGGCTGTTACAAGATTAAAACATCACTGATCTACTGAATATTTGGTTCTGAGCAAGAAAAAATGAAGGTAAGCTTCTAGAACCCATTCCACAGAGACCTAGGACATTTAAATATGTATTGAACACAATTGGTGTGTATGAAAGGGAGATACAGATAAACCTTATTTGTTTAAAATCGGTGAAAAGATACCAGCAAGGCTGTAACTCATCCTGTTCGTAGCTGCTTTTGTTGAACATTTATAAATTTTTCTTCTTCTGTGTGCGAAACTAGCTCTTAGGGTACATCAGCTGATGAGAATTTTTGCTACAACGCTGCGAGTGAGGAGGAATATATGAAGATACTGGTAGAAACCTCGGAATATTTGCTCTCGACTTTTATCTCCGTTTCGTTTGGGATGTTCAATACGAATAATGAGTTCTTGTAGTCTTCAGAGCGATATGTGGATCTAGGCTAAACTTTTAATCCAATTAGAGACGCAGCATGTTTTTGGAAAGCTTAGATTTGGAAAAAAGATATTACTTCAAAGTAAGTACAATTTAAAGAAATCTAACAGTACAGAGGCCTACGTCCAGCTTTTTAGTAGCTGCCGCGCCAAAACTACGACTATTTTGCGATCGTCAGCGGCTGTATCAGTCGAAATCTCTATTAATAACCCATTTTTTCGAAATTGATACATTATTTGGAATTAGAAACCAATAGATTGAACTCGCTAAAAAAAGTCAGGATCAAGTACTTGGGTCCACATTTGAAATCAATATGTTGATGTTTTGCTTTACATGATTTAGTGGCATTTAATGTGAATCTGAAAATTCCATTTGGGAAAAATTAAATTGTATACACGCCCTTATTTGACCAACAGCTAGATACATGTAAGATGTTCTAGAGGGTGGCAAATGATGGTATTTTTGACGGAACGAGTGGACTCTGGGAAACCATTATGATCAGTAATCCAAAAGTCCATAATTTTACTCGAGTAAATTGTTAATCATTTACCCAATGTTTCATTTAATCATGCGGTTCATTTTCATTAGTGTCCTGAAATTGTGAAAGGTTTCACCCATTTGATTTTTCTCAACAGAAAAAAGTAATCTGTAGTCATTTAAACGTACAGTTTTGGCTTTATTAAAAACTGAAGGATATAAGATTATCCACCCATGTGGAAAGATTACGCAATTTTCTAAATTAATGTTTTCAAGAAATCCGATCCAGTACTAAGGATTGAGTCGGCATGCCTTAAAGCCCGAAAAATTTATGGTTAATTTGAGCACACCGCAAATAATTGAAGTTTTAAAACACTGAATATGCAATGAAATATCAATTGGTTTTGTGAGATACGAGTTTTCTAGTACCAAAAGTTTGGTTTATATTATACGTACGTCAAAGAAAAAAAATTATAGATACAATTAAAACATGAGACTAATTTTACAACATTTTCTTTTCGGTAACCGGCAAAATCTTACAGATTCAAAAAGTGGGCAGATAGATGAGACCTTTGCTTGCTGGAATACATTTACGAAATATCCAATATGTTTTTGTACCGGTGCTTCCTTTAAACTTCAAATACAAGAACAGGGATGTAATAAGAACAATTGAGCTCAAAAACCTGATTCAAATAGTTTTTAAATACTCTTCATTACCAAAATTGAAACAATTAAGTCCCAAAACTTCTCTAATGCGTTAAATATTGAGGATGAAAATTATCCTGGTGAGAACCTTATCAAATCAACAAGGCTCTATTTTTATAATTAATTCAACTGGCTGAATTTTTTTTGAATTATCGAGAGCCCTTCCGACACTGTGAGATTTAAATTCGCGAGTTTCTACTACCATAAGAATTTGATAACAGTCATATTCCGGTAATGAGTCCAGAATATTTTCCATCTCCGGAAAGAATCGATTTGGGTCTTTTGAGGTTCTTTATCTTCCTTTCAAGGAATAGATCGTGGATATCGGAAGCATTATGGCTTTTACAGTTGTTTAAAACGATCTATGCCGACAAAATGTAAATCAATGCACTACTTTTATGCAGAAAATAAATAGTTCCGTTAGGAAGAATAATAAATAAAAGGAGGGTTTCGAGTTTTCTTGATGTATTGAAGATGTGGCCTTTTCTTTCCATTCCGCTGATAGAAAGTTATGCGTGACAAGACGCCTGCCACAGCAGCGTGCCTCTGGGCTAGACTAAAATAGATTGGATTCAGCTGACTGAAAAAGACTTAAAATAATAATGAATAGTAATCTTTCAATGATAAACGATCAATAGACATAGACCAATGACCTGATGCTGTGTAAAATATTTACAAAATTCTGGGACCAATCTTACCGCAAAGCGATATCGCAGACTAACTTTGATAATATCAAGACTAATTACGGTGCAAAAGTGGGCACGCCAGATCTGTCTTAAACGAAGGTGGCTAGTGTGACTAAATTACTGTAAATAAATGAGAGAATATTATTATCAATTTGGTGTTTGTTACATGTCTCTGATACGTTCTGCTATTACAACTATTGTTCTACATTACATGGTTAGATTCTTATTGGACCGCAGACAGTCAATTAATACACATTTGAAAGTTTTGATGGGTTCTTGCTTGAAAATAATCCACTAGCAGGATCGATATCTATAAGAATATATAGCAAAATGATACTAAATGGAAGGTAAACAGAGAAGTAATTTTCTGGGCATATGTAGGGCCCCGCAATAAACTTTGAAGCATTATTGGAAAGCAATCAGCCAAGTAAATATTTTCCTCAGTTAGATTGGAATCATTCGGGCGTGATTATTATATATACAAAACTGAAGGACATGGAATCTATTTCAAACTGGACACAGTAAAACACATTAGACCAATCTACAAGAGATATATTGTTCTTCGATAATTCGAAATAATTAAGTATGTTTAAGTCTCAAACTAAAATATTTGTCCATAGTTATCAACATTGCGAGAAAAGGAGAAAAAAAGAATATCTTAGACATTTTGATGCGCCCTGTCACTTCCAGATGAGGGGTACGCCGTTCAACACCACACATATTGGTTTCAAATAGATTCAATTTTTTTAAAGGTCAAGGTTATTTCCAAAGAATCCTATACTTGAATTTGTAAAGCTGAAAAGTAAAATTCGGGCATTTGGGGTACTGTAAGAAACTTTCGGTGAGCATTTGAATCTCTATGCAGTTGCAGCGAGAACTATTTTTGTCAAAAGGGCTCCTATGCGTCTTGTAGATCATAGCTTTGAAGTATATGTAAGCATAAGAACGTAAAGAAAGCCGATAGGGACCTGTAAAAGAGAAAATTATTCCTCAGTTTGCAGAGAGGGAGTCTCATGTAGTCGTTAACTTGTGGAAAAGTTATAAATCGTTAAGTGAGATAGATGCATACATCCGCACATTGGAAAGAAATATCACCACCTGCACATATGGGACAGCGTAAAATCAAGCGGAAAAAGCTTGGAGCGCTGCAAACACTCATTGCGGATTGAGATGCGGAATCATCGGGGCACACCAAATATTTTGTTGATATTTTTGAGGAAGACAGTAAATTTCAGAAGTTTATTTCCAATTTTTTGCCGTGAAAAAGTGACATCAGCGTAGAGTATGCCGAGAGAGTCATCTGAATCTGTAGGATTTGAGAGGAGCTGCTTTGATAGTCAGTTAGATTCAGATTACTGCTGAGGTCCGGCTTTAACCACTTATGATCCCTAGGTACCTCCATAACTAACTCATGCGTCCTTTGAGGGTCGTGAACCAGGTTACCAGTGATTGAGGTGCGTTGAGCATCTTTCTCTGAACTACACAGAAACATCGTGTCTTAAAACCTAGGAAAGTAATGGAGGCTGACAAAAGGGACCAATGGAACAGGTTCACGCCTGACCGAGTGGCGAGTTCCTAATCTCCTTAATAATATCTCAATAAATGTCCCGTTTAGGTATTTAACTCTTTTCTTACTCATGCACTTACATCTAATCATCTACCATTAATTTTTTGATTATAATCATAGACGCATAGAATTAAAATTTGGCGATACAAACCATTTTCCAATATCTTTATTTCATACCTTCGGCCAAGTCTTATTGGTTCTCGGTAAGTGGACACTACTCCACTTCATTTTCCCTACTGGCGACCCATTCACTGTAATCATTTTTCATGGACATACACGCCCCAAACATACACAGTGCTTGCTTTTCCTCAGCCTGGAGATTCGTACCATCAGCATCCAAATCATCGGGACTGTGACCCAGATTTTCTGATACACCTTCACTTTGACACCACGTAACTCCGCAAAAGGATCTCCGTAGTTATTTTTATGAAGATAACTCCCTATAGGAATATCTTCTTGCTGCACTAGTCCCGGGTGCCCGCGTCTAATCTCTTCCTGAAATTTTAAGAGCCGGACTGTAAAGAGAACTTAAGAATAGAAACGGGTACAAAAAATAGAAAATGAGAGGATTTGGAATCAGTTAAAAGGAGCAAAGTACATGTGGAGATATCTGTGGACGGTAATTCACGACTCTCTGGGAAGAATAAATTGACACTTAAGCGACATAAACTCATTCAACTCAATCCTTGGTTGGAAATTTTGTTAGAAGGACGAAATGGGTTCAAATATCTAACTCGACGTGCCGGCCTATCACTAAGTGATATATGTGTTTTACAATTGATTGTTACTAAGAAATAAGACCAGCATGTACCAATCTTGAACTGGAGTTATATTTTACAATCTTAATAATTCGTAATATAATTTCTTGAAAACAATGAAAGAAGTCCTTTTTTATACTATTTTAGATATACAGAGAAACTTTGAAATTTCTGAAATACGGAAAAAAAATAAGTATATTAACTTCCTTGCCGAAAATGTCTGATTTTGTAGTTCATATTATAATTTTCTTAGCAATTTATACATTTTGAAAGAAATGTGGTTCGCTTGGAGGCTCTTTACACATTTGAAGCACATCAAACCTTAATTTAAACTTTTCTAATTGAAGTAAATTAGGCATACTGTGCTATTTCACACTTAATCCCGAACAAATGTATGTAACATGTTGTATAGCCAGTTTTATAAATCCAATGGACTGAAAAGAATATTGCGAAGATTAGTAAGGTCCTCATTCGGTACTAGTTCAGACTAAGTGGAAGAAATGTAGAATTTAAAAAAATTTTGAGCGGCGCAAAAAGAACAAAAAAATAAAAAATTGAAAAATTCATGCAAAGCAAGAAGAGAATGTATCATAGAAAAGTCAGAAGACCATTCTAGATTTCAAACGATGATTCAATGTGATACGGTAAACATATTAATTAATTAATTGTTTATTTAAGACTATGAAAAGGACAAGGGCTAATTTTTCGCTCAACTCTAAGTCCTCCTTCCTACTCAGCGCGAGCTAAGGGACCAATATGAATAAGGATGCATGTAGTTTTCTGTACCTTCTTATACAACAGATGATCAAAAATTGGAAAATAACTATTAAACAGCAAGATATCCACAAGAGATACCCAAAGACATATTATAGCTACTAAATAATGGATGCCCTCAGATATGTTGATAACTAAATTATAGTATCGGCTTTTCCATTGGTTCATAAGTATTTTTTTTCTAAACCCTCACCTAACGGACACTAAATCAGTATAGTATGAGTGTTACACTTGCAAATTTATCAACGTATAATTTCATAAATCTGTATCCCTTCGCACAACGTTAGCCTTTCCTTTACCTTTTCGCTGGGAAATTGTTCTTCAATTTTACCTCTCTTCCTTTTGAATATTTTCTACTTTGCTTTTTCGAAAAATGTTCTCCACAACTCAATACTTTTTTTGGTTTTTTGAAGGGTGAAAAAATATAATCATCTCTATTAGATAAATGCAGGACTACCTCTAATCAAATTTCGATAAAAGCATCAACGAAAAAATATTTTTCAAATTCTTGATATACTGCAACAAACATAGTGAAAATACGATATTATAAATAAAATCAATTACGCAGCAGCCTTGAACCTTTTATTATAGAAGAAGACCTCGACGCGATTCGAATCTCACGCCTCAACTGTATTGCTCAGCATGACTTCTAACGTCTATTGAAGTTGAGCAAGTAGATGCGCGATCTTACAGACAGTACAAGGTCCATGGAAACGCCAATATAAAGCTGTAAAAATAATGCATAATGAAAGATAGTTCTTGATTGAATAAGACCAAGTATCTGACATTAAATATTATGCATGACCCTAACTTATTTCTGGACGTTGAGTACTTTGTACAAAATATCAAATCATACTCTCTAATTTAAGAAGTTCGTGCATTGCACTGAGTTTTCTTGTTGCATAATCGATTCAACAAACTTTTGTAGTTGTTTCAGAAGCTCTTTTGTGATCAAAGATTCCGGAACAAAACATCTTCATCTTTGTCGAGAGTACTCTTGATTGGAATAAGTAAATACATTAAAGTGTAGGTAACATTCTTTGCAGTATATTTGAAAATAATGTACATAAGTTATCCTTATATTACGTTGATTTCTTTTTGCGGTTCGTTATTATTTCAAAGACGAAAAATAAGAAACAGTCGGAAGTTTCATCAATGTATCATCAAATATTCGAAAGAGAGCTATGTCTCTGCTCAGTTTGATTTAAATTAATTTTTAAATATAGTTCGCCAGATTTTTGAATTTTTCGAGAATTTTGGAAACAGCGACTGCAATATGCTGTTTTTCCCCGACAGTTCTGATAATGCACCAAGACACATATATTTTTCGTGTTCTTCTGGTTTTCCTACTATTTCTCAATTAGGATAAAATACCAACATATCACCACTCTGTATTTTTAAGATATGGCTTTAGTATATTCCATCCTTATATTCGCAGCATTGTTGCAAGCCGTTGTTTTATTGCCTTCCTGTTTATCCTTGCCAAATAGCCATGATTTTGCTTTTTTCATTATTCTTTTCTGATTTGATCCCCTTACTTCTGTAAACGATTCGGCATGCTCCTGAGCCTTATTAATCTTCTGACATGGTTCCCTTTGCGAGGTACTCGGTCGTGCGGAGACAAGAATTCGTAGCGTGGTGATTAGGGTACATTTCCTTGCACGGTACGTCTTGGAGTGAGTAGAGGGCTGGCAAATACTTCTTCATATTTCATGATTACCCAATTCGTAACTATAACCTAAACTGTGAGAATTTCCGGATTTGCTAGCCCTTCCAGACCAGATACTCCTAGATAAATTTCCCTTTTAAAAGTATCTATTTGATTTACCTAAAGCCTCAAAGAAGCAGTAGTGTGGTCGATACCCGCTAGCCAAGGCTAGGAAGAAGCTATCTAGAATCTTCAGGTTCACTTTGGAAACCAGAAGGAATGGCGAAGGAAATATTCCAATGTTACGTCTCCGGGAGGTTTACAATACAAGTCAATTAATATTCTAAATCTCTACTTTTGGAGGCCGTTAGCTTAACTTCTACGACGTTTTAGGTCCCCGCCATCTACTTAAACCTCCAAATATCAATCTGGGCATGAGCAAGCTCTGCCTTCCAATTGATATATTTGGTGAGTACCGTCATGAAATTGGTGCATCTTCAGAGAAAATTCTTTTTACGGGGCTTGAAAGGCAGAATGATCTATGCTAAAAATACTTGAGGACTTCATCCAATGGCGCATGCTTAATGGTAAATTTAGATGAGGGTCACTGCATTTAGTTAGTCCGCACCATGTTTACCGTCTGAGAAAAGATTCCAGGGGTCAACAATTTTGATCAAAAGCATAATTAACATCTTCATAGAGGGAAACATGAGGATGAGATGTGTAAAAGGTCAGATCGTTCGAAAACCTTGACATACACATATTTACTCTGACAAATAACGCGAAAGCAGTTAACAAGAGATTATATTAATCACACAAGTGGTCTGTATACTCTTGAAATATGACCGACATCTCGGCTCGTTATCTCTGTGGTTGGAAATTTTGCCACTTATCTTTATCATGAAAGAAAAGGTTTTCTTACACAGCATTAAAGTTTTGGCGCAGCGGCAATATGCAATCTTTCCTTCTTATTCTCACGTTCAAATTATATCTGAACATACATCTAGCCTCTCCTATCAGTTATGAGTCGTATCCGGACAAATTATGATCAACCAAACAATAGTGTGAGGAGCCCTTCCTTAAAATTTTCTTCACCCCTCTCAAATTCTTTGTGCGTCCTCTATAATTATTCAGTCGGGCCTTTTTTTATTATATCCCAAGTTTTTGTATCTTCATAGCTGTTTTTCTCATAAAGTGTATTCAGGATGCAAACCATTTGTGCATTTATTCCTTCATAAAAGTTTTCTACATGTCCTCATCTTCAGGGTCGATCACAAAAGCTTGCAAAAAAGCAGATAAAATGAAAATTTTAATCAAGGAAACCATAGCGACAGGCTTGCAGTCCTGGTTGATTTTCGACGCTCCGAAGCCTTCATCATGGCCGAACCCAATCTATTCGGCTGAAATTTTCCGTATTTTTGTTTCTATGTGGGAACAAGTCAAGAGCTACATTTGTGATATCACTCTTGACTACTATATTTGAGTCTAAATTGCGTAAATTCTAAAACAATGACGCAATTTAATGCTCATTCAGGTCTCCGAAAGTCGCTCGAATATTTTGAATCTCTTGAATATCTTCAAGCAATTTTCAGAACGAAAAAATATCTATCTCTCCGCAGAGTTCCTGATGGAGCGTCGGTAGTAGCTTTCCAGTCCTATTAATCTTAAAATTGTCCCTGTTTCTCGGTGGAGGAGCTTTGGTGATTTTAATGGTATTAATCTAATCCTACCAACTTTTACTTCTAGACTTTTACGATCGGACCTAATGGCTTGAGTATAAAGTGACTAAAGCTGCATTATATGACCTTGATCTTTGGTTTAACCTTCCGAAGTACTTCCCAAACCATCTTCAAATTCGCCTCTTTATACGCAAAGTCCATCAATTATGGGAGATTTACGAAGCCGTCGTAGTAGAAGTTTTTTCTCCCAGAAACGAAAGTGACCTATTGACGACAGGAATCGAGACTGCCTTGCCGATGATATAATTTGAGCTTTGGACCATGCCATCGAAATGTGTGCAGTATACAAATAGAAGTAAAGTAGAGTGCCAAGAGCTCTATCAGAGGCCGTAAACTTCTCCAACAGGCATTCAGCCCGAGAAGACTTCCTTTACGCAACTGTAACGTTAAGTTCAAAAGCTTTAGATGAAATTTTTATCATCTTGCGTAAATATCATGAGACTAAATTTCTAGCCGCTGCAGTAAATTGTAAAACATAGGCTTACTAGGCGTACGTATCGGCGAAAATAACCTTCATCGTTCATATATATCTCTCAAGTTTAGAGGCTGAAGGTCACAATTAAGGTCTTTTTTAGCAACTACTTGGGGTTATTCCTTTTCGCATGTATATTTTCTTCGAGAAAGTTTTATCCTCTGTTTCCTTGAGCTCCCTTTTCTCAGCTGATAAAGGACGTTGTCGAGCGATTTACAATCGGTAGTCTTCACTGTGCTGGTCTTGGAAAGTTCTTTGTCTATTAATATCCTCGACCGCAATCCATAGATCTGAGGGTATGAAAATGATATTTTGGAAAAAAAGGAGTCACTTGAAAGGACTTTTGGTTGCTGTAGCTACAAATAATGTCATTATTGGTCGCAGATATGGATAAAGTTATCTAATTCCTTCTCTAGAAATGAACATACCTCCACGAAACACTCTTCAAGCTGATCTATCTTACCTCACAGCTGCTTGCACTCCTTAGCGTTTATACCAGGCTTCTGAGTGATTCTCTTATAGAAAAAAAGCGCCATTACGGTCTAAATTGGTCAGAAATGTGAAGCATGCTGGCAATTCGAGAAATAAAAACATGTCCTGAGAGGTTTTAGTCCGAAGACGCAAAAAGCCAAATTGCGCTAAAATTTAATATTTGATAACATATTTACGAGACACACTGAAACATCGGTTCTCTGCGGTTGATTTTACCTTAAAAGAATCCAAATTTACCAAAGTTTTGAAAAACGTTAACCACTTAGCCACAAGCGCTAGCATTCTTGCGCAACTTAGTGGACCACGAAATATAAATTTCAACCCCCTCTCGCTCAGAGAGACTACCACAAGGTGCTTTTAGATGGGTTCAATGCTTACATCTAACATTGCAGTAATGCCTGGAACAAGATTTGAACTCACTACACCCTCAGGCATCGAACCCGTGACCACAGCGGAAACGTCAGCTAGGCCCATTAACTATTGAAACCTTTAACAGCGAGATACATGCACTGGTTTTCTTATGTATTGAACTACAAGAATATACATATATTTCAACAAAAGGAACCATTACTTCCAAGTGGTCCAATTTAACGACCATAGTCTCGTTTCCCTCATCTTCCTTGCTCGACTTCTTCGATAACTGTGGGAGAATCACTCCCTTGAAGATGTCGCGCTTCCCGAACTGTTCGGTAAAAAATATGTCTTTCCTGAAATTTTCATCTCATTACTCAAAGTATTACTCACAAGGAGGCAAATGATCTTAACCAAAATTTTTAAAACGGTCTTTCAATACATGAAGATATTATCGAAAGCAAAATCGATCCTACATGAACTGGAAGAAGTATATGTATCGAAAAGGTATAAAGGGGGTTGGAATATACTAATGGGCGTTGATTAATCGACTTAATAATCATTAACTAAATGCATTTACAGATACCTTATTAAGTAAACATTATCTGTTACAAATTGGAATTAAAAATATATTTAGATAGAAAGGTAAAACATATTTTGACTAAACATAAAATTGTTGAGGAACATTAATATTTCAAATGAACTGTAGGATGCCGCTAAATTTTTTCTTCTTTGATAGCATTCGGAAAAAGTGATCTTTATTCACGAGCTAAAGATTGAATTGGACGCCCGGAGAGATGTGTCGATGACTTTATACGTTCAGAATTTAAATTTAAGGTACCAATTATCGGCAGATAAATATGCCAAAGTTGAAAATTTACAGACATGGCTGGTCTTCGGTAAAGTTGAATCGACAATCCATACATTAAAATATGCAGGCTACTTCGGGTGACAAAATGCATTAGTGATGCCAAATTATTCTACATTTTGTAACAGAGAAGAAAGAATAGATAGATCTCTGAAGAAAAGGATTTGGAGATTTCACTAGAGCTGCGGAGATAAAATTATATAAAATGAATATCTGAACAATTCAACGAATTCAAAAAATATCCCTCAAAAATTCTTTTACTCATCTGTTTTCTAATATTTATTGAAATTGCAAAATTTCCTAGTTCCTCAAAGTCCCATCAGAAAAGAAACAATTTGTTGTAATCAAGTTATATGGTCTTATTCCATTAAAGTTGAAATAATTGTATTACTTCTGCTCCTGGTTTATATGTTTCCTAAATTTTTCTACATTTTCTGTCTCAATACAGAATCCGGACAAATAATAAAACTTTATCCCGCAAATTGGTGATCAGACATTTTTATGATCCTTTTGAACATGCAAAGAATTGATATATATCCACCACTAATTTTTACCTAATGTAAATTCTTTTTAGATTTTTGATTGAGCCAAATATATGAAGCAGCGAATTTCAAACAATAAAATATTTTTCTTAGTACGTACGAAGATTTTTCAGATTAATTTCCCCTGTGCCTGATTCAGATTTCACGAATACATATTTCCCATCCCAATTTCATAAATGGCAATTACATTTTCTGCGAATCATAAGATAATTCCAATATTGGTAGGAGATAAAATTTTGAGCAAGTTGAAACATTGTCTCTCTGTTTTCGCTATTCCAATGAATATTCATTTGTATTTTGCAAAATATTTATCATCATTTAATGCTTTAACGATATAAGAAATTAACTATTATTTTTTCAATTGAATCATGTTCCATTTCCGGAACACGAATTTCCAAACAAATACCCATAAAATTATTTCCATATTGTTATATCGTTTGAAATAATGTTTGATGGATATTCAGATGATAATGAAAAAAAATATTTTTTTTCAATAAATATCACGGAAAGGTTTAATATCTTTTTTGTTTGGGTAAAAGTAATTCCAAAGAGCATCATCATCACCTGCGGGAATATGAAGTGAACTTTCATACTGGAATGAATTATTTTCAATTTTAATTTTTATGTACTCGAAATTTAATAGTTCACTGGAATTTAAAAACGTCATTAATCAAATCAATATTTGTTGCAGTGAAGCATTTTAATCGTTTTTCAGTGCTCTGAATTTGATTATAATCACAATAATCAATGCTTTTTCAGTTTTTGCCAGAAAAAATCGTGTGTCATTAATTTTTATATGATCGTACTCATACTAAATTTCATGTACATAATTGTCATTGAGAGTTCCAATACGTCAAATGCCTTTTTAATCTAGTTTCATTGAATATATGTAATTGCAATATGTTTGGATACACTTGGAAACGCACAAGTGTCAGCAAGGGACAGAAAACTATACCGTGTTTTACCGTAAAGTAACAGACAAAGTAAATATCGTAAGTTGGTGAATACATTACTGGCCATTATACTTGAAATGAACCTAATCAGATGCATTTCGGTCTCTGGCACTATCTTTCTATTTATTGAGAGAAAACATCAGTGTAGCAATTAGTGCAGAAATTAATTTTTGCTTGGTATTTTTCTTTAAATTTCTTCTCGAAATAAAACATTTTATCCAGTTGAGAAGACACTCTTCTGTAATCTACTTACTAATTTTGGTCCAAATTTATCGATATACCACACACAAATACCATATCGGAGTATTCGCTCAACTATAGAATATTTTTCTTCTCCAAAATGGCTTCGTACTTTTGCCAGAGAGACTCAGCCAACGCGCCAGATATCCATTGACTAAACATGGATCCAGGATCTTTTTTTGAAAGACTCATCAATACATGTAATATAAAAAGTTCTCAAAGTTATGTTGAATTGCATTATCTTGAAACTTTTAGCAAATTTCAACAGCTTTTTCATATAATTGATATTCTAAAAAAAGAATTTAAACAGCGAAAACAATTTCTAAAATTCAATACCGGTGAATCAATAAGATAAAATTCCATTTTTTTAATGCGAAGGAAATATTTTCTTTCGGTCCATTTCAATTTTCCAAAGGATTCACTCTAAAGCCCAATGAAATATTCGACCTAGGCTGAAATTAAAATCGGTATCGACCAATAACTTCGATTTTGCTCGAGTACAAAGATTCGAAAAACGTGTACTTTGCATTGATTAAACATAAAATGTCCAATAGTAATACTTGGGATATAAATGAACTGAAAACTCAATTTTTGTAAGTGATGACTGCATAAGATCAACCTTAGTGATACCTGATCGGTTAGCATGTTCGATACCTCGAAGATGTGTGAATATTTCCAACAATCTTCGATTATTTTTACTGCAAAACAAAGCGTAACTACAGCATAAACTATTGTAGACAAAATGATGTTTTTTGTAAAACAAAACGCACTCCAGCCATTAATCAATGCATTTTTCAGGCAATAAATTATTTGAGTTACATTTATTGGAAGTAATATTGCAAAAATGACTGCAAAATAAAAAATTTCAAATTCAACACACGAAAATCGTTTAATCCACAACAAGGGGGAGGTAGTAGCTGCAAAAATAGATAAAAAGTTCTTTGTTCATTCACGGTAAATTTAAATTGTGGGCCTCCAAAAAGCAATTCTCCATATTTTAGCATAATTGTCAAAAAATACAGATCAAAACATTTGTCTAACTTATGCATTGGTTTATTTGAAATATGATAAGGTCTTTAAATAAATAGAGAAGGCAGATTGTGTAAGAAAAGTAATAAATAAGGTTACTTTGATATAACTAGTATACAAACGGAGACCGTACAGTAACTTATACGGCATATTCGACAAATTTCCCCAATCGTATCTTTAATAATCGTTTAGATGAGCACATTTTACTTCTGCACTTTCCCAATAGTCCAATAAAATTCCACTCGAGATCAGTTTGTCGAGTAAGTTGTTAAAGTCAGGAAGATGATGAAGGCTTAAACTTAATTCTACTTTTCCAAAACCATGCAGGCAAAAACGTATACGTTGTGAAAAGCATTGGTCATACTTTTCAATCCATGTTGATCACTTCTTTTTGTGAACGGTGGAAGGTTTTGGTGACTTACTTTTGGAAAATTTATTCGATTTTATCTGGGTAAGGTGATGGTTTAATTTACTTCGTTGTCTGATATTTGTAGTAGGAGGAATCGGAATTGAATTTGGAGAAGAGGAAAAGAGAAAATGCAACTGTGTCTACGGCTCTGTGTGCCTGTGACTACTTCAGCGGGTCAAGACACGCGAGGAGGCATGGACTGCACAGTATCTTAAAGTATTCCAAACAACCGATACAATTTTGTTAATTAAGCTTTTACCTTTATCCAGGCCCAGAGACGCAAGAAGATTCAGCAAAATTCTTTGCCTTCACAGCCGCTATCTTCGCCAGAAGCGCATCAATTGGGCCAATCGAAAATAAGGCCTCTAGCTCTTCCCCTATATTGCAGTCCAGTTCCTCAACAAAATCAACAATCACGCATGAGTCAAATGCGCCATCCGCGACGTTTGCGACTGTAATCATAATCTCGATATCGTCCAGGTATCCATCTAGAGGAAGCGTCGCTGTTCTCCATGCAGTACCACCGGTTTCGAAATCAAACACTGCAAGCCCTAGTCCATTCGTACTTGCAGTCTCCGACACTACTTCACCAGCAATCCTGCTTGGAATTACGACAGTGAAGAAATTACTAAACTCAGATCCAAAGAAGCCCGCTGTAATTTCACTCTTGATGAACCTGTAGCGCACTTCAACTCCGGCTGTAATTTCACTCTTGATGAACCTGTAGCGCACTTCAACTCGGTTGTACCAAGCGAAGAACGGAATGTGCGTGTGACCATTTCAGGCCCTTCTTCCATAGTAGCTGGCCTCAAATCCATATCTACAAGTGCTTGATAAATAGTGCCTGGTTCAGGGGTAAGCGACACAAGTGCTCCAGAACTACCAGAATCGCTGCTATTCGGACCCACGTTCTCCTCGTGAGTCATCAACTCACCAGCAATCGATTAGGAATATTCCATCCTGCAAGCCCTTGGGTGAAGTTATTGTTATCAATGTTGTTTGGGGTGGCAAATTCAATTATGCTGAGAGAAACGACATCTTGTGTTCCAATTGCGGCAGTAGTACCGACAACGTTACTGGCAGTAACGGCCTCAAATAAAATAGTACGCTCGGGAATGTTGTTGAAAACCACTGTTCCTGAAGTCGTCTCAATCGTTTCACTGACACCGAGATCATCTGCAAGCACCGTATTGACCATAGTTCTATCTGAAACCAGGTTTCCTTCTGAGTCTATAATATTCAATGTGTGGCTTTCAAGGCCTATCCAAATCACAGTACGAAGCTGCGTAGCACCCGTACCAGTGACTTCTTCGAGAGTGATATTACTTGGGCCTGGGGAAGTAGTACATCGGGTGTAATGAAAGTAGAGTTAACATCAATGTAGGCGGACATTACTGCACTACTTTTCACTGTGAGATTGATGTTTCCAGGAGATTGGCTGATATCAGAGCCATCCACCGCAAATATAAGTGGTCCTGGCTGATTAAAAGAAGAGGATAATTGTGACACTAAAGAAACAAAGACCGAAGCCTCTGAGGGGGACGGCGATAGGGTAGATGTGGTAGATGGTGAGGTCGACGGCGTTGATAGTGACGATTGCGTGGGAGTAGTAGACGGGGATGGTGATTGCGTTCCGGACATTGATGGAGACGGCGACAGTGAAGGGATCGCCGACATTGAGGCCGATGATGTAGCAGTGAGAACTGGGCCTACGCTCTGATTCGATAGTAATCCGTCCTTAGAAAGTTTGAAACAGAGAGGCAGGCTGCCGGGGCGCTGCTAAAGGAACAGTAGAGGCGATGGTAATGGGTTTCATAAAGTTGTGGGCAAAGGGTGTATGGAGTGTACCTAGATTCCTACAAGAATCCAGATGAGCCCCCCTTTTATAGACAGTACGGTAACTCTACTCTAGAAATTCTTTACTCTGCTAGCTCAGTAGAAATTAATAGAAAGTAGAGGTGTACCTATAGAATTGTACTATCTAGAATGCAACTACGTAAATAAAAACGATGACGTGGAGCTCCACGTCAAATAAAAACATTGAAGGAAAATCAAATTTCTAAAATCAATCAAGACAATACAGTTTCTCTGTTACACCGCTATGTAATAGAGAACTGGAATGAAGACAGAGAACAAGTCTCTATTACACAGAGGGTAACAGAGACATTGGTACACGCTCTCAAAAAGATGTTGACACCATTGAATTCGTTTCGCTGTCCGACGGTGAGGTTAAAGCAGGATGCTTGGAGTCGAACAAAACTGCTCCCCCGCAGGGAGAAACGACCGATCTTGAACTGCGAAACGCAGAAAGGAATTCTAAACGTAAATTGGGGAGAAAGATCTGAGAAGCGAATGAATGGGTTCACTCTAAATTGAACGACTGTGACACATTGTTGAAAACCCGGATCCAAATAACGACAGATCTTCCTATCGATTGGAGAAAGATAGTGTCAGAAAGTCTTGAGATGTCCCTAATGTCATCCGTAGTGTTGATATCAAACAGAGACAACTACAGGGTACAAGGTGCAGCGACGGTAGTTGTGGAGTACAGAAAGAATTTAATCAAAAGCAGTGGTATCGGTTTCATGTTAAGAAGGAGATGTTTGCGTTGACGCGACCGGCTTACCACAATCTGCTTCTCGCATGACAAGCATTAGTGCAAACCTATCTGTTATTTAGAACCTAGTGATTCTTATCGCAGTTCAATTTCATGTCTCTAGCGATCTGCTGACGATGTCCGGTTTTAATCTTGCATTAACGGTTGAGTCTATCTTCGAGTCTCTCTAGTTGAAACAATCCAATTCCCTTCACATTCCCGCCGTTCATTGTCACGCGGAGATCACAACTTATCACGAAAAGTGATACAGTAGAAATTTTAGGGGGGAAAGGTTTGGGTGTTTTACTCTTGGAAGATATATCCGATCTATCCCATGGTTTTTCAGACAACCACAATCGACTCAAAAGTATATACCGACACAGTAATGGGGAAAGAACTGGCACTCGGACGCATCGCGAATGCCTCCGGGTGCCACCCGTTACGAGTGGATATTGGCACTGGGACAAGCTGGGACCAGGTAAGCGTCACGATAAAGTCTTGATAAATCGTAAACTTTGAGCTTTCGCGGCGTTCAAATATGTCAAGGGGTTGAAACAACAGACCCAGATGTTTGAGGGAGCAATTAGATTTACGAATGTTACGTCGAAAATTTCTATCCCTCCGGTGCTCCCTATAGCGTCGATGTCTGGCCTCGTGCGATGTTGGCCATTGGGACGGACCTGCTTGACCGGGTTCCGGGCGTTCTTCGCCAAGTACGACGTGAGGACCGTAACCTGACGGTCGTGACGATCGACTCGCTCTCGGCCATGCAAGCAGTGATGAAGTGGTCACCGAAGATGTCCAAAGTTTTGACTAGGAGCTGGCTGTATCAAAACGATTTTCAGCGCTTTTGAAGGGAATCATGCACAGAATATGTGAATTGTTAGACATTGCAATCACGAAATACCTACAAAGCGTTTTGATGTTAAACGGCCATTGGCTTTCACAAGAGTACAGAAATAATTTGTGAGTTAGACATGATCCTACCCGATACATGTGTGTGATTATCAAGCAACAAATCAATACACAAACGTCAGGACTGTCCTGTTACGAAACATTCTAAAACTCAAATGAAATACGTAGATCCAAAACAGATGCAATAATTTCAAATAAATGAATAATAAAATACCAAAATAGGACAGAGAGAAGTAATAATAAAAAATAAATATTTATTGATAGCTGATCGACGGGGAAAGTTCGATGGCCCGAGGCTTACTAAATTCTTTTAACACTCCAAGACAATTTATACCATATGTAGATCAGAATAGAAAAAATACGAAGATGATTACAACCGTATAATAATGTTTGCAGACCACACTCATGCCCAGTAATAGTTATAGAATAGTTCTCAAAACGAGCATTAATCTAGAATAGTTTACTGACAATATAATTCTAGTAATAATGACTGTATATTTTACAAACCAGCTTACCCACATAAAAAATTGATTCAAGCGTAATTCAGTACAAGAAATGGGCCAGTGAGAAATATACAGAAAGTATATCTCAATGATTTGCTATAAGAGAAAAATATGAGCCTCTGATAAAATATGTTCCACGTTTATTATCACTTTATTCGATATGTATAACAAATTAAATAGTTTTCCAATACTTTAAAAATATTTTTGCATTTCTAACACCACTTATCCTCTGAAAAAAGAAATGGTGTGTATCAGTATGCAAATATAACTACTTTTTAGCATTAGCATTGACTAGAATGAATTTAGAAGCCAATAGTAATCAATAAAACGATTTTGACGAAAATTTTTGGAGCAGGTCTTACAAAAACATCCTAAAGTGCTGATTCCTATTGCAAAATTGCTGAATTGGCATCAACTTTAGATAAATTCTACTTTAAAATTGTTGCGATTGATAGCAAAAATACAAACCTATGGAGAACATGATTCAGAATCGGGTTTTAAAATTTTTTCTCTCCTTGTCATGGTTTCCTGGTGATGCTATCTGAGCCTCCAAATGATATTTTTCATCATCGAATATTTTAATTCTGTATAAAACTTGACTGGATATTACATTTTCATCGGGAACAATTTTAGAGAAGTGTATTTTGAGCAAGTAGTGTGTAAATGATTTCCTTCAGTGCTGTATGCATTACAAATAATATGAAATGGAGGTCCAGATGCTTGATGGAGTTGAACTTCCTTGGATGAGCTTTTCCAAAATAAAACTCCAAATTTCTTTGTTTCGAAGCTTAAATTTCTTCCCAGTTAGCAGCTCGATTCTATGAGAATCAAATAAACCATTTTCTTTCATCAGAATTTGGAACAAATATTCAGGATTAGTGGAATTGTTTTTGTAATCTACAAGTAAATATTCGGGAGATAGGGCTTCGGCTTATTCCCATGTCATCATGTCATGTCCCCAAATTTCATCTCCCCAACAGTAAGTTTGTTCGAGCGTCGATTCCCACCATCGACATACTCTGGTTATCAGTACTTCATCTAACTCCCACGCACCACTCACTTCTTTACTGCGAGGAACCGCCGATTGGCGAGGCACTTTTACCTCCCAGGCGATGCCGAGTTTAACATTGGAACGCTCCCTGTACCCTCCAATATGAGAGCTATTCGCGGCAATTTTGCCAAATTCGACAGTCCAGACAACCCTGCTGCGACCTACAGCCGCAAAGAAAGGATCAGAATCAAGTACCAGCCGATATACATGTTCCTGAAGGATTCATCCGACTCACTTTGGTCCCACCGTCACAGGTCTTGCGCAAGGATATCTGCTCCCGTAACAGATTCCATTACTTATGCTGGGCGCATACTCACATATCCTTAAGAGCGGGACAAAGGTTTTACACCGATGGAGTTTCTGTGTGAAGGGGAATAATTACCCGAACCACATGTTTCCGCCCGCGTATTATGAGTCTTTTGCTACTATCCCAGACTTGATTCCAGGTGGAAATTATGTGCTGGGTTGGGTCTGGGACGGTGGCACAGGAGGTCAGATCGAAACTAAAACCAGGATTCAGGCGCGGTAAAACAAGGGTTTGTTTGGAGATTATTTGTCACGCTCCCTCGAGCACATGCAGGGGGACCTACCCCTAAATGACAGGTTTCGACCGGTGTTCCAACATGAAACGAGTCAGTTTACGAAAAGGGATGTATGTAAACAAATGGCGCCCCTGATACCTGTGTTTTTGAGCCTTGTAAGAAGGAATCGTGGTTCCGCAAACCGGCGCTGTCTAACGATGGGAAGGTTCTACCGGCCTTCACTCCAAAGAACTTTATATAGGTAGTCTGGAGAACTCAAAACTTTCAGTTAATAATACCGAACTGGTTGCAGTCATATATCTTCATTGGCGCATTCTTTTCAGTGGTTCTGCCGGGTGTTCTTGTTTCGTGCTTTATTTGGACGAGAAGAGAGGCAAAGCTTTAGAGTCCGAGTCTTCGAAGGCCTGAACGCTTTTGAATATGAATGGTGCGGCAGCCTCGTGTCATTTTACTCTAAAAAATTCTGAACGAAAATATGAAAGATATGAATTGTCGTAGGCATATATTTACTGGTACTAATATTCGCTCGTAGGCCCTTGGGTAGCCGTAAGAGACATTCCATCTATTCTTTTTGTCCGTGAAATGCGCTTCATGGCGCTCTTTTGTAGCCTTGTACCAAACCGTTAGACCTGGCACAGATGAAGTTTCATTTTACACGTTTTCGAAGTACTTTGTACTGTACACAAGGCGGGAAAACCATACGGATATACAGGGATCATGAATGAGTATATATTTTGCTATGTTCAATGCGATTTTCTTGCAGTTTGGTCTTCAAATGGCCTTTTGGAGAGATTAGCCCTTTCCAAATTAGTCTGTCGAAATGCTCTTTGTATTCATTTCTGGGCGTCTCCAGTAATTTGGAATTGAACCACAACGTGTCCAAAATACTCATTTCTCCAAGGCATTCACCACGAAATATTTCGAGAGTCTCAGAATTTTAAATAGATTCCTGGGATATATCAAGGTCCTCTGACACTCAAACTCCGCTCTCTGCGCACCAGGGGACTCCGAAATTAAGTATAAAACCTCAGTCTTCCTTTTGTTCTCCGCAGAAACTACCTTACCATTGTACGCAAATTGCTCCGATAGGTCCCCTCAGTCCTCCTCATACTAGAATCTCTTCCATCTCTACAAAATAACGCCAAGCCCACTCCGATAGCCGATCCCGGTCCATCATCCTTAGAAATTTCTCGTAATTACTTGGCCTTTTCGTCATCTAGGCCAGTCGCTTGACGCAACAAGGGAGCGAGCATGTTGCCTCAAAAAAATCGATATCGCATGTTTATTTAAGGCGATATCTTCAAAATTTTTAACGGCCTTGGTGAGATTAAACATTGGGAGGCAATATTGCGGCTAT
This sequence comes from Kappaphycus alvarezii, assembly GCA_002205965.3. Classification (NCBI taxonomy): domain Eukaryota; phylum Rhodophyta; class Florideophyceae; order Gigartinales; family Solieriaceae; genus Kappaphycus; species Kappaphycus alvarezii. The sequence continues at coordinate 137,734 of NADL03000630.1, read as the reverse complement.
ATATTGGAATGCATTTGGAGCAAAAGAAAATATGCTTAATAGAATATCGGAGCTGTATTTAGAGGACGAAAGGATTCATTACTCGACAGTTTTATGTGTGAAAATGGAGGACAAAACACTCAAAAATGAAAATGGAATCTTACAAAGAGTTCTGATTCATAGAATAAAAAGATTCAAGCTTTTTTCAAAAGAGAAAATTTATCGTGCACGGATTAAAACAAAAGAGGTCAACTATGACCCTAATATTAAAAGAAACAGGAATTTTCGGAGAAGACTGGTTTTGCACCAACAGTCTGCTTATTACCTCCGCTCAGGGCGCACCATGGCTGTAAGGCTCTAACGTTATTGCCAATAAGTACTGAGCGACCGCAGAGGACTTCACCGGCACTTTAGAAGACACACCCTTTAGGAAAACACATTTCCTCCTCCGAAACGTAGGAATCTGAGTGGTGGGTTACTTTTCGATAACTGAAAACTGAATCCTCCTAGTTTGGTAGTGTGAACGTACTGCTAATCTAAAAGTTGAACGTACTGTGAAAATTACGTTCACACTACCAAACTAGTTTACTGGGTTTAAGCCAGGTTATATTTTACAGCAAATGAATCTCCAGGGTTCCCCGTGGATATTGTAACTTCACTTGCATTAAAGAACCAATGATAAATGAACAACTACTAAAAAAAATATTATCTGATTCCATGCAAATCTGTTCCAATTTCAGCGATTGGAACGCAGATATATTCCACTGTTGAAGTTTAAAAGTCTCTCTCTCTCGAGCTGGACGTCATCACGTGTTAGGTGTAAGGTTTTCTATGGAGAGCTGCGGTGCTCTTCACGCATAGTCCAATTTCTGCTCCTATTACCCAAAAAGCATCGCAGTAACGTAGAGGTAAATTGCTAGTTAGGAACATTCTGAGTCTGATTCATCATTTAAAGTGATAATTTCTTGATTGAAAACCAAAAAAGTAAGCCGTTCCTAGAATTTTTTACCCTTGATCGTGGTTGCCAAGAAAGCGGGAAGTTGGTTGGTACTTCTACCGAGTCCAGGTAGAATAAATTCAAACAATACAATATCGGATGAAAAATGATCTTGAGAGAGGGAAAAAGTGGAAGTAAGGAGGTAAGCTGTCACTACAAATTGGACTAGAGCAGGTTACGTTACAGGACAGTTATTCTTGGGGGTGAGCACCATAGATTCCTAGCCGACAAGAAACACGGAATCGACAGTAACTGCACAACACACAGAAAAGGGCCCCTTTACTCAAGGTGGAAGCATTTGTGGGGTTTTCGTCTTTCAAAGATATCATTACGCTAGGATCCTACTGATGTGTGGGACAGCAGTTAGAATGGGCCGTTACGGGAGGTCGTGGATTCAGATATACGATAGGGGCCGGTTTGGGTACTTGGCCCGATAAAACCGTAGACATCAAATACAATCGGATGGATTTCTATATCCAGTGCCTTGGATAAAGACTTATACCGTCCCTTCTAGGCCTCTTCGGCTCATGAAAGGATAACGGAGGGAGCAGTGGACGAAGATAGACTGTGCGGTATAGAATGTGGGCTGATAATTCATAATTCAAGCACAATTTAATGGAGGCCGACGTAATGGAGCTTGCAGTAGAGCGATATCGTAATCGGATAACAAGGGTAAAAATATTAGACCAAATAACTACAGCGGCCGCTGTCAGACTGAAGATCGTTCGCCCTATACAGAACGCCATCGACTGCTTCTATTTCTCTGATCTCTGAATCAGCAGCGAAATACGATGGCGATAAATCGCAGAAAAATACAACGTCATGATCTCCGATAGATCTCCGATAGTTATGTTTCGTGTGGTGGTAGATCTTTATGGGTCCTACAATGTCGCACAGAGGCGTGCGGAGGGTAATCATAAATTAATGTTCCGTACCGAAATAGAGTTACTCCTTTATCTTCTCTCTCTGTATTATGAAGCCCCACCTAAACAACACAAACACTGTGTAAATTAAAGGCCGAAAATATTCCTAATATCTTGCTATATTCAGAGGTTAAAATTTCCATTGCCAGTGAAATGCTTATTTCTGTTTACTCTTCCTTATTTTCTTCGGTCAAAAGGAACCTACCTATCATTCCTCCAGACTCCGGCAGCCCTCGTGTCATCTTATAGGGGCAGCCGGTCCAGGGTTTCTACTCATGAACGTGCAAGTACTGTGTACACTACTACTTTACACTGTACGCGCTCTTTTTTCGCTCGTACAAATTACAGTAGTACTGTATACTTTAAGAGTACACCGAGCCAATAAACTAGCGACCCTGACCGTCGTGTGACACAAAAATCGCACGACACGCCCCCCACTTATTGTGGGCCATGGGCGCCGCCAGATAGTAACGGACTTGCTTCTTTCTCACGTAAGGGAACCCCTTATCACGCCGCTCATCCCCCATAACCTCTAACCGATCCCAGCCCCCACTCAACTTCTCAACCTAATCAAACTTCCAACTTCAGTCGGGCGAGCGACTCAGGTGCTGATAAACGGCCAGTATACGCCCAAAGTGCAACCGTTCTCCGGCGAACGACTGAGGGGCTGATAAACGGCCAGTATACGCCCGACGTGCAACCATTCTTCGGGCGAACGACTGAGGTGCTGATAAACGACCAGTATACGCCCGACGTGCAACCATTCTTCGGGCGAACGACTAAGGTGGTGATAAACAGCTAGTATATGGCCGGAGGTCCGAAATTCTCCAAACTCCGTCAACCTGTTTTCTCTTCTTAACTTCTTGGCATCTCAGCAGACCAAGATACTTTTGATCTTCCGTCACTCTTTTCGACATACGCAACCGGCCAGGACACTTTTGAGCTTTCCTTACTTCTTTCTACATCCTCAACCGGCCGGAACCAATTCTGAACCCTCTTCCTACTCAAAACCTCCACCGTTCCTTGATCTGTTCTCCGTTTTGCACCTCCTTGAATGCTCAACCAATTCGCAACTTCTTCTTCCCCTTTCTTTTCCCAATGGCTCGAACGAAGCAGCTTGCTCGTTTGAGCACTGGCGGCCGTACACCTCGCAAAAACATCGCCACTAAGACGGCGCGAGTCACCCGCGGCGCAATGGGGCCTCCTTCGGAGGCAAGGGGATTTGATGCGGTTGTTGTCGAAGTGTGCTGACATCAGAAAGTTGCTTCTCATCGGAAGGGAGGAGCAGATCTCATTCGCCATCAACACTGCCTCCTGTTGAATTCATCCGTACCACGTCTCTCGTCAGGAGTTCCTCGACCTCTTCGGGAACTACATCACAGATTACGTGACTCACTGCGTTGGTGAAAAAGTCACTCGAAGGATGCTTTTCAACTCGGTCTCACGGAATTCCAGCACGATCGGCGTGTGTACGATGGGGTGCAAGAGGGGAATTGTATTTTCAGCACGGTCCGCTGGGACGAAGGCCAGACTTATCGAGCAGTTGACACAGAAAAGGGAGAGGAGCACTCTGTGTTGCTCTACACCTTCGCGTTTTCCGGCCCCGACGGCCAGACGGTCACTCCATCTCTCGTCAGGCCCAGTTCTCTTTGGGGTGTAAAGGACTCAGTACTGTCGAGCGTCCAAAGGTGGTGCCAACTTCATCCTAGTCGTCGTCTCTAGATTTCCTCAGTTCGTTCCAGGGAGCCACGTGCTTCCCCTGATTCTCTGTTGGCCTCTCCTCGCACCGATGGGATATTCCGTGATGATACCGACCTATGCATCGGTTTCTCATCTCCAACGCCCTATGGCAGTTGGGTGCTCCTTCCTTCGCACGAGAGTGCTTGGAATACTATGAGGGTAACCATCAAGCTTTGAAGACCGACGTCACGCGTCGGGGTCGCATCCGGAGATTGAGAGACGCCTGAAACATGCGCCTCCCCGCTCGCTCATTCTCCATCAAATCTTCAGTCTCAATTCGGGTATCAAGGATACTTTGGCTCTTCCAAGTGGGGTCTACGTCGTGACGATCCAGGGTTCCCATGTTGTCCATCACTGCGTCACTATGAACAACGAGATGGGCCAAATATGGGACCCGTGTGAGCACTTTGCCTTGGAACTCTCCTCTCAAGCTCTCCGTGAATGCGTCGGTGATAATTCTACATTAATTTCCGTCCTAGAGGTCTGGAAGGCGGCGCTCGCGACTGCAGGAAAGCGTCGGAAGCGGCGTCCTTGTCGCAACTCCTTGTCCGTCCGAAAGCGCGAGCGAAGGACTAGGGAGAGCCAGGAGCAGCAGCGCCGCTCTTAGTTACTCAAGATTCAAGACCTAACCCGCAATATTTACGACTTCTCAGTATGCTTCTCCAGTTCTTAGCCTTCTATAATGCGTTCTTTTCTGTTCTCGCACTTCAATCTACTCGAATCTTGGCTCTTCTTTTCTTTTTTCCTCACCTTTCTTGCTCTTCTCTAATTGAATAAACGGGTAGACCTCTTCAGATACGGGACAATCCGGCGCGCGTGAATTGCTTTCACCCTAACGCGGCCGGTGGGGGAAATTAACTCGTAGAGAGGGTTTTTCGCCTTCATCACCCTTCACGGTCCATAGAAACGAGTCGAAGGCCAACCAGTCGCGTCCCCTTTTGAAGTTCGCACCGTGTGCTACACAACGCTTTCTCTCCAGCTTCAAACCCCCTGACTTTTCTTTTGGTCTTGCGTGGTTCTCTAGTCTTCTCCACCACGCCAGCCCGCATTCCAGAATCGGCTAAGGTCTCTATAAGCCGATGATGGAGTCGGCTTCATTGAGAATGCTACCGACACTGGCCAGCATCCTCGGATTAATTCCATATATCAGTCGAAAAGAGGAAGGAGCATCGCTTCGTTCGCGTCTGCGGTAACCATATAAGACTTTGGGGAGGATTCCGCCCAGTCTGCCCACCGAGGACGATAAATCTTTTGAGCGCGTGCTTGATAGTTTCCACCACCCACTCCGCGCGATTTTTTGCCATCGGCGCGTAAGCAAGCCGATCCCCATAAACGCAGTCGCGTTATCCGAGACTATTCTCTTTGGCGCTCCAAACGGTGATATTATCTCTTCCTCGATGAACCTCATCACCGAATCAGCCGTAGAATCCGTCGTGGCCCACGCCATGGGCCACCCCGTCATATGTTTCACAGCGATCAGACTAAATCTTTTTCCATTCTTCGAAGGCTCGAAAAGTCCAGCAAAGTCCATCGAGAAGATCTCAAAGAGTCCAGTAACGGAATCTTTCAAACTCGAGTGATATGACGGCAACCTTCTTGCATGCTGACACCCTCACAACCTTGTACATACTCAGTGACATCACGGTACACCCCAGGCCACCAGAACCGGTCTCTCACGAACTTTTTTTGTCGAACTGACGTCCCAGTGGCCAATATAATCATGAAAGGTGGCCATTATCTCCGCGCGTTGACCGATCAGAGCCACGACACGGAGCCCGTCCTTCTCACGACGAAAGAGGGTGTGTTTCTAGAGCATGAAACGTTTTGCGCTCCGTCTGACTGCGATCTTCTTCTTCGGGTCGGATTCTTGAGCCATTTCTCCGGATAAGAACCGTGCCACATCTAGAAAGTGCGGTTCCAAACCGTACAACTTTGGGTCCACCCAATCCACTGTCGCGACCAATCCTTCTGTTATGTTTTCATCGTTTCTTCTATCTTACTTCTTGTTAGGTCTTCGCGAGAGATATTTGGCCGCCCCATTCGCCAGTCCGGACGATACTTGATCTCAAAGTCGTATTCAGCTATCAATTCTATGCAAGTTGCCACCCGCCCGTTAATATATTCTTTCTTGAACGCGGTTTGAAGAGCTTGATGATCCGTATAGACAACGAAGGGCTTTTCAGACAGAAGATATACTCGAAAGTTCTTAAGAGCGAAAAACACTGCGAGTGCTTCTGGTTCGCTCGGGGTAGCGGCGCTCCTGGTCCTTCATCGTCCGAGAAGCGAACTGAATAGGATGTATTTTCCCGTCTTCTTTCTTTTGCGAGAAAAAACCCCAATGGATGCCGAAGAGGATTCTGTGTCCACCAAGAAAGGAGAATTGAAATCCAGAAACTCCAATACTGGAGGGGTACTCAGCTTTCCCTTCATTTATTCGAAGGCCTTTTGCATCTCCAGAGTCCATTCAAAAGCCTTCTGGACCGATGTCGCAGCGTGCAACACTGCTGAGCTGTCGGCAAACCTCCTTGCAAACCGTCGGTAGTACCCTGCGAGCCAGAAAAACCCTGAGCTCGGTCACGTTTTCCGTCACTGGAGCTTTTACAATATCTTGATCTTGTCGGGATCCACCTTCACCCCTTGAATTAACGATGTAACCAAGCAACTTCACTTCTGATTGAGCAAATATGCACTTGTTAACCTTCAACTTGAGTTTCGATTCCTTGATCCTCCTAAATTCTTCCCTGCAATGAGATATGTGTTCATCAATGTCTTAGAGAAGATTACAACTTCGTCCACATCAACCATAGCGAACGGCAACCCGCGAAGGACCTCTTCCATCATCCTTTAAAACGTCGCTGGGACGTTCATGAGTCCAAAAGGCATTACCTCGAACTTGTACGTTCCATATCGAGAGACAAAGTTCGTTATTTCCTTGCAAGCCTCAGACATCCTAGCCTACCAGTACCTGTGTAAAGGCCCAATGTTTTGAAAATCTGCGCCAGAGAGTTCATCGAAGATTTCTTCTATTTCGGTAACGGCCAGTGGTTTGTTTCATCACCCTGTTCAACGGACGGTACTCGTCGCAGAACCGGGGCCTTCCGTCTTTCTTCGTGCTATCACGAACGGAAAGGACCAGACCAGACGGACCTTGATGGCGTAATGATCCAGCTTCCAATAATTCATTCACTTCTTTCTTTACGACTCCGTTATGCCTCGGCGGCATTCGGCGGGCCTTCGAATGTATCGGTGTCTGGTCCGTCAAATCGAAAGAATGTACCACCGGCACATTAGCAGGCTCCAGTCGTGAATGTCCAAGCTATACATCCGTTTTCTTGAGAGCTTTCGCCAGCTCTTTCTGATTCTCCTCTTCGAAGTGGTCCAGCTTCAAGGCCAATATAGCCGAGCTGTCCACCTCCCACTTTTACCTCCTTCTTAGCTTCAGTCTTCGTCGAACAAGATAGATCAGGCTCATATGGTTCCTTGTTAATGATAGCTAGATGCAGGTGTTGTTCCTTATCCGATCCACCATCGCTTTCACTAGACGACGAGAAAGGGTAGAGAGATTCCTCATCGTCCGAACCTTTGGGGGACTTGAAGTCCTCACTATCCGTCTGAGCCCCATTGATTCTGGACGGCTCGTTGACGAATGGCAACAGAACCTCTTCTTCTCCAATAACCAAAGTGACGCGTTGTAGTGCATAATTGATGCGCGTTTGGAGGGACTCCAAAGTCGGGCTTTCAACAATAACGTCAAATGGGCATTTTGACCACCAGAACTCAAGATGCACAGCCATTGACCCATAAGACAACCGGCACTCCTTGAGACAACCAAGAACTTCGGCGACATTTCTGTCTGCCACTGTCACCTGACGATCGGTTTACGTCGGGGGAGGGCAAGCCTTTTTCCAGAGGTCCCAAGAGATCAGGTTAGAACTGCAAACGTACTCAAAAGGGCATGGGTCTCCGTTCAATATAACTTCACGGCTCTACCTTGAGTCGTTGTGGACCTCCTGAGGAGTTAACTATCGAAGCTTGTGTAACCGGTAACGTCTTGGATAAAATACCTAAAACCTTTCTGGTCTCCTCGGCATCCCGCGTAATATCTGCCCGAAATTCAATCCTGTGGCAGCGGAAGCCAGTTCGGCGATCACGTTATATTTCCTACATGATCCTGAAGTCCACCGGATTTCTTCTTCGATTTGCGCGTTTCCTCTCTTTTCCTTCTTCTTTGGGATGGGAGCCATCATATGCGGAAGATTAGCAGGAACCTTGTTCAAGAAGGCATCAAGATCCATCAAGTTTTCCCTCCGCTGTTTGGGAGGGCCTGCCCGTCCGCATTTCTTCTTGCGGCGGCTAACACGTCCTTTTTGCGAGATCCCTGAACTAGGACGACCTTGTCCATCTTCCTTCGCCTTCTTTCATTTTCAATTCTTCTCCAGACTCAGACCGGCCCTAGCAACTTCTCCTCGCTGATCATCACAACGAGAGTTCTTGGAACAGCATGTTGCTTCTGATGTCCCTCCTCCCACAAATTGTGCAGCGCGTATCTCGATGCGAATTATGCGGACAATGGCTCGCTCCGTGGCCCTTCTGGTTGCAATAGCTACAAATAATTCGCATCCGTCTTCATCGGCGGCGTCGTTCCGTCAAATTGCTTTCTTCACGAGCCACGATAGCTCAACAAATTTGTCGGCCAACTTATCCTCCTTATTTTCCAGATGCTAAGACTTACGAGCATTCCGCCTTTTGATGATCTTCTTCGGAGCGTCCCTCAACGCTGGTCCTTGACATTATTCCCGTAGAACGTCTTATTTCCACTTCAGAAGTCTGTTATTGCCTTCTTGAGCCCCTTATAGTCCGAAAGGCCTAAACATTACGAACTGCGCCATGTCTTGATCTTCTACCACTGCTTTCCGAAGCAGGCCGAACGAGGCGGTATCGTTGAATCTAACTCTCTTGTATAGAGCGTTCAAACTGCTCCAGGGGGCCCGTTACATCCTTCGGGGCCAACCTAGCGTTGATAGCCTTCTGCAATTCTTCTTTCGGCTTCGGAGGCTTCCCAAACTCCTCGATGAGCTTGGCCTTAGCGATTGAATAGTTCTTCGCCTCCTCCAGCATCGCTCCGTCTCTCGCAAAAGCCTCGTAGTAACGTCAAACGCCGCGCCCTCGAGGTGGCAAAGGATTTGGAGCGCCTTTCCTCGTCCTTTTCCCGCGCATGACTACATTCTCATACGAGAAAGGAAGCGCACGACGTCGGAAGAAGGGGAACCGTTGAAGGAAACATGCGGTCTAAGGGAATCGTTAATGTCCATAGTCGACCTTGGATGCGGTACCATGAAATGCTATTTCTGTTTACTCTTCCTTTTTCTTTTTTTTTCGGCCAAGCAAAACCTAGCTCTCTTTCCCCCAGACTCCGGCAGCCCGGTCATCTTATAGGGCGGCCAGTCCAGGGTTTCTACTCATGAACGTGCAAGTACAGTGTACACTACTACTGTACACGTACGAGCACACCGGGCCAATCAACTTGCGACCTGACCGTGTTGCGCGACACAAAAATTCGCGGGACAGCCAGCGAGCAGCGAGGTGCAGATTTAGCAGCTTAATAACGTATTATTTGCTAAAAGAGGACAAAGTTTATCTCGTGCTGCTGGTTTTTCTTCAAAGTGATCATCAGTGAGTTCCAAGCTAGAGAGCCATGTTAAAGCGAACAAAGTTGAGCTCACATGTTGGCGGTTGCGTGCACTTACTTTGCGTTCCGCCACATCACGGAGGTAGCCCGAGCGGTCGCCAACCGAGCCCTGGACCAATACTCCAGGGTGAGGACAATTCTCCTCCAACGACACGCGGCGTTGATGGTCACCTCCAACGCAGCCTGCTTGTCAACCAGTCTACCAGCTACTTTTTAGTTGGTACACACGCTCAAGCACTTGCAGTATAGGTCCTGCCAATGGTTTCATTACATGTACAGAGGACTCCCAACCTTTCCATTACTCACAGTAAACCAACCCAATTCCTCCCTTTGAGGAGAGTCAGGACTATGGAATAAGTGAAAAAGGTAACTTCAACGGGCACCTTCTCCTGAAAACCCTTCCCTCCCTCTCCCCACCTGAGCTGCTTCAGCGTGCACGGCACAGCTCACGGCGCGGACCGTGTGCGCGCGGCCCGCCTTGCGGTCTTTGCCGTTCCTCACTGACATACTTCCTTCCTAACGTTTACTTTGGGCACGCATCACGCTCATTACCTCCATCTACACCAGAGGTACGGAAATTCTCTACCAATCTGTGTCTCCACCCCTCGTCTGAGCCTTGCCACAGCTCTCGAGAGATTCCTCATCCGGATCGCCCCTTTCCCACACCTTGGCCACGCTGCCCTACCTCCACCTCAAATCGAGATCGATTCGTCCTGGCGTGATCTCCCAGAAGATTATTAAAAATTCGAAATTTTTGGCTGAGTTGACCGTTGGAAAAATCAAGTTTGCACGCCGTAACATTGCTGGCCCCAAATCGTCGATTGGAGACTGCTTCCCCGTTATAAGAATACTCGTTTAACGAATCCGCGGTTCAGAGGCTGTTTGTTGGCACTGGAGGGTCATTGCGGACTACAATAACGAAGACAGTCGGCTGGTTGTCTGGTTAGGAGGTATAGTCATTCGCAGCCCGATCAAGGAAAAAAAGCAGTAATTCATCGCAGAACGTTGGCGGAGGAACAGTTTTTAATCGCTGGCAGGGATCAGGTTGTCCTGGAGCACATACCTTTGGAGGAGGTCGACTACATTACACCGGTACCGGTTTCAGAAGACCCAGCTCCCGCACCGCCAAAGCAGAGGCCCAATATCGCGTCTCAAACCCCCGATCTTTGTGAACAGTCTCTGCCATCTCTAAAAGAGATCTTCACAACTCACACCCCAGTCATGTCGCATATACCGACAAAGTTCCGCGGTTGCCTAGCAGAGACGTATGCAAAGTCGATGGACGATGCAGTGAACGCTTGTCTTGCTGATAATTCACGAGCAACTCAGGCGATCACAAAATATTTCTGTTCCCAGCAGTTATGCTTACGAACATTCACTCGTCAGATTCCTGCTCCAGTGAACACCGGTGCCACTCCATTACGGACAAAATGAGGGAGAGAATAGATTTATGAAACACGGGGCACTTCAGAACACTATGGACGCAAGCACTCGACCAGCCCAAACACCGTGATATAATGAAAACTGTAGAAATTCTTTGCATGCTGCGCTGGCTGAGCTGTCACTGTACTTACAATTATATTTTTAATTATTTTAGAGGATGCTTTGCACTGTACTGTGGCGGTGCAGATTTGGCACATAGGTACTGTATAGGTGCTACAGAATGTGAGGTTGAAAACTCTATATAAGGGGCTGTTTGCATGAAATGGTAGGACTACTTGGGAGCCAGCATACCCGAGCGGGGCGCTCAACAAGTTAAGTCAAACACAAAGCATAAAGGAAGTTGGCAGACAACTTCAAGCCAAGTCCCGAGTAGTAGGAAGTTGAGAGTCAACTTCAGACCCAAGAAAACTTTTTCTTACGCTGGTCGCAGAGCGTCAGGGTAGACCCTGCCCCTTTTATACTTGCTTGTAGCTTCCTCAACTCTCTTCTATATACACTCCCTTTTGTTCGTTCAACAATACCACGGTAGCACTTTTGTCGCTCGCAACACCTCCTTCTCAGGGTAATTGGTTCTGAGGATCTCTTCCCCGCCGATTTACCCCTATCATTTGGTACTCTTGTGGAGGGGGTTGCACCCGAGGTATTCGAGTTGAGCAGTAGTAAGGAACACTTCGGGGGGATTTCTTTTCTGTAATCATGGATCTCAACGCTGCTCGTATAACGTTCACAGGGGCAAGACTGAAGACGTTGAGGAGTTTCTTTACACATATGTCAACGTTGTGATGCGAGAGGCGATGAAGAGAAGGCCGCAAGTATCTTCGCCTATCTTCATGGTGACGCAAAGCACAAATATAAGTCCAAGTTTATCGACGGGTGGTCTCTTAACGGGAATGGGCGTAACTTCGGTGAGGTATGTGAGTGGCTTGTGAAAGAGTATGCTAAGGAGGTAGAACCAGATGAGATGATTCGTACCGCCATAGAGGCCCGGCTCAACTTCGACGATTTGTTAAGCTCATTGGTGTACTTGTGTGATCTTTATGAAAAGGCTGGGTTCAACGCCCAAGCCAAGTACGGAATGCTGCGTAAGGCGGCTATGGGGGATAAGCGGCTCTCCGATTTCCTCCTCATCAAGGGCCCTCACACTTTTATGAACGAATGAACTGAAGGGTACCATAGTAGAATTTGTCAAAAATTCGGAGACGTTTCAGTCACTGAGTGAGGTACCGAGGGAAACCCGCACATCGATGTCTATCGTACATCCTGAAAAGAAATCAAAGGCCGGCTACTAGTGCAGCGGCATTAGAATCTGTCAGGAGCGATGTCAAAAACTTGGAAGAAAGGTTGGAAACCCGATTCGATAATCGACTTGACATGATAACCTCGCAGTTGGAAAGCCTTACTCTTACCATTAAGAAGAACCAGTCTGGGGCCCCTAAGGCCGCAGAAGTCTGTTCTTACTGTCACAAGCCTGGACACTTTGCAAACAGGTGTCCTGATAATCCACATAGAAACACTCGTTGTGCAAAGTGCGGTCGATATGGGCATCATGAAAGTAACTGCTGGTCTAAAGACAACAGAAGAGCAAATTTATCGGAAGCAAGGAGTGAGTCAGGACCAGAGGTGAAAATCTTACAAAATAGAAGGGATCAAAGGTTGACGGATGCCGGTAACGTATCCATCGCTGAAGAGATTAGTCAAGTCAATGTGACAAAAAGGGATGGGGAAGGGAACATTTTATCGAAGAAACCTAGGCTAGATATGGAATGCTGGAGCATATCCCAGCACCTGTACCTCCTCGAACCAAGAGGTCTGATCAAGTTGTTCCAGGAGTGGGAGTCACTCCGGCCAAGAAGACGAAAAAGAGTAAGAAAGTTAAGAGTATCTCTAAGGACGTACTAGAGTATGTGAAGAGGTACAATTTGGTGGCTGAGCTTGCATCGGCCCCAACTGGGATAACGTTTGGTCAACTTTTGAGGGGCGACGCAGAGGATGCGAGAAAAGAACTCAAAAAAATTATCAGGTCTAATAAGTCCGCTAAGGGTAAGAAACTGTTTCTTCAATCGGCCTCGACAGCACCAAGACGTCTTAAGCTGGTACCAGTCAAAGTATTGGGTATGAAAACCCAAGCTCTCTTCGATTCGGGTGCTGTTCCAAACCTCATTTCAGAAACTTTGGTGACAGATCTAGGTCTCGAAATTACTCCAACGACTCGAAAAATAACTGTAGCGGATGGAACCGTCTCAAAATGCATGGGCACTGTTGACAAGGTTTCCGTGTTCTTTGGGGACTCTAAAGTTGATGTAGACTTTCTTGTCATGCCGGATCTCCCTTTCGATGCAATCATTGGCTGCCCTACCATGGAAAGACTAGGGACATGCATTGACTTGGGCAACCAAATGGTTTCAGTTAATATTGACGGCAGAACCGTGAAGATGCCCCTGGATTTCGACAAAAGCACGCATCCTGAAGATTTAAAAGAAACGGACAGTGAAGATTTCACTTCTAGCTATGACAGCGAAGATTCGGAACCAACTAACACTTTCGGAAGTGGAAAAGGGTACCCTCGGGGGTAATGAACATGGCATGGGACGATTATGATTCTGGGTTTGAAACAGATGACGACTGGAATTCTAGGATAAGTTTGAAACCCGAATGTGTTTCTTTTTGCGATGATATCGAATCAAAGGACAGAATTCGGAGCATGAAAGAAGATTACCTTTGCAAAGAAAATAAGAATACGTCGAATTCCATATATGAAGATGTGAGCACGACGGAAGAGGTCCTTCAAAATATTGAGGTTGAGGATCAAGAAGAAAAAGGGCGCCAAATGGCAGAAATCCAAGGAAAAGTGCAGCACCTTCCCGCCCCCGCCTCACTGAAAATATCCGACATGTTAACATCTTCCGAAGTAATTGCATGGAGCGTTTCAGATTTAAGACAAGCAAGTGTACCGGTTACTCACTCGTTCGAACTTACCGACACTCAACCGATTTACCACAAGCCTAGACGTCAACCGCCAAAATATGACCAATTTATCTCAGAAAATGTTACAAGTATGCTGAAAAATGATATTATTCGACCAGTTTCATCCCCATGGTCGTTTCCAGTTGTGGTCGCACCAAAGAAGGATGGAAAGCTGCGTTTTTGCGTCGATTACCGACAACTGAACCAGAGAATGATACCCGATCGATTTCCGATTCCGAACATGGAGGAGATCCTCGAGGACCTGAAGGACGGGAGATATTTCACCTCAATTGACCTTTACACTGGCTATTGGCAGATTCCATTGGATGAAAAATGTAAGGAAAAAACAACCTTTACCAGCAAAGCCGGTACGTTCAGGTTCGAAGTGATGCCTTTTGGTCTCATGAATGCACCAGCTACATTCCAAAGAATGATGAACGAGGTTTTGAAAGGACTTCCATTCGCAAGAGTCTATATCGATGATGTCGTCATATTCTCAGAAACATTGGATCAGCACATCTCGCACGTCAAGACAGTTGTGGAGAGGATATCGGAGTATAGCTTGAAAATTAAGTTGAGCAAATGCTTCTTTGCGAAAACTTCTATCCAATTACTCGGTCATATCGTCGACCAAGAGGGAATTAGAGTGGATCCAGAGAAAACGAAAAAAATAAAGTTGGCACCAAGGCCCGCTTCAAAGACGGAGGTCCGAAGCTTCTTAGGACTGGCCTCATATTACAGAAGATTTATCAAAGATTTCGCCAAGACTGCAGCACCGTTACATGACAGCACTACGAAGAACGGAAAATTTTACTGGAACAAGGAAATGGAAACTGCATTTAGGAGCTTAAAGATAAGCTATGTGTCCCCCCAGTTCTCATGTACCCAGATTTCAAGAGACCATTCGTTGTGGAGACAGATGCCTCAGAACGGTCTTTGGGTGCCGTTTTGTCCCAAAAAGATGAAAACGGAAGACTACACCCTGTTCAATTCGCAAGCCGAACTCTGAATGATGCGGAAAAGAGATACTCAGTCTGCGAGAAAGAAGCGCTAGCTGTCGTCTTCGCGCTGAAAAAGTTTCGCGTATACCTTTTATCACTCGAGAAATTTGTCTTGATAACTGATCACCAGGCACTTAAACAGCATTCCAAAAGAAGGATGTACATCACCGCTTGGCCCGATGGCTCGACATTTTCGCAGAATATCGGTTTGAAATTGTGTATAGACCCGGACGCAATAATCAGATTACCTATCCCGCTTGAGGGACGCACTGATTCCAAATGAAAAAGCTTCGGAGGACATCGTCGGAGTCGCCGAGTTGCAGTTGCCGAACGATAACGAGTACGAAGCTAATATTCACGGACTGATCAAATTCCTCGATGGACTAGAAATGAGAAAGGTTGATCTTGAACACAGAAATTGGGTACGCAGGAATCAAAAGGCTTTTACATTGTGGAATGGGAAACTCTTCCGGCACACTAAAGCCGGTCCCCGACTAGTGGCCCCTTTGAAAGAAAGAATGAAGATCTTGAGGACTTTCCATGATGAGCTAGGGCATTGGGATCTCGAAACAACCAAAAAATTCGTAACTGAGAGATTCTGGTGGCCCGGTATCCATAAGGACGTCTATTTTCGTGAAAAGCTGCGACAACTGCAAAAATTCACTCCAATACGAAAGTATAAGACAACTCTAAGTTTTCCAGTTTCCGGTCTTTTGAAACCTTCTCAATTGACTTTGCGGCCCGTTCAAGGAAACTCTTCCGGAAACAAATATCTCCTTATAGCGGAACATCTAATGGATGGCCAATAGCAGTTGCAGTGAGGAGACAATGCTGAAGTGGTCTGAGATTCATCGAAAAAGAAATAATTGAACCGTTTGGTCTTCCAAAAAGGATATCTCGGATAACGCCCTTTGTTTTACTGCAACTTCACTGCTTCGAGTTTTGAAGAGAAAGGGATTCAGCTGAAGACAGTTCTCGACTACGCTCTTATGTCAAACGGAAAGCCAAAAAGATGATTGGAACTATCAAACGCGCACCTACTTTTTGGAATATTTTATAGGTAATCAACTGCATCCCTATTCGTTTGAAAGGCCTCATGTTTTAACAATAAGGCAAATTACATTAATAGAAACAGAAGAAGAATGATGACGAGTCGGGACGTTCGTCTTGAGCGAGGGGCGTGATATAATGAAAATTGTAGATATTCCTTGGCATGCTGCGCTGGCTGAGTTGGCATGCTGCGCTGGCCGAGTTGGCATGCTGTGCTGGCTGAGTTGGCATGCTGCGCTGGCTGAGCTGTCACTGTACTTACAATTATATTTTTAATTATTTTTAGAGGGATGCTTTGCACTGTACTGTGGCGGTGCAGATTTGGCACATAGGTACTGTATAGGTGCTACAGAATGTGAGGGTTGAAAACTCTATATAAGGGGCTGTTTGCATGAAATGGTAGGACTACTTGGGAGCCAGCATACCCGAGCGGGGCGCTCAACAAGTTAAGTCAAACACAAAGCATAAAGGAAGTTGGCAGACAACTTCAAGCCAAGTCCCGAGTAGTAGGAAGTTGAGAGTCAACTTCAGACCCAAGAAAACTTTTTCTTACGCTAGTCGCAGAGCGTCGGTGGTAGACCCTGCCCCTTTTATACTTGCTTGTAGCTTCCTCAACTCTCTTCTATATACACTCCCTTTTGTTCGTTCAACAATACCACGGTAGCACTTTTGTCGCTCGCAACACCTCCTTCTCAGGGTAATTGGTTCTGAGGATCTCTTCCCCCGCCGATTTACCCCTATCACACCGCACCGCACTAGCTCGGTCCGTTTCGGACCAGCAACAGGTCAATGTAAAATGGGCGACAAAACTGGCCAAAGAATGTGCGTACGGAAACCCTGCACAAGCTTTGCGCTCGCTAGGCGTTCTACCAGCTACCAGTGATGTAATCTATGCCCTTATCGATAAACATCTCCAGCAGGCCCCCGATGAAACAGCTCTAGTCAGGGGAACATCTTCTACCAACTACAGTTTCCGACCGATCACTGAAGACGAAGTCCTTGGCCCTATCAGGGCTTTTAAACCAGGATCCTCTCCCGGAGACTCAGGTCGAAAGCCTTGCCACCTGTAGAATTGCTAAGATGTCCATCCTCATCGGGGAATTCAGGCTTTTTGGCAGCCCTTACGAGACTTGTTAATGTTCTAGCAACTGGAAAAGCGCCAGCCGTTCTCGCTCCTTGGATCGCTGGTACTCCATTTACCGCGTTGGCGAAGAAGGACATGTCGTCCAGGCCAATCGCCGTTGGGGGGACGATGCGCAGGTTAGTCGGTAGTTGCTTAATGAAGCGAGTGTCCGAGAAGGCGGCAGACTACCTCCAACCTCTCCAAGTGGGTATCGCCACAAAGTCGGGTACCGACACAGTCGTGCACGGAATCGGACGAGTCGTTCAGGAGTATGGCAGTAACCCAGCATATGGATTATTGACTGTCGATATCAAGAACGCTTTTAATATGTGCTGCAGACCCGCTTTTCTGACCGCGGTGAAACAGCTATTCCCAGAGTTGCAGCCTTGGGTCTCATATTGCTATGCAAACGAGCCGCATTCCTATGAATAGGTAGTCACACAGTAAGAAGCGTCTGCGGGACCCAACAGGGAGACAATCTTGGAGGCCTCCTCTTCGACCTGGTGCTGCACCCTATTATCCTCAAAATACAAGAACTCTTCAGTTCAGAAGAAGGGGAGAACAGAGACTTGGCAACGTTGTTACTTCAACTGTGGTACCACGATGACGGGTACATTATCGGGAGCCACGAACAACTCGTCAAAGCCATCGAAGTTCTTCGCTCCGTGGATGCTGAAAGCCGAGGAATACACTTTTTCGCTTGCCGAAGGCCACACAGCCCATCCAGGGTCAGCACAGAGTCTCTACCCAGACGGGATTAAGCAAGAGTACAGCGAGGGTACTTCCATCCTGACCGCCCCCGTCGGTACTAAGGAATACAGCACACGGTCCTTTACGAACCATGTCTCATCTCTCAGACCATTCCTCGAGACCATTGCTGACCTTGAGAATAGGCAAGTGGCATTCCAGCTACTGCGTTACAGTTTTGGCGTTTGCAAAGTAGGCTATTTGTTGCGGTAGTGCCCCCGTTTTGCACTGGAGAAGGAGCGGAAGAGTTCGACGGGATGATGGAGGACTGTGTTCGAAAATTGGCAGGGGGAGTACTGGATTCGGAAGTATTCCGAGAACTCCATCTGCCGGTCACACCAAAGGACAAGAAAAGCAATCTCTTGGGATCGGACTCACCTCCGCGAAGAACATCGCGGCTGCGGCGTTCTTGGCTTCTAGCTCATCATCTAGCAAGATTTGCAAGACCTTGCTCCCAACGCCCATTAAGGAGCTAGGAACATACGTAGCAGCTGCAGATGCCCATCGGATACGGCCGACCTCCCTGCCGTCTAGGATTATCCCGTCCAGTGTCATTTGCTCGCAAAAAACACCATCGCAAAAGACGCTGACGGACGCAATCCAAGAAGCAGTGCAAGAACGAATTCCTCTTGGGGATTCGAGGAGGCAGGCGTTTCGCTCGTCTATAGCCCTCCCAGGAGCCAAGGAATGGGTGTATTGTCCCCCATGCCCGGACTACAGACAAGCATTGACCCTCGAGAATTCTCGATGTGGCTTCAATACTACTGTCAAGTCCCACTTTTCAGCCTGGCACGCCATGCCCGAGAAAGAATTACCCAGACCTACTCGATGTACATGGCGATCATCCCATGCACTGCTTGCATGGAGCCCACAGGATCAACGGACATGATCGCCATGTAAACCTTTTCGCGAAAGACCTGGTAAGAGCTGCTCGTCATCCTGTTGTAGAGCCACGCCATGGTCTCCACCGCACGAGACCAGACATCCAGGCAATGGGAAGCAGCGGAGGGACCGACATTTTTGATGTTACCTTCGTGAATCCCCTGGCTCCTCAAACAGGAGAGTGAGGGCCTTCAACCCTATGTCCTCTCTAAATGCGGCGCGAAATGCAAAGCAGAGAATATATCAATCCTTTATCGCGACGTCCACCAGAGGTACGCTCGTGCCTGTGACATTCTCCACTCTGGGAGGTGGCACCCGGATGCATGTGCAGTGCTAAATGACGTGGCAAGGAATGTGGCTGTAGGGCACTGGAGACGTACGGAAAGGTTCGGGCTTTTTGATGCAAAGGCACGCTGCAGCAGCCGTCATGTCCAATGCGGCCTGCTTGATGGCTGGCCGGATGGTAGCATTTTAGGGAGCGTAGTTCCTTCCCATTACTGTGTCGGTATACCCTTTTTGAGTCGATTTGGCTGTCTGGAAAACCATGAGATAGATCGGATAATCTTCGAACAGTAAAACATCCAAACCTTACCCTCCCTACAGTAGTGTCTATAGCCCTTTGTGTGCCTGTCACGATCTGAGTAGGGCCATTGCTGTAGTCGACAACGGTTTTCTACTAGTATAGGGATGGGCATGAGTCTGTTTCACGCGGAGGTCGCGAAAAAATGATATCTTCTTATACTTTATAGCCTTTGCCGCGTTGAAGGATGTGAGCGGGTTAAACGTGGGAGGAAAAACATTACCATGCTTAATAGGTCCTATTGTTGCATCCTTCTTGGCCGGTTTGTCTTGCGTAGACGCCGCCGGTAAGACTAGCCAGGCATCTGACGAGCGTGAATTAGCCTGGAAAACTATGGAATAGATCAGATATATATGGGGGAACGTTGGTGTTTTACTCTTGAAGATATGTCCGATCAGATATATATTCTAAGAGTAAAACACCAAACCTTTTCCCATGTTCAGAACACGATATACGGCGGCACTCTGGCCTAGCGGTTGTCTGGAAGCTATAGGATAGATCGGAATATTTCCAAAGGGAAAACACCAACCTTTCGCCTTCGGACAAGGCACTTCTCTGTACATAGAGATGACCCCTGCCTCTAAGCAACAAGGGTTAAACGTGCGCACTCTCCTGTTTGGCGTGTATCTGCAAAATAATTGGGATAAATAGATCAAAAAATAAATAGTTCCAAAGTTCACGGAACCAAGCATTGATTCGTTGCCGAAAGTAACTCGTTTCAAGTGGGAAATACTCGGTTTTCGGTGGTCAGATGGCCAATTGTATAATTTAGTTCATAGAGAACTATCTTAAACATTATGAAAACCATAAATGACAATAAAACGAAGCCCTTGGAATCATTATTCGAAAAAATCCCACTTCTTGCTAGTTCCAAGCCCGTATTTAATGCTATTTCTGGTATTAAATAGTCTTAAAGTTCCCGTTTTTCGACATGCCATGGTGCATGAGGAATATTGCGGTTGCAACCCATACAGTTGCAGTTTCAATCTTTTTTGTTCATCTTCAAAATATGTTATAACTCCGAATTTTTCTTGCCGTGGTAAGGTGATTACCCCCCGAGTTTCACAGAGTAAATCCACGGAAAAATATAATATAAAAAATAATTTTAGTACATCATCAACAAAAAAACCAAATAGCTCATTTGATGCAATCTTGATCAAGAAAAAGAGGCATGAAATAATCGGAGACATTACTTCGGTAATGATATGAAAGGTGAAACTTCTCAATATAGATCTAATTAATGTTTTTTTTCAGTAGAAGAGAAAGTTATTTAATTCTTGGAAGGGATTGAGAACTTCTAAAAGATATCTAAAATGAAGATAGACTGAATGCTATGAACTGTGTGCAAAAGTTGTGGTACATATGTATATCACAATTTTAAAACCGGTGATATCTATGAAACGCGCACCAATCGTTGCTTGAAAGAGTTCTTAATCTCAATATGTCGCCCAGATGTCAACAATGGTTCAAATTTTAGCAACACGAATTTTTCTAAATCCGTGACCCTAGAAAACCATAATACTGTTCAAGCACTCAGTAAATCTGGATAAAGTTTTCTTTTTTCAGAAAAATATTCAACAGGGACTTCTATAAGATATAGTATTAATAAAAACAAAAACAGCACTATAAAAGAAACTCTGAAATAAATTATCAAGAAAATATTTTTATCTATTACTCTTGGGTTATCTCAAAAATTCAGATTCACTACTCTCTGATAAGCTGCATATGTCTTTTCAGTAATTAGTTTTATAATTATGTTCAGAATATGATTTTAAGGATCCTTATCATTTAATTTGTATCATTGTTAAACGTTAATGTCTACCTCAGAGAATTTTAAGTGCATATTTCTCATACAGTAGCGTGACATATTTTAAAACGATTGCACAAAAATCATAGCAGATAAGGAAAACATTAAACTGAATCGTTTAGGTCTATGTAATGTGGCAATATTATCGTCATGCATTTCGAAGTTTAATATCTACTGCTTAATTCAAATTTATTATGTAGAAAATTATATATCAGAAAAAATGCAACTCTAAAAACATGAATCTTGAAAATTTGAAAAATCGAGAGGTAAGGTCTAGACTGTATCGTTTTCAGGGAAATATTTCAGGCAAGATAAATTTGGTTCCACAAATAAGAATATTTCAGGGGTTGGGTTTTTCTTTGTCAAAATCCTTTATATTTGAGCGGGGAAAAGTTCTCTACGAAAAAGAGATGAGATTTAGTAACCATGACGTGATATTTTTCGATTAAGTAGAAGTTGATTACTTCATTGGGTCCTGTAGCTATGGAAATTAAACATGGGTTCAATCATAATGATGATTATTTGAATGTTGATTTTTACATATTTGTAGGGTAGCTTTAATCAAAAAATAAAGCTCCTTTAAGATAAAATATATTCAAAAAACTATTACATTATATGGTGAAATACGGTAGCTTACAAGACTAAATATTCTACGGCTGGCAACACACCCTTATCAATTTTAAGAAATCCACAAATAGTCAAACACAAAGAAATAGTTCGTTATGGAGACATTTAGAATATGGGATTAATAAAAAATTTATGAAAAAGAACATTTTCGTGGGTATGAAAGATGAATGTCATGAAAGGTCTCATTTCTTGGCAGACTTTACCTCCGTAAAATGACATCAAGTCCGCGCAAAGTAGAAGTTTTACTTCATATTACAAAAATATATATATCACTGTTGATTACTGAAGGTTTTAACTTTTTAAATATGTGAGAGCTGGAATTAACTGCTAATAATATGATATTTCGTAATTTCTTAGATATAGCTTGAAGACGGATGCATTTGTTGAGATTCTTTTCCATAATAAAATTTTAAAGCTTTCGTTACTATTATGCTGAATCACTTTTATTTCAATTCGGACTCAAATTTTCTCTATATATATCATGAAAAATCGAAGTATAATTGGGTCAACTTTGTATAGTTTTCCACAGCATATTATAAATAATTCGCTTTGGCGTTTTAAATCATATAAAAGATACAGTCTCCGCTGAATGATTACAAAGGAAGCCTAGTCCTTCTGGATACTTCCAGAAATTCCTAACTATTGCTTCATAAATGCTATATAAGTGAATCAATTTAAAGTATTCACCATTATTGTCAAACTTTTCTGGTTTCATCTGCAAATTATTTGCTTGAAAAAAATTTCTATATAACTAGGAAAAAGCGAGAAAAGATTTGTTAAGAAATATTTTGAGGTTTCAGGACTACTTTACTGGTCATTTGTATTAGTAAATATTTTTGGTTTCTAATAGCCGAATAATTTATTACTTACAGAGAAAATTAATGCATCATGGAAATTTATCACCAATTTACATGCGTGTAGCCGATGTACATAGTTTTACATGTCTTCACTACAATTAGACAAGTAAAGAGCAATGACACTACGCTCTGGATATAGACATGAATGCTTCTTTTACACCAGAAGATATCATAATTTCAATTTTATAAATTCCGTAACTGATTAAGGCTCACAAATATTCCCCAAACTGGCCTTTTCATGACAACAATAATTAAAATCTCAAAATGGAATATTAACTCTCGTGAAATTAAATCAAGGATTCTGGGATGCTTACGACAATCTGAAAAAGCATGTCCTATGAGCTCATGCAATTTGCAAGGATATTTTTGGTGGTTGAAATTTAAAATAGAAGTTTACTTAAGCAATAATGATATATTCATGAAAGGAAAGTATTTCTGAGGATTTACTCCTTTACATATCGTGTAAATTACCGTATGAAACTAGGCACTCTTGGAATGCCTCTGGGAAAATGTTGCGAAAGTGTAAATTTAATGACACGCGTGGAGTCAATGTATCCAGGTTTGAGCCTGAGTTGCTTCTCGTACAAATGCAAAAATCATATCCCGAGAAAAATCACGATGATGACGCAGAACACTTCTATTTGTAAATTTCAGACCTTATAACAGTATTCATGGAAATTTTAAACAAACTCTGGAGCCTAGAAAGATTAAATATTTAGAACGTCATCTGATTCCAATCAAAGATTTTGGCTGAAATTTCCTTTCGAGATACTTCCCTGTTATATTAACCTCGGAAAAATAATTTAGCTTCTCTTCCTCCTACCCAAGATTTCTGAATATTGTTTACATGTTCACATCGTTAATTTTTCTCTCTTTCGACTTTCCGTATCACACAAGAAAGTATAATATTCCGGAAAATAAGAAATGTAAATTCGCTTTGCGAACTTTTCACTTACTCGGTATTTATTCTTTGAAAATTAAAGGTCTACTTGTGCCTAAAGTTTTTCTATAGATATTTGAATAAGATTAAGAACGATTTGATAATAAGAACATAATATTTTGCGGTGAAGATTATTTTTTCGCAGTGTAATATAATTTGGAGATTCTTCATTCAATTTCATTTACCAATCCCCATACAACTTTCATTGATGTGATAATAGAACATTACAACGAAGCACTGATTAGAAATATCAAGACCACAGTAATAGCCTGTACCAATAATTACAACTTGAAAATAGAAACATTTATACCGTTTTTCATTGGTGATGTTGGAATCGAAAGTCCAAAGTAAATCTGTATATTTTCTCTGATAGAAGTTCAGAGTGATCCAATATACACATTAATTTCTTATTTACTACAAAACACGCCGTATATAACTTTAGCAGTACTGCAAGCTTTTGATCTGTCGTCTAGAACTCTACACTACGTCAGCTGAATCATCCATCTGCAGGAAAACAAACAGTAAAATGTGGCAAAGAGCACTAAAATCGAAGGTTATGAAGCAGAAAGTGGGCCGTACTCAATCCAGCACCCTAATTTAAATAAAAGGTTGCTTTTATTTCGCTACACTACTGATTACACTATAAATTAGCACAAAAATGTGAAGGAAAAAAATATATTTAGGCAATTTAAAACATTTGCCAAAAAGTTTTTGTCTTAGCATGAGAATATGGGTATGAAATGTGCGGAAATTGATCCGATAGACACTAACCCCCTAAAAAAATGTAAAGTAACAAAACTTTCTTCACGATCGTCGAAATTCTAGTTTTGATGTTAATATTACATTTCAAATTTCAAATTTCGGTAGTTCCAGATAGAGTAGAACTACTTTCCAAATTTTCACTTTCGAATCAAATTGCGTAGTGTTTTCTATGATTGATTGAAGGCTTTTATTATTTCTACTTGAGAGATGAAACCGAAAAATTCTTTCTGAAATTGTATCTGTATCTTTCTTGTTATTCCGATTAAAATATTATAGTTGTTTACTAGCAGAAAAAAACTTTCATTTTTTAAGTCTCTGTCGACTTTATTTGAAATTTTTGAAAGCTTTCAAAAATTTTTTAATTTGCAACACAAAACATGAAAATTGTAAAATCCATGATTTAAGTCGCATAAATCCGTTTAAAGATGAGGAAAATGGTAACACGTTTCTCTCCAAAAATTCTAATTTCAATCTATCTCAGATCAATACAGGCATAACATTTATTTTTGGAAGCAGTGGTTGTCAAACAACCCGTAAATATGCAAATATCTACGGGTTAATGAGGCTGGGAAGGGCTCCCGTCATGACATGGATTCCAAATTAGAAGAGTGGTAGCAACAGTTGACAACATATTGTAACTGAGACGCCGCAATATTTGTCCTTGGCTTGATTTAATTGGCGTGCAGTCAGAAACCCTATATTCTTGGTACAGTCGTCGATAATTTGCCGCGAATGGGTAGACATAACATTAAGTGTGCAAAAATCTGCAGGATAAATATGCTATTGGACATCTAGAGATGGATCCAAGTCGCTGGTCAGAAGGGGCACATCACGCACCATCGCTGCATAGAGTATCAAGACAGGGACTAAAGTTAAGCAGACCGTAATACTATACGCTTTCGGTTTTTCGACAGAAGTACCATGGATTTGTTGCCGCGCTTGACCAGAGATACCTGCATGGAGATCGGTTGTACTACGGAAGAAGAAAGAGACGTTCTCGTGGCACGCGAGACGTGTGGACTTGAATATATTCCTGGTGAATAATATTTGAATATTTTTTTGGAGTTGCCCAAGGCCACAAAAATGACTTGGCAATAAAGGAATAGTCCCCTCTAGTGTTTGTTTTGCCGTGCAATGAAGCACTGGATCGGCGAGGCCAAATATTCGTGTACTGGTTGATCCTAGCTGCAGTGGAACAAAAGGAACGGAAACAATTGCGGACGCGAGGAGTGGAAGAAGGATGAGAGATGAGAGAAGTACAGACGCTGGGGGGAGCAGCGAAATGTGATGGGGACAGAGTCGAAAAGAGTCTACCTTGTAGGATTAGGGGTCAGAATGAGTGCCTGAGAGGCGACATTCGTAGAAGCCGCGTCCGTCAGTCGACTAGATAATGTACAGGAGGAGATTGCAGGGATGAAAAGTGGTCAGCTCAAAACATAGTGTTCAAAAATACCTACATCGCCAATGCGAATATCTCAGGAAGATGTACGGATTTCTCTTAGGATGTTCAAAAGTCTGCGCATAGTCATAACCTCGATATGGAAATAGAATTCTGTTGAGAGGTTCCCAAGGGCGCCATATATGAGCTTGGAGAGTCAATTAGGCTGCAGGAATAATGCGCACGGGATTTATCTACCACCAATTTGGCTACCAAATTGTATTCTGGCTGAATTGCTTTTCTTGATAGATAACTGAAACATTTGGAATATATTTCAAGAGGAGTGTGGGGGGCCCAGAGGATTATGGCGCCAGGATCAGAGACCAGTGAGACAGGTACGATCGCGACAGGGGCATTACGTGGGCCGGGCACATCTTTGGCCGGAAAACAAAATATTTTGCGGGATTGATCTGAAACTTAACTTCGAGACCAGAAGTGTGCGAGATCTACAGTTATTCAGCGAAATGGAGGCTGTGGTCAGTTACAGCATCATCGTCGGCATGACAGCGGCTAAGAAGATTTCACACCCGGGCGACACTGTGCTGATGAGTGGCTGTAGGAAAGTTTAGAATATTAGCATGCTCGCAAGTTTACCTTGTTCAGAGCCTTTCTTTCTGGGTAGAAACACGAGAGACTCCCAAATTTACAAATCAAAGGGTGCGGTCCTTTAAAAAGCCATGTTGAATAGCCGGACTAGTAAGTAGGCGTATGAGAGCAAGTTATTGAGCATCTACTGGAGGTAAAATGATGTCAATGTGCTGCAACCGTCAATAAGGACCATAAAATAGTTCGAATCATTTTTAATTCTAAGTGAAAACACCCTTGTGTCACGTATAGTGAAATGGAGGCGCGAGGATGTACTATTGAAGAGCTTCAAATGCACGAAAAGATCATGTGGGTGTAAGAGTGCTGTTGAAAGAAAAATAACGGTGAAAAGGCGCTTTCAGATAAATTTTAATTATTAAACTCTATATCAGAGAATCTATTGGACATGTATGAGTGATTAGACTGCAGAATTGAATTTTTAAGTTACATATTCTGTGGAACTATTACATCAACGCTGAGCCTTTTGATTCCTTCAAACTACTTTCGTTCACTCATCTCGAAGTACGTGCGAATATTTTATCTTTAGATTATCCCGCAACTTAGTTAGTAGACTGTATATAAATTTTCTGTATGGAAGAAGGCATCGTGGCTTCCAAATCAGAGTGAAGGGCTATTTTTTACACATGTTTCTCTACCATGGGAGATATATATGCTCTGTTCCTACTCTTGTAAATCCACTATATACCGAAATATGTATGATTAAATGATATATTTGTACTACAAAAAACATGAATTGATATTCGCTCAGGTTTCATGTCCAAACTAGAAAAATCTCCGATTAATCTGTACAAAATACCGTCTATACTGATTAAATTTGATTAAAAATAACATTCAAGCTATCAATGCCGTAACATATGGACTGCAGCAAAGAGATATTAAAATTTCAAGATGGTCAATAATTTACCTATTGAAACAAAATGTGTATTAAGAGGAAGGTCTAAAACGTAAGTTTCCAATATGTAGACTCTAGCTCTTCCGAAGCTTTATGTCTCTTTCGATTATAAATAGTACAGTAAGGTCATTCCTAAAAGTGGGATATCAACAACGTAACCTATTTCGCCTAAATATGTTTTTAAGTAAGGGAAGTAAAACTTATTTTAGGGATTACAGTAGTTCTTATAACCTCAGTAAAACAACTTAACTTGCTCCTAATATACAGCGTAACAGATTATAGGGCTCTGAATATTTCCAACGCCTCTACTTTTATTCCAAAAAGTTGCAAATTTAAACGCAAGTTCTAAAATATGCAAAGAATATATTCTTGAATAACAAATGACGCCTATCGGCTAAAATAGAATTATGTTTTATCTTTAATAGTACTATTAACTTTTAGAATGATTTCCGAATATTTCTGCAAGCATTTCAACATCATAAAGGTTCTCGTTGATATTTTTCAACAGTGTAACTTCCAATAGAAATATTTGATATAGAGAAATGGCGTAAAATGGGGTTAAAAGATGTTACAGGAAAAATTTCATTATTAGACAGGATAGTTTTGAAAATTTTGTTCCGAAAATAAATAAAGAAATCATATTGGTGATAAGGCTCCTTTATGAAGGAAATGACTTTCGTTACATTCATTGGTAAAGTGGATATAAAGATTTGAAAAATCCGAAATTGGAAGTTTTCTGTTCAAAAGTTGAAAATGGAATGAAAATTTTCCTATTAGGCTTTTGAACAATAGCTGAAAGATACTAACGATGAAAAAATATTTTTCCGCATTTTATGGACAGCACTCATGTTTTAACAGTTTCTCTCGAGAACGGAATAAAAGTAGTTAATTTGAAGCAAACAAAGGATAATAAACCATTTCATGCAAAGAGCCGGAAGACTACGATATCATATCTTATGTTATAAATAACGCTATAGTTTATTTTCATTTCTACACTAATTTTATTCATCAAGAAATTTGCGATGAATATTTGAAAAATGATAAAAATGGTTGTCAATAAATTCCATTTATTTACTTGAAGTAAACTAAATTGATCACTTAAGTTCAAATGTTTCAGTCTATGTTTTTGTAATTTACATTCTGGTTCTTGATTTTACATTTAAGCAACTTTAATTGTATAGAACGAGTACTATTGCGCGTTTTTGTGCTTATTTTGACGCACTATGGAAAGTGTTTGGACCACGGAAACCCCTTAAAGGGCACTGGAAAAATAAAGCGACCACCTGAGTTTTATTGACATATTTCATCTATATTCGCATGATAAAGATTACTATGCTTCTAAGAGGTAAGAAGGTACTGAAATACACATATACATAATATATCTAGAGTTAACAGCCGTATTTATCGAGAATATAAGAGCAAGGCCTATAGGCAGATATGAACTTTAAGACAATCATAGCACATTATTTATAGTATCTCGTGGGAACTACTGTTACAAACTCTTTAAGAGAAAGTGGAATGCATTAGAGATACAATGGTAGCTTTAATATGATACATGAAGTACTGATTATAAAAACCTACAAGGGAAATAGTTGGTGCCAACAGAATCTAGTCTGTATAAAATGGAACTTAAAGTGACACCTGTGGGCGAGGGGCCCGAAGAAAACCTGTGAGCCGATTTTACGAGAAATAAGCGTAACCTGGAGCAAATCTTCGGAGTGAACAGTGGAAATATCCCCTGGCCTTCAGCCTGTAACTGGGATGATAATCTCAGCATGTAGCTCATTACTCAGACTGCAAGTCTGGAAGAATTTCACGATAAACTTTCATGATTTTTTTGCAGTACACGCGAACTAACTGAGACGATACAGGCAGAAGCACAGTTACTATCATGATAGAGTCCCTTCTTCCAGTGGTGGCACATTTTTGGAAGTAACACTGGCTATAATAGAAAGTTAATGTTGTTAGACAACAGAATGATGTGGTTTCCTGGTATAAAAATTGATTCCGTAGTTTTCTTTGTTGGAAGAAAGTGGTTCTAGTAGTAATTTGTGGAAAAGAAAGCCTTTGTATACGAAGATAAGTTTCTTTAGTCGTGTGGCAGAACGGAGAGGATAATACTTTCCATAAGGTTTACTTACAGAATATATTCACCTAATTCCTTGATTACAACAGTTCAGACAGATTTGAAGCTGAAAGTATGTAAAAAGGGTATAGATCATTGTATCATGGTCTCTGAAGAAAGAGTTTCGGTGAAGTGATTCAGCGCGTTAATTTTATGCATATAGTGCGCATTTGATATATAGGGAAGAAAATGTTGCTACTAGCATGTTTAAAGAACGGAAACTTTACGACTCTTGGAGAAAATAGCAGTTTATTTACGTACTGCGATATAGTTAATAAATCTTAATGCTACAGCTTTGCGTTCGTATCGACTTTCAGACCTTGCATGGATCACAGTGTGCCACGTCTTTTTCAATATCTTTCCTTTTTATGCCACTCGCATGGGATGACGTAGCGAGCAAAAAATTCCCTGCTGTAATGAACTACACACGGATACAATTCAGGTTTCCTTGCGCTAAGAATGTTTTCTCCATCATTGAAATTCCTGACACTTAGCATCATATAGTGAATCACACGTCTCTGCCCTCATCGTTTTAACCTGTTTATATAGCTCCTTAGTTATTTTAAGCAAACTATCGCTGTTTCGGTTCTCCTTTTAACATCGCAAAATCTTTTTACCCTTCTTTCTTTCCTTAAAAAGAAACAATACATCTTAAATCAGGTCATCCATTTACATTACATCTTTTAAGCACCCTTTTTTCTTACCTCTTGCACCACAGATTTAATAATTACCTTTCCATACACAACTAAATTGATAACATCATTATTTACAATTCTGTCAACGTCTCTCCCCGTTTCGAACGATAAAAGTTCTTAATGCGGTGTGAAATATGCCCCGTGCCCCGGAGTTCATTATGCACCTAACCAACTTCTTTCCTTTGTGGTTAACAAACAATAAATCATGGAATGCTAGCATCGCTGTCGCTTTGTCTAACTGGCGGTTCTCACCTCTTCAATTTGTAGCGTTTCGGCTTGCTGCATGCAAAGCAGATTCATTTCTCATGTATATTGTCTCTTGTGCACCTGTTTTCTTATGCAAGCAGTACTTTGATAAGTGCCTCAACATTTGATATGTATAGCGGTTTCTGTTCTGTCTACCTCTATCAGTCAGGAATGTCTTCTCTCGTTCCCCTCTGACTCCGTGGGACTTGTTTCCCTAACGACCAGCTTTGAAACCGATTCACGGTACCTATTTACACTGCTCATTATTGATTATAAGATGACATCGAAGTTTAGTGGCTGACTTTCTATTAATGCTGGATTTGTATCTATCTTCGTACTAGGATGTCTTGCGTTTTTCAGTTCGTTAGCCAACTCCGTATCTTGTTTGAGTAAAGTACAATCTTTTGCCATTTTCAAGTTGGACTCTCTGCACTTCTGACAGCCTCGAATTTATCGATTCTTCGGACAGACCCCGAAACAATTATCTTCGAAACTTCCATGGTAGGTAAGCCGCGGCTTTGACTGGACGTGGAGTGTAGATGAGAACAGGAAAGTTTGCAGACAGGATAAAACGGAAGTGACGGATGAAATAGGTTAATCCGTGATTGGGATATGACTGGCGGGACGGGGGCAGATATGTCGGTCCCGGTTGACATTTGGTTCCTCTCCTTGACACCAGCGTCTTTATTCAATGCTTACATGTCATGTTTGGCCCATCATAAATGTAAACTTAAAGATGCTCACAACACAGCTCTCCCATTCGTTGAGATGTTGGATCGCGATGACGTATCACCAATCAGCCAAATACTGTAATGTACTGTACTTCAGGGCTTGCTGTACCGAGTTGTACTGTGCATCGCCGGTGACGCGTCCGTGGCCAGTCGCCGGGTGACCCACATGAAATCAGTCATAAGTTTTACTGCCATCCTCCTCCGCCAATCTTTTCATTAAAGAGTTCCTCCCCCGTGACAGATGCCACGTCTCGAGCCAGACTACATTGTGTTCTGCATCGCCGTGATCTGGTATCACTACCGTTTCCGGCTCCGTCACGCCGTGATCGGATTGCAACGTATCCACCGCAGCGTATTTTGCGAAATACGATCACTAAGATAGAAACACGGCGATTACCGAGGCCTTGCTACCTCGGAAGCGACCCCTAGATTAACGTCGGCACCTGCCCTGGACCCTGCGATCTCAGGGTATCCGCTGCGGATTTGCTAATTTCCAGCCCTTGTTGACCATACGGCGACACTCAATTTCAGGTACGCTGCGGCCTCTGCCACGTCCGACGCGGCCTGCTTGATGGCTGATCTAGCGTCAGCCTTCTAGCGCCAGCTTTCTAGCGCCGTCTTCCTGGTTTCTCCATGCTTACCACTTGTACCAATTATTTGATGCGCTTAGGAACACAGGCTAACCTATTTCCAATCATTAAAACCCTCAACTCCCCCTTTAATTCCAGTTGGTGCGGAAGCGAGCTCGCTACAAAGTTTGTATTTTTTAACATATCCCAATCTTATCCTCGGTATACTGGGGAAAAATGTGGTTGATTTGATATATGAAAATAGGGTGGGTTGTGGTCAGGAAAATCCTACAGGGTGCGGGTAATACCTCTGGAATTACCCTAAAAAGCCGGCTTGAGCCCCCCCTGCAGACAGGCTGCTTTGAACATTACGGCCGCGGCAGCGAGCCTCTGAGTAAGTACAGTACGGACCTTACCATATGTCTCCATCGCTCTATATACTTGACGTGCGCAAAATTCGCACACGAAAAAAAAATCTAGATGAGGACCAAATTCTGATACAGTATCGGAATTTGGATAATATTTTTACAGTTTCTGAATTTGCAAGATATTTTTAATTTGTATGAGTGTGGCAAATTGATGGGTTGATTTTTTATTTAGGACACGATGTCATAATATATGTCAGTACAGTTCTAGGTTTTGGGTTATACTAAGGGTGACTCTGAAATGTCTATATAATGGCGAAAGTAATTCCCACCCCTAGCTGATGGGTGGCGGGCATGATACGGCACCTAGATATTTACCTTGAGGAAAATTTATAATAGTCTCTCTGATTCACACGATTCCCTTGAGTGTGATATATTGTATTTTATGATCGTTTGAGACTTGACAGGTAGCCAAAAGTCTATATAAGCGGAGTAAAATGCTTTCTCTTGTGAAAGGCAAGCAATACGCCAGACAAATTCAAGCCAAGTCCCTAGTAGTAGGAAGTTGAGAGTCAACTTCAGACTCAAGAAAACATTTTCTTACGCTGGTCACAGCGCATCTGTGGTAGACCCTGCTCCTTCTATACTTGCTTCTAGGCCTCTCAACTGTCTTCCTTATCCACTCCTTTTTGTTCATTCAACTATACCACGGTAGCACTTTTGTCGCTTACAACACCTCCTTCCTGGGGTAATTGGTTCTGAGTATCTCTTCTCCCCACGATTTACCCCATCATTTGGTACTCTTATGGAGCGGGTTGCACCCGCGGTATTCGAGCTGTGGAGTATTAGGGAACAATTCGGGGGATTCTGTTTCTGTAACCATGGATCTCAGCGCTGCTCGTGTAACGTTCACAGGGGCAAGACTGAAGACGTTGAGGAGTTTCTCTATACATATGTTAATATTTTGATGCGTGCAAAGAGCGATGGAGAGAAGGTCGCAAGTATCTTTGCCTATCTTCATGGTGACGCAAAGCAAATATATAAGACCAATTTTATCGACGGGTGGTCTCTTCACGAGAATGGGCGTAACTTCGGTGAGGTATGTGAGTGTCTCGTGAAAAATTATGGTCAGGAGGAAGAACCAGATGAGATGATTCGTACCGCCATGGAGACCCCGCTTTACTTCGACGATTTGTTAAGCTCATTGGTATTCTTGTGTGATCTCTGTAAAAAGGCTGGGTTCAACGCCCAAGCCAAGTACTGAATGCTGCGTAGGGCGGCGATGGGGGATAAGCGGCTCTCCGATTTCCTCCTCATCAAGAGATATAACGCTTGTAAAGAACTGAGGGTACCATGGCAGATTTTGTGAAAAACGCGGAGATATTTCAGTCACTGAGTGAGATACCGAGGGAAACCCGTACATAGATGTCTATCGCACATCATGGAAATAATTATCAAAGGTCTAATAATAATGCACCGGAACTAGATTGTGTCTAAAGCTATGTCAAAAACCTGGAAGAATGGCTGGAAACTTGATTCGAAAATCGACTTGACATGATAACTTCGCTGTTGGAGAGCCTTACTCTTACCATTAAGAAGAACCAGTCTGGGTCCCCTAAGGCCGCAGAAGTCTGTTCCCGCTGCCACATGCTTGAATATTTTTCAAATATGTATCCTGATAATCCACATAGAAACACTCATTGTAGAACGTTCAGTCGATATGGGCATCATGAAAGTAACTGCTGGTCTAAAGACAACATTAGAAAACATCTATCCAACGCGAGACGCAAATTAGGGCTAGAAGTGAAAATTTTACCAAAAAAAATAAGAGGTTGATGGATGCCGGTAATGTATCCATCTCTGAAGAAATCAGTCAAGTCAATGTGACAAAATGGGATGGGGAAGGGAACATTTTATCGAAAAAACATAGGCTAGATTATGGAATACTGGAGCATATCCCAGCACTTGTACCTTCTCGGACAAAAAGATCTGATTAAAGTGTTCTAGGAGTTTAAATCAATCCGGGCAAGAAGACGAAAAAGAATAAGAAATTTAAGATTATCCCGAAGAACGCACTAGAGTATGTGAAGAAGTACAATTTAATAGCTGAGCTTGCATCGACCCCAACTGGAATAAATTTTGGTCAAGTTTTTGAGTGGCGATACAGAGGATGTGAGAAAAGAACTCAAAAAATTATCAGTTCTAATAAGTCCGCTAAGGGCAAGAAATTGTTTCTTCAATCGGCCTCTACAGCACCAAGACGTCTTAAGCTAGTGCCCGTCAAAGTATTGGGAATAGAAGCCGAAGCTTTTTTCGATTCGGGCGCTGTAACAAACCTCATTCCAGCAACTTTGGTGACCGATATAGATCTCGAAATTACGCCAACTACTAGAAGAATAACTGTGGCGGATGGACCCGTATCAATTGCATGGGCACTGTTGAAAATGTTTCCATGTGCTTTGGGACTTTAAAGTAGATGTAGACTTTTTTTGTTATGCCTGATCCCCCTTTAGATGCAATCATTGGTTGCCCTACCATGGAAAGACCGGGACATGCATTGACTAGGGAAACCAAAGCCTTTCAGTTAATAATGACGGCAAAACCGTGAAACTGCCCCGGATTTCGTCAAAAGTACACATGCGGAAGATCTTAAAGAAACAGACAGTAAATAATCCACTTCTAGTTATTACAGGGAAGATTTAGAACCAAGTGACTCTTTCGGAAGTGAAAAGGGTACGCTGGAGGATAATGAACATGGAATGGGATGATTATGATTCTGGTTTGAAACAGATGACGTTGGAATTCTACGGTAGATTTGAGACCTAAATGTGTTTCTTTTTGCGATAATATAGAAGTAAAAGACGGCATTCAAAGCATGAAAGAAGATTACCTTTGCAAAGAAAATATGAATACGTCTAAATCCATATCTGAAGATGTGAGCAGTCCGGAAAGGTCCTTCAAAATTTAAAGGGTGAGAATCAAGAAGAAAAAGAGTGGCAGATGGCAGAAAGTTAAGAAAAAGTACAGCACCTTCCCAAATGGGAAATGATATTATTCGGCCATTTTCATCCACATGGTCATTTACGGTTGTGATAGCACCAAAGAAGGATAGAAAACTTCACTTTTGCGTCGATTACCGACAACTGAACCAGAGAATGATACCTGATCGATTTCCGATTCCAAATATGAAGGGAATCCTCGAAGACTTGAAGGACGGGAGATACTTCACCTCAACTGATCTTTACATTGGTTATTGGCAGATTCCATTGGATGAAATGCGTAAGTAAAAAACAACTTTTACCAGCAAAGCCGGTACGATCAGGTTCGAAGTAATGCCTTTTGGTCTCATGAATGCACCAGCTACATTCCAAAGAATGATAACGAGGTTTTGAAAGGACTTCCATTCGCAAGAGTCTATATCGATGATGTCGTCATATTCTCAGAAACATTGGATCAGCACATCTCGCACGTCAAGACAGTTGTGGAGATGATATCGGAGTATAGCTTGAAAATTAAGTTGAGCAAATGCTTCTTTGCGAAAACTTCTATCCAATTACTCGGTCATATCGACCAAGAGGGAATTAGTGGATCCAGAGAAAACGAAAAAAATAAAGTTGGCACCAAGGCCCGCTTCAAAACGGAGGTTCGAAGCTTCTTAGGACTGGCCTCATATTACAGAAGATTTATCAAGATTTCGCCAAGACTGCAGCACCGTTACATGCCAGCACTACGAAGAACGGAAAATTTTACTGGAACAAGGAAATGGAAACTGCATTTGAGGAGCTTAAAGATAAGCTGTGTCCCCCCAGTGTCATGTATCCAGATTTCAAGAGACCATTTGTTGTGGAGACAGATGCCTCAGAACGGTCTTTGGGTGCCGTTTTGTCCCAAAAAGATGAAAACGGAAGACTAAACCCTGTCCTATTCTTAAGTCGCACTCTGAATGATGCGGAAAAGAGATACTAGTCTGCGAGAAAAAAGCGCTAGCTTTTTTCTCCGCACTGAAAAATATTTGCGTATGCCTTTTATCACTCGAAATTTTGTCTTGATAACTGATCACCAGCACTTAAGACAGCATTCCAAAAGAAAGTTGTACATCACCGCTCAACCAGATGGCTCGACATTTTCGCAGAATATTTGTTTCAAATTATGCACAGACCCGGGCGCAATAATCAGCCTGCTGATTACCTATCTCGCTTGAGGGATCCAATGAGTCCGAATGAAAAAGCTTCCGGGGACATCTTCGGAGTTGCCAAGTTGCAAGTGCCGAGCGATAACGAGTAAGAAGCTAATATTCACGTACTAATGAAATTGCTTGATGGAATAGAAATGGGAAGGTTGATCTTGAACATCGAAGCTGGGTACGCAGGAATCAAAAGGGTTTTACATTGTGGAATGGGAAACTCTTCCCACACAAAGCTGATTCTCGACAAGTGGCCCCTTTAAAAGAAAAATGAAGATATTGAGGACTTTTCAGAATGAGTTAGGGCATTGGGATCTCGAAACAACCAAAAGAAATCATTACGGAAAGATTTTGGTCGCCAAGTATCCATAAGGAAGTCTATAATTTCGTTTAGTTGCGACAACTGTCAAAAACTCACTCCGATACGAAAGTATAAGACAACTCTAAGTTTTCCAGTTTCCGGTCTTTTTGAAACGTTTTCAATCGATTTTGCCGGCCCATTCAAGGAAAACCTCTTCCGGAAACCATTTTCTCCTTTGGGGTGGAACATCTTACTGGATGGCCAATAACTGTTGCAGTTGAGGAGGCCAATGCTAAAGTGGTCTGAATTCATAAAAAAAGAAATAATTGAACCGTTTGGTCTTCCAAAAAGGACCATCTCGGATAACGCCCTTTGTTGTACTGCAACTTCACTGCTTCGTTTTTGCAAAAAAAGGGATTCAGTTGAAGAAAATTTTCTCATACGCTTCTCTGTCAAACGGGAAAGCGGAAAGGGTGGTGGGAACCATCAAACGAGCAGTATCGAAAACTATGTCGGAGAGTGAAATCCAGTGGAAAGATGCCTCAGCAAAAGTGTAATAAGGCTATCATCGAAGAAGAGGAAGATGTTGCTGCTCACCACTCGAGCAAATGTACAGAAGGGCTCCCAGAATGTTAAAGAGAGACTGAGAAACAAATATTATCGATAAAGGGGGTCAAAACGTTGAAATACTAACGACAGAAGGATGGTAGTCACACCGCGCGTTAACACAGACGAGAAATGAGGGTGCAGAGCCTCCAGTCCGAACATTTTCAGTCTTCTCTAGAGTACTTGTAGTACACGGAAAAGCAATGCAGCAGACTGTTAAGTGGCCAGCCTTCCACACAAAGTACACGAACCCTTGCATCGTCAAGGAGGGAAGACACCCGCATTATAAGCTCTGTTCAAGCTTAGAGAAGAGATCAAGGAGGGTAATCCATGCACGTCATCTGGCCCATTACCATCAGACGCCTGAAGAATTCCTTCTCACACAGTACTATGCGCAACCACGAGGCATACTCATCTTTAAGTAAAGAATGATTCCTACGGGAGAAAAAAGGGCCTGGGAATGAAAAATCTCGATTACGCGGGACTTCTACGAACTCTACGTAATCATCCATTTCTGCATTAGTACATGCCTATGTTTTCGTACATAGAACGGTACATTGCTACCTGAAGAAGATTTATGAATATAAATAAGATTTCTATTTTCATTCCAAAAGGGAAGATTCACGGCAAGCAAGTACAGAGTTTTTGGTGGAAATATATCATTACTCTATAGGAAAGTGTGGGAAAGTAGCTGTCGGAGACTTGTCGCAAACCTATCTCAACGTTATCCGTCCGATTTACGTATTTGTCAAGAACAACCAAGATGTGCAAAAGAGAAGTTATAGCTTACCCTCTGATGATATCTGAACTGGAGGACCATATCCCCTATGGGAACCTTAAGTTTCCCCGCTAAGGAAAAAGAGCTCAGGGGCATACCAAGATCCTTCCGAGACCTTCATGATGATACGAGCAGGATCATCAAGTGATTGGGGCGGATCATCGAAAAGGGCAAGCCTTCGAGAGCAACGGAGAAGATCACCAAGTAGATCACCTAAAACACTGCATAGTTTCCAAGGGGAAACTTTGCATCCTTAATTATTGGACGGCTAACAGTTGGACGTTGGCTTCGCGAAATGACAGAGGACCCTCGAGAAGCGGAAGTAAATTCCTTTTTTTGCCATTAGTATTTGCATGTGCTTCAAAACCACGGGCGCATCTTACTCGTAAGGACTCAGTCCTTATGTTGCGAGCTTTTTCTCCTTCACATACCCGTTTCTGGACCCGTTGCAAGATAAGTGCGCATACTACGTTTACTACCTTCCATTTGGAAGGTTTAGAGAATTAAAACGGGAGGAGCTCACTCGAGAACACTATAAAACCATGCGCAGGATCTACGAAGCTCTTGACTAGGGGGATGAGCCCGTCATTGCACGGTAAACACTCTCTCACCATATCAGAAATGAGTTATTACCATATCCTTTCAGTCAACCATATCGTCTCCCCGATGAATGGATAGAACTACCAGAAGAACAGCAAGATCAATGAAGACGAGTCCGGACGTTCGTCCTCAGCGAGAAATCTTGATATAATGAAAATTGTAGATATTATTTGGCATGCTTTGCTGCCTGTGCTGGCATACTGAGCTGGCTGCGCTGTCACTGTAGTTTCAATTCTATTCTCAACTTTTTTAGAGAAGGGTTGATGCGTACTGTAGCGGTGCCAATAGGGCACATAGGTACTGTATTGGTGCTACGAATTGTGAGAATTGAAAACTCTATATAAAGGGGCCGAAAATATGAACCAGGTGATCCCGGCTCTGCACCCGGATGGGGGCGTCCTTAGTGGTCTAGATATTTCGCAGGTGGCAATGGAGAATTCTAAGCCGTTCGCGGATATTCGTGTGGACTGCCTGGCTGGAATGGATATTTTGGGGGAACTGTTTGGCTCTGATCTAGAGGACTAAGATACTAAAGAAAGAATCTAGATATTTATCCTGATAATATCTGCTGTTAATCTTTCTCGTTCACACGATTCCATTTGATGCGTTTTATGGTTCTTATTATGTTTCTTTGAGACTCTAGGGTTAGCCAAAAACTTTAGATAAGAAGAGTAAACTGCTTCCCCTTGTGGAGTTCAAGCACGTTTGCAGACAACTTCAGGCCAAGTCCCGAGTTTTAGGAAGTTGAGAGTCAACTTCAGAGCCAAGAAAAAAATTTCTTACGCTGGTCACAGAGCATCAGTGGTAGATACAGCTCCTTCTATACTAGCTTCTAGGCCTCTCAACTGTCTTCCTTATCCACTCCTTTTTTTTGTTCAACTATATCAAGGTAGCATATTTGTCGCTTGCAACACCTCCTTCTTGGGGTAATTGGTTCTGAGTATCTCTTCTCCCGTCGATTTACTCTTATCATAGCTCTCAAATGCCCTCACGGCAAAGTTGTAAGCTGTGGCTTTGACTGGATGAGGAACGTAGGTAAAAGCAGGGAAGGGGGCGGAGAGGAAGGAAAAGAAGATGAGGGATGACAGAGATGGGTCCGGTAACTGGGATATTGTCGGCGAGTCGGGAGCAGATTGGGAGCTAGACGAACCTGAAACTTGATTCACGACAGGGAGATTCATGCGTCAGGATCCACGTTGGCCTCGAGGGCGGGAATGCGTTCAAGAGTAGTATATGGGCTGATGTAGGATGATGCAGCAGGCAGCGGAGGGGTGGGAGACTAGACTTCGGGAGCACCGACAGTAGTCAAGCCATCTGTTTCAGGCGGAAAAGGGGTATTCTGAGAACGGCAGTGTTTGAATCCACCTGCAGCAGCTGGTGGAGGAGACAGAGGGACTGCCACAAGAAAAATCGGGAGACTGGACAGTTTGGCATAGATTTTAGTAGCAATATCCCTAACAGCGGTGGCGTAGGATCAAGCGGGGTACCATCTGCCTTTCTCGTCTTCTCGGCAACAGATTTCGGGACTCAGATGGCAACGAAATCATCAGCAGAGAGATCAGTCTCGAGATCTAGAATACAGGCGAAGCTAAGAGTTGGTGCGCCAACTCAATCGGAGTGCTGCGCGAGGGTGAGGTACGAGCTGTAGGCAGCACTGACGGTTGATAAGTGGCATTGCGCCTCGCAAATGTAGAAATAGTTCGGATCTGCGGATTGAATGATCGACCAGGAACTAGGGAACCCGTCGGTCGGAACGGAAGGACGAAATTAGTTCCTCCCCCATCACTTTGTAGGCACACATTTTAGAGTCGATTATGGTGGTGTGGAAAACTATAAGATAAATCAAATACATCTTCCAACAGTAAATTTACCCAAAACTTTCCCCGAAACTGGGACGGGTTGTGAATACGGAAGTTAGAAGGAACAAAAACGAGACCGAAAAGCTTCTGATTACCTGCATAAAGGCCGCTGGTAGCATTGAGAACAGTGCCTGCTTCCTTGTAGGCAAGGCGGGCGCCGCCAAGATGGCGACGCTTAGTCAAAAATTGACTGTCAAGGGGGGGAAGGCGGCGATTGAAATGGGTGCGCACAGGAGCTTGGGCTGCTGAAGCTTTGATCACTTGCAGATGTGGGGCCGGTGCTGGTGGCAGGATTTTCGTCAGTAAATGTCGCGTCAGAGGCGGATGGAGACCAGGGTTCGGTAACATCAACGCCGTGGAGTGCGTTCAGTATGTTCAAGACAGACCTAAACTGAGGGTTGTTCTGGAAGGACAGCTTCACCGTGTTGAAAGGAGCAGTTTTCAGGTCCTGTTTAGATTCCCCCGCTAGAAGTATTATACG
Source organism: Kappaphycus alvarezii (assembly GCA_002205965.3). NCBI lineage: Eukaryota > Rhodophyta > Florideophyceae > Gigartinales > Solieriaceae > Kappaphycus > Kappaphycus alvarezii. The sequence continues at coordinate 97,148 of NADL03000630.1, read as the reverse complement.
AAAAAATAAACTACCACGTTATCCCCTTGTTTGCAGGGCGGATGACAGAAAATGATCGGTTGAGGCGGAATCAGCAAGATTCACGGTTCCGTCAAGTTGTGCGGCGGACTTGACAAAGAAATCGAGCGCGGTATGTGAAAGGGCAAAAGCGAGGTTGCTGTGGGTGGCAGCTGAACGGTTTGTTTTTGGCGCCATGCATTGTGATGCCACGAGGGGTGGTCCGAGGACCTACTATTATTACCCAGTGGAGACATCATTAGAAAAGGAACAACAGAAACCAAAAAAAACCGGAAGGATGAATGCGATTCGCGATGGCGTTTCGCGGTCGCGAACGCATTCACCTTCCAGGCGCGATGGCGGCCAGTGCGACAGAGACGACAAGACGGAAAGGGGGTAGAGACGACAGAGGATGAGTTGAGGGCTGAAATGCTTGAAGCTGGAAAGACGAGGGATTGAAGAGGTGGATCAGTCATTGGGATGTGGCTGGCGGGTCAGGAGAAGAGGCGGCGGTACTGGGTGAGTTTGTTCCCCATTACTGTGTCGGTACACTCTTTTTGAGTCGATTTTGATTGTCTGGGGAAAATGGGATATATTGGATATATCTTCCAAGAGTAAAAAACCCAAATCTTTTCCCCCAGCTGAGATCGTGTTTCTCTTCTTCTTGACAGCGTGGTTGTAAATCTTTAGCGGTTGTACAATGTTGCACAGAAGCGTGAGGAGGTTATTCGTAAATTAACTACTGATGCGGGGGGGTGAAAACTATCGCGCCTGCATTACTTGGAAACTAAACGCAAAATGGGTAACGAAGTCGCGGAGCTACTGTTGAGGGGAGGAACCGCGATTTGAAGCAGCGAAGGAAGCAAGGCGGCGGCAGAAACACTTGCCTTCATCGCCCAAGGCGCTATAGATATCAAGCCTGACGGGGAGAGGAGTATATCGTTTTAGTTCGAGTAAGTGCCGTAATGACGATGTTTCTCGCGCTCTGCGAGTGTTGCGGCAACGCCTGCAGTAACCATACTTGGAGAAATGTGGCAGCCTGCAGAGGGGTGGGCAACTGTAACGTCGACGGCGATATCGGTACTGTGAAGCCAGTATGCAGCGGGTAATTAAATGTACATTCGTAGCGCGGGGGACTTCGTATGCCTAGAGGAGTTGGGAACCGGGTAGAGAAGCGGATGATCGATGAGGGCGACGATCCCAACTTCCTTGCAGTAGCGGGCAAGAACGTTGCGGAGGATGTGATGATGACTAGTCATTCCGTCTTCGTATTTGCAGGTCAACGCGTGTTGCCCACTTTGATTTAAGACGGGTGTGATGTCGGCCGAGCGGCGGGAGCAGACCTGACAGAGAGTAGGTCCAGGGAATAGCGCGATGCCTAGACGGATAGTGTGAAAATTAACCAAATATTTTAATCTCTATCCCGGTGTCCTATAGTGATGTTGAATTGTGGAGCAGTATTTTTATTCAGGCCCACAATTTATGTTTACTGTGAATCATCAAGGAATAATTTTATCTATTTTACAATGGCACCGTTTTATGCTGGATTTAGTGTGAAATAATTTTTATGTACTACAGTTGGTTTTTTATATTGTACAGGCTATAAATATTACATTTATACTGCAGCATATCATTATCTCGATGAGTGCTTACCTGTAAACTACTGAAATAATTATTGCTGAGCCTGAATCATGTCTACCAAAATTATTGTACGGCTTACCTAATTTTTGTAGCAATTTCACCCTGTTGTAGAGTATAAGTAGTCATAGGTTGTCAGAAAAATGTTTTTATATCCTTGGGCCATCGAAATATTACCCTCGATCAGCTATCATTAAAGCTATTCATTATTCGTTCTAAGTCCGATTGTGGCATTTATTAATTTATTCAAGTTGGAACTATTTATTTTTTGGATCTACATATCCCAATTATTTTGCAGTTATGGGCCTGGATCGCCCCAAAATTCCTTCAAGGCCAACATTTTCATGGGATCTTCGTACGGCTCCTTGGACGGATGGTAAAGGACCTCAAAAAAATATTTTGATGCTTTTCACAAAATGGAAATCTGCCCATGATTTTCTTACGCTGGTCACAGAGCATCAGGGGTAGATCCTGCCCCTTACATACTTGCTTTTAGCCCTCTCAACTCTGTTCCATATGCACTCGGGTTTTTTCGTTCAACCACGGTATACCACGGTAGCACTTTTGTAGCTTGCAGCACCTCCTTCTTGGGGTAGTTGGGTGTGAATATCTCTTCTCCCGACGATTCATCCCTATCAATACTTCTGATTCTAATCTGATTTTTTCGTGGCTGGAGCACTTTGGATATAAACACTGACTCAGGAAGGGATTATATCGTTTGCTTGGCAGCAATCGCCACAATAGCGACGTTTCTTGCGCTCTGCGAATGTCACGGCAGCGCCTGCGGTGACTGTACTTGACGAAAAATGGAAGCGAACTGAAAGCTGGGCGATATTGACATCAATGTCATTATCAGTTGTGTAAGGAACATATGAAGAGGAACAAGCTTTACTTAGGTGACCAGAGTCCGCTACCAGGCAAAGGGGGGAAGGTTTAGGTGTTTTACCATTGGAAGATATATTTGATCTATCCATGGTTTCCCAGACAACCATAATCGACTCAAAAAGGTATGCAGATACAGTAATGGGGAAGAAACTAAGCTCCGTAAAAGGAAAACTTCAGGCCAGCCATGAAGCAAGACGAGTTGTACATGACCTCTGCTGCTGACTGCCTTTGCATAAAACCCTTCCGATTCTTTCCGTACGTCTGCAATGCCCCCACGGCCACGTTATTTGCCATGTCATTTAGCAGGAAGTAGTTATTGGTAGAGACCCCGTGACAAACGGCATGTCCCGTAAGTTGCAGGGCCAGAGAGGAGATCGAGGTCAGAAGTCGGATAGATTTGGAAGAGGAGTTCGTACTGCCGCGGCGAGAAAAATGAGAAGCAAGAAAGACAGCGATGGCCTGGATGGGCGGCCTGAGACCAAAGTGAGTATTACGATACACTAGATCTATTTTTCCTGTGAGTACAAACGACAGCGGACAGATGGGTATTGAGAGCCTGGTTCCTAATCCTGGCCCTCCAGGATGTTCGGTTAGGGGGTGGAGGGCGCGGTTCTAGAAGAAGAAAACATTATTATTCGTATTGTAGTGCGTTCTGCTTTACTGTATGCAGACATTCTGATATAGTATCGGTATTTGCAAGATATTTTTCATTTGGACGAGTATGGCAAATTCATGGGTTGATTCTTTTAATTTTAAGATACGCTGTCATTAATAGATGTCGTTACACGCCCCATGTCGTGATATATTTCGATCATTTTTCCCTATTTAAAGTTTGAAATCTACGTCATCGTTGAGAAAAACCACCCACCACAAACTTACCCTTCGGCGCACACCCTTTTCTCCCAAAATGACCAACCTCCGCCCGTCCCTCACCAACACCAAGTCATAAAGAGGCCGCCGTCCCCTCAACGCGCTGGCCCTGATAGCCTGTGGACCAACGGATTATGACGAAACATGTAGGAGAATAGGCCTGTAACTCGTTCAGGAATGTGTCCGTCGGCACTGCTTCGAGGAAACGGAAGAGGCAGACGCAGAGGAGTAAGAGAAGATAGAGGAATAGGAGGAGGATGAGAAGGACTAGGTGGACTCGTGGGACTCACTATTGTACAACGGTGAGGCAGCTGCGGTAGAGATCGAAGGGGAGACTGAGGGAGTAATCTTCATGTCTGAATATTCTGACAAAGATGGAGAGGAAGATGAGGACGAGGGACACATGGAAAGTGATATATTAGTGAGTCGGGGGCCTGAAAGTAGTGACCAGGTGTTCCAAACTCTGAAACCGGATGAGTGCATCTTCAGCGGTTTACATAATTTCCAGATGGAATTAGAGAAATGTAAGCCGTTTGAGAATTTATGGGGACTGTTTTGGTGAAATGGATACTTAGAGGGAATTCTTTTGGCTCTGGTCTAGAGGACTTACATATTAAGGAAGAAATATCGACATTTATCCTGATATTATCTGCTGATACTCTTTTTCTTTCACATGATTCTATTTGATGCACTTTATTGTTCTCCGTATGCTTACTTAAGACTTATGGTTAGCCAAAAAGCATATGTAAGCTGAGTAAACTGCTTTCTGCTGTGGCATTCAAGCAATTTGGCAGAAAAATTCAAGTCAAGTCCCGGGTAGTAGGACGTTGAGATTCAATTTTAGATCCCAGAAACATTTTCCGTACGCTGGTGACAGAGAATCAATAGTAGACTCTGCTCCTTCTACAATTCTCTGAATCCCTCTCAACTGTCTTCCTTATCCACTCCCTATTGTTCACGCAACTGTACTACGGAAGAACTTTTGTTGCTTGCAACACTTCCTTCCTGGATTACTTAGTTCTGAATATCTCTTTTTCCGACGATCTACCCCTATCAGAGGCATAATGAAAATTAATATGTTCACATGTCCTGTGGGATACGGGACAGTTTGATGTCGTCTATGAGGATGCCTATGCGAGGTCTCTTGTTGGTGGGGAGTTGATCTTGGCAAGGGAATGTATACTACTTATGAGGGCGAAGCCTTTTGCTTAAATTGTGGAGGATGGAAATGAATTTGTCACGGATGTGGCCGAATCTATGAACATAGCCTTCTAGCAAGGGGTGTCATACATCATATGAATTTTGGCTCTTGGAGTATTGATTCTATGGATTAGTACATGTAATTATCAATAAATAAAGATGAAATGATACGAAAATTTATTTAAAGTAATGAATTTAGTAATCATGACTCTAGTCGAGAGTTATTTTGGACTTGACTCAAGTTTATTCAAGGATATTATGAAAAAATCTATTAGCACCCGTAAATGGTCATGCTACAGTCCGTGAAAAAGTTCATTAAAAGTTTAAGAATCCTGAAGTTCCCACAGACTGAGAGAGATAAAAAAGAGACATCGGCTTTTACTAAACAACACAAAAAACTGAAAAACTTAACCAAACTTTCATTTGGCGTAATTTTTGCGTTGCAAATAATGTACAGTAATCTTACTTACTGCTCAATTACTCACCGCGGTAGTCTTATCGCGATCATCTACAAGATTTCGTTACCACGCATGACAGGTGTCGATTAATCCCAGTGCCGATATCCACTCTTCGCCGGTGGCACAAAAACTAGTTCGCAGTACTCACCTACGTGGCTAGGCACGTCTACACACGAGCCATAGAGACTGAAAGGGGTACATTGTCAGAATAAGAGTAAGTAAGAGCGTATTAACCCAATAAGTATGTGTTGCAGGCGATAAAAGTGCTACCACGGTATAGTTGAACGAGCAAAAAAAGTTCCGTAAGGAAGAAAGTTGAGCAGGCTACAAGCAAGTAAAGAAGGGGCAGGTTCTACCACTGATGCTCCGTGACCAGCGTAAGAAAAACGGTTTTTGGTGTGAAGTTGTGTCTCCAATTCCTACTAATAGCCACTTGGCATGAATTTTCCTGCTATATTGCTTTTTATTTTCGAGGAACGCAGCGTATTGAGGGTATACAGACTTTTCTCTACCCCTAGAGTCCAAAAAAACTACGAAAGATACCCGGAAATGCAGAAAAAACTTTTTGCGAGTTGTATACTCGAAAAAAATGTACTTGAGAAACGAGAAATTGATCTAGTGCTCTCATTTCCCAACCTCAAGATCAAGCCCAAAAAATGCTCCAAAATATCCATGCTACCCAAGCAGAGCCCACAAATACCCTTAAATGGATCATGATTATCTATTTCCCCGTGGGAGATATCTAAACCAATAAAGATGATCCTATCCGGTTCCAACGTCGAAAACGCTTGGTGCATACTGTCTAGCCCCCGCCCTACCATTCCAAGACTCCATTTATTCCTTCATCTCGTCTCGTCTTCATCCTCCTCTTCCTCTTCTTCTTCATCTTCACTCCCGTGGACGAATTCCAGGGCTCCCCACTCCTAAGCAGTCTCCCCAGCACTCTCCTCGACTTTTCCCTTCTGTCCCTTACTTACCTCCTCTGCCTCTTCCTCGGTGAACATGCGACGAACGAACTCGATCACCTTTTTCTATTTTTGTCGGCGGAGGTACTTATGGAGGTCAGTAGGGAAGAAAAGGAGTAGGGAAATAGTTTTTAGGGGGGTAGCGAGTTTTGGTAATAACTCTGGAGGGGTATAAGTTGTCCATTCCGGTGAGCTTTAGGGATTGGGAGGCAATTCAGGGTGTTTTGAATAGGTAAGGGGAGAGGGGTGGTGAGTAGAATGATGTGCAAGGTTGAAACTTGGAGTAAAGGGGTTTAAATAGGCTACCCATGCGCATTTTATAGATTTGGAACAGGTAAAATATATCCTAAAGGGAGTTTGCAGTAGTGTATTTGCGCACTTTCACCCAAAATATGAATTTGAAGAAGAATGTAAGCGAAAAGGGAAACTGAACTTGATTCGGGATCAATAAAGAGGAGTAGATACAGTACAAAGTATCTAGATAAAATAGAAATCAATTTGGAGAAGACCGCGCTAAGAAAGCAGGGGTCAGGAGGAGAGGTTTTTCCACCATGAAAGTGCTTAGATTGAGGGAGGGCGTGAAAAGACCAGAACTACAAGCTATTTGGACAAGGGAGGTACTATTGTAAAATGAAAGTCGGTAGATGGCGATGACAAAAAAATCCGTTACAATTGTAGCGCTTCTAATAGAGTCCGTCAGGCGGGTGAGATATGTCCTTATTCAAAGACAAGTTGCGGAGATGGTTTGGTACAACTCAACATGCCTTACGGTTGGCCTCACATCAGCAATGTGCGGTAGTAATTCATGACGTGGCCTCATTTCCAGACTCTCCATTACACATACCTGCCCCCTGGTCTTCGCAAAAGAGCCTTCCTGCAACCCTAATCAGTAAAGCACCCTAATTTACTCCGCAAGGTTAACTAGTAGCATGCATACCAATGGGGTTGAGAAGCGGCAGGGATCGGGTCTTGATTGAATGCAGCAGTGGCAAGGTTGATTGCTGACGAAAATGGGTTCTCGAAGGGAAGTTGAACCATCACAGTCCACAGGTTAGGTTCTCGCTTAGTGCAGAGTCTACTCTTTGGCTATCTAATGAAAGTAAGGTGAGTCTACTGCGTCCGACAGGCAATGTTTCGTGTAAAGTGACGAGTACCGGACTCGATCCCGAAAGTAGAGTAGAGTTACTACATGAGGCTAGACTGGTGACAGATGGTCGACATTGTAGTCTTTGTACCAAGGATAGAGGCCTGCAGTTGAAGAGCTGCGATAAATGGCGGCAATTGAAGGTGAGGAGGGAGAAGGATGAGAGGAAAGGCGTGCATAGGAAGCGGAAAGTGCTCATGTGAGGCTGTCCTCGAGGGTGGTATGCAAGTAAGCGGGGACCACGGAAAAGATGGACATTGTGGGGGTGTAGTATAGTAAACATAAGCTGGTCGCCGCCAAGGTCAAGCAGAGGCTCCAGAGAGAAAAGTAAAAAGAAGAGCAGAGCCCAATCCAACATTTTAATGGACAGTTAAACAGGCGTGTACCCGGATACATGTACCCTCGAGCGCAATTTGCGTTCAAAAACTTAATAATTTACGGGCTCTGCAGTTCAAATTTCTTTCTCAGTTTGAAATTTTCTCCAACAAGACCACAACCACCCTGGATATAGATGTCCATTAAATTGGACAGGATTGCAAATGAATAGAATAACTGGGATTTGGACATGAACGGTATGCTCGGCGAGTCCAGCAATGCCAGCTTCCTTGAAAAGGCGGGCGAAAACCTTGCGAAGAATGGAATGCCAGGGAGCTATGCCGTTTTCATACTTGCAGTTCAACTCCTGTTTGCCTTCTAAATCCAAGACGGGCGCGACGTCGACAGAGCACCGGGAGCACACCGTGCAACGGGTGGACATTCGTAATAGCGCGATATCGAGATGGATTACCAGGGCGACCTTCCACGAGAGAGAGGTCATGTACAGACCGCCGTTGGGAGACGAGGAGAAGATAAAACAGAAGGGGAGGATAATATGAACGTTTGGAGGAGCAGTGCTTGGTCGGTTGCTAAAGTGGACAGAAACAAACTGTTATACTTCGAAAGCATGAATTCAATTGGATCACAGATTGGAGCCTTTGACCGGGAACAGGCAAAAGAAAAGTTTGAAAATAGCTGTAACCGCTAACGACGAGAATAAGCGACTATTTTTGGAAGATAGAAGCGATTTTGAGATAACCTGGGGACCTCCATAAAATGGCGGTCGGGGAAAGGGTCAGCAGGCAGGAGATAAAACGCGAACAATCGATTACAGATGCTTCACAAGTGGCTTCGGTAATATCCGACATTTGAAAGAGACTGTAACTATCCATTGAAAAGGTAAGAGAGGCCTGGAGCCAAACGAGATCCGATCAAAGCAGGTGCGATAGGCCGAACTCTTCGCTATCCTTCTGATATGAGCTAGTAGTCAGAACGGCAGATTGAGTGGGGTGATGCATAGGTATCAAATACATGATTTTAGAGCTGTTGCCTCAGAATTGGTGAAAATGGAATGCACATTTTCATCGTTCAGAGCTGGGAGAGGTCGGAATATATGGTCCACGGTGGTTTGAAGTTATGCGAATAATCCGGAAACAAAATTGTCCGAACCAATTGGAGATCCAGCACAGCGAAGCAAAGGGGAATGGAAAGGTGCAGGGAAGTGACAAGGGAATGTGGGAGGGGGAGAAATCTTACATTTGGGTTTTGGAAAGGATCATCTGGAATCCAATTGTAACCACCCCGAGCCGGATGAAAAGGATGACTGTAGCGACTTAGAAACACGAAAGGAAAACGGTGCCATCATCTACATGCAGGATATTCAGATTAGGTGGAAACTTCTGAAATGAGAGCAACAGAAAATGGAGAGCAGGGAAAAAGAGCAAAGGGCCGAGGAGATCCCCTTTCTTGGTGCCCTCGACACTATAGACGAAGTACAGACCACAGCCGAGCTTTGCAGGGAATTATTGCAATAGCGAGCCCGACGTGAAAGACCTGGGGCAAAATGTTTTACCGCTTCAATAATGTGCTGAAAGGAAATAGGAAGCACTGGAAAAGACGACGCACTGAGTCAATCACCGCATCGTTACCTTTCTTCACGCCTATTCGCAGCTGATAGGGCAAAAGGTATGAACGGAGGACGGGAAATACATCGTGCGACGGGGGACTAGAAATCAGACACCAGAAGAGAAGTTTGACAAAAATAGGAAAACTTCTCCAGTTTGGTTTCGCCAGAGCAGTGAGACCGCCCCACAGAAGTACAGGCGGCATGCAGCCGACAATTCGCCATTCAAACAGAGTTTGATGGAAATATTTGAGTGGCGGAAGAAAAACTGTTTAGTGCATGGAGGTTGGTTCTGTTATAAAATCGGTCCTTCCTTTCTGTAGGAAAGCGTTCCTCTCTACGAACTCCTTTCTTCTTCATCCCTGATTTTGATAGCTCAAAATAACTCTTCCCGCCTATTTCTTTTAAGAATAAAATACTAAAACTGGTTTCCCTGAAAATATAAATTCACAGTACAACTCCATCCTCTATTTTATTTCAATGGATTTTAATCTACTTGATAACGTTCAAATTAGTGCCAATTTGCCGCATTTTATCCTTTTGGTGAAATCTTTTGCCGAAAGGGTATACATTTGAAGCCACTGAGAACTTTTTGCTGTATTTTTTTGTTTTAGAGAAGGTTTCTGAAAATAGTCACGGTCCCAAAAATATTTTATTCACTTTACATTTTTGTATGATAAAGATTCTTGTCCTCATAAGAGGACATATTGTGCTTCATAGAAGGACAGTGCTATCGCAGATAGAAAATATTATCCACCCATATCTCCGATGAAAGCAACAGCTAATGCTGGATCGGTTCTCTTTATTGTGTTACTACCGTACCCTGCAGGCACACCAACCTGGGATCAGGTCGGATGTGTCGGGAAGAAGATAGGATCCCACACAAACCTTCCCATTAGGAAAACTATGGACATGGAGCAGTTCTACTTGCCTGTGAAGAACTTTGAAACTATCTCAGGAGTTTTTTATTTCTAGTCAGTCCCTTTTCGTGGGTAAGAATATTTTCATTTGTGAATAGCTTGGTATTTAGTTGTCTGTCATCGTCAAACAGGTCACAGCCAGCGTTCTCAAAATCCAAATTCCTTTCCTCGCAATCAGAATGAATATCAAATACCCCTACTCCTTTTCAAAGAGAAATATGCGGATTTTCTCGTCCCAGTGAATATATGAAGAGTTTTTTTCGCGATAAACTTCGAATTGGCCGTCTTTGCGGAGCTGAAGTGGTGTTTTCCCTATTCCATCAATCGATTAATGTTCCAATATTGTCTTTTCATTTTTATGAATTCATTTTTCCTCAAACATTTTGATATGTAGCCGATAAAAAATTAGCTAGACTTCTAGTGAACACGAGAATGCTAATCAGTTATTCGCGGTAATTTGGGATGGATTCTTAGTTTTAGTAGCCATACTTTCGGGACTACACTCGGTGGAACAAATAGTGAGGGTAAACTAGCGGAGGAGTCTCAATAAAATAACAAAGTTACTTAATTCACATGCGACAATGAGATCAACAATGATTGGTAGTTTGTCCGTTTTCTCTGAATTCCATCTATATATATAAGTTGAAACATTTCAAGAGGCAATAGCGTCGAAGTACATCTAATCTCTAGGTAAATCTTCGTCAGTCTGTTATTATGGCTCTGACATTCCTCATCAAGATCCGTATCACAATAAAAGCCCAATTTCTCACGTTTTACATTCAGTATGGAGAATTTTCAACCAGTTATGACCAAGACTTGCCTTCCATCTGGAAAAGCTATTAAAGACGTACAGTGGGAGATTGACGATTCATCTTATGAGGAAAGGATGTGAAATTTTTCACGATAGTTCTACAGCGACCAGGAGCATTGCAATTTGGAAGCAAATTTTGAGTGGTATCTGGCTCAGAAAAGCTAGTGTCAAGAATACAACGTGTGAAAATGGTGTTGTGGACACATTTCAGATCTTTTGCAAGATAAAATAGAGATTTAAAATATCGCTGACTAATAAAATATTGGCGTAGACAAAAAGAATCAACTCGTTAGCAATTCTAAAGAAATTGAAATTCAAGTGGGATTAGGAACTTTTACTTGACGATATCAGCATTTTAGTGATAGGTAACGTGATTTGAGAGGTAGTGGCAGATATTCTGACTTTATATTACCGCATTTCTTGGATCCATTAAATGTTGAACACGGGGAACAAAATTTATTGATCCTCTCTCAGCAATATTACTGCGGTAACATCTCAAACTAGTAGTCCTACTTGTTTTCCATGAAGAATTCCTGAGGGAAGCAGTATGGCCTAAACACGTAAAATCAAACTATATTGGTTTCAAGTACATATATAACTACAATTTTAAATATGTTTAAGTTTTGCGTAATAGTTTATCCAGTTTTCTCTTAACGTCTCTCTTGTGTTTATTTTCAAGTACCGACTCTTATCTGGTGCTAAAGCTCACTTTTGGGCAACATTTTAGTGGTCTTAAACCTTCTATTAAATAATAATTAAAAGTTAAATTCAACATTTTTTTATTCGTCGCATTTGAATGACATCTAACGATCCTCGAAATTCTTTTCATTGTCCAAATATTCTTCTTTCTACGTTTCCACCAAGAATTGAAATATTTTCACTATTCTCACACGATGATTCAGTCTTCGTTTGATTTTTTCATAGGCTATTGGATCACATTAAGAAAAAATTAAGGCCATGGATACACCGAATGTTATGGTTGATTTTATTCTGAGATCATATAGAAGAATTTTGATCCAGTTGATGTACAATGGAAAATATGCTGCTGTATAAATTGTGTCGCCAATAGCTGAAGCAGTGATCAAATAACTGCACTATTGTGTCTTAATAAGTCATTTATCTCTATTTTCTGGTTGCTCCTGGTAATAACAAAATTGAACCATTGCATGGACTATATTTCGCTAATTGTAGGCCAATAAATAGCCGAATATAATTTTTTGGTCACGCAAAATCCAAACAAAGTGTTTGGAAAAGATTGATGATATAAAAAGGATGTGAAGGTCACAAAAGTAGCTCATATCGCACTGAGTAGTTAATATGCATCAGTAAAAGAACTGGACATAATCATAAACAATGGGCTGGAGGATGCAGTAACCCTACCGAGACGAGTTGAATAAAAATGACCACAGGTAAAATGATTGGAGAGGAGATTTAAAACTTGAAAACTAGATAGCTATTTTATGTGATGTTATGGATTATTTGGAACCTTTCTATCCGTCTTGACTAAAATCAATCAAAATTCAAACTGAGTCAGCCTTTTTAGTATTTGAAGCATTTGTAGGCTTGATATGAAGGTTTAATTGAATTATAGTACCCTCGACCCCCCTCAGTGTACGTTTGAAATATTTTATGTGAAACATTCCCGCATAGTTGAGACATAAGGGGGAACTAAAATATAGTAACATGAAATAGGGCACCTATCAATATGAAATGAAAACGTAGTTCTCTTTCAAACGTCTTTTAGTTCATCTTAATTACGAATTAAATAGCTTTCTACTACTATTAAACTTTTGAAACTGATCCATAAGTGAAAACAGTGATTAGATATTTCCATCAAGAAAACTAGAGAGGAACATATTCTAAAATTAAAATTTCCATAGATTGACATTTCGTCATATTTCGCATCTATCTACATTTTATGGAAATTCCTAGCACATCTGGATTTTACTACCCCTTAGCTCAATCAAAACATTGTAAATGAATCACAATTTGGCATTCAAATTTTCTTTTCATCCAGCTATCTTCATGTGAAAAAAGTCAGTCGAAAGAATACTTACAGGATATGAGGCAGATTTCGAGACAATTGAAAGAACAGTAACTATAAAACCTTGTTCTTGGATGAAACTTTTTAAGGGTTAAAGTGGTGATAGCAACGAGGACTATACCTCAGAACGTTTGCCTTTGTAAGTGCTTTACAGTGATTTTACATAGATTGATTCATATAAAATAAACTACATTCACCATACTGTCTGAAACTAGAGATCTTGAAACAATCCATTTGTTAGATTTTTTTATCGTTGCTAAAATGAAGTGCACATCTCGTCCCGAGAAACAGCTTAAAAAGCAGTACTCTTTGCAGAGAAACACAAAACTTATGAAAAACTACTTTACAAATTACAATATAATATGCTCTCTTAAGGTTGAAATTCAATTATATTTCACTTCTTTGTATTATTTCGAGGTTCCTACAGTGATCTGAAAATAGTTTTCCATTCGCAAAAAGAAATTCAATAAACATCCAAACATCAATTTTGATATTATTCATGGCTATAGCGGATAAAAATATCACGAAAAAGATTTCAAACAGCTTTTAAAGTTTTTTGTGGATAAATCTTTGTTTATATTAATATGTTTCCACAATAAACGAATTTATCGGTGCTTGAGTCTCCATTATTTTGAAATGATAAATTTACTGGACATCGGAAGCAGAATAAGGTTTTGTATATGTACAATATCATTGCTCTTATCTTTCAGATATTTGTAGAGAACTAATCTTAAATAGCTCCAATATTTCAGCAAATTTTCAAGAGTAAATTTTAAGAATTCTCATCTTTCAAGCATCTTTCGACAGAAAGATTTAAATAGAACTATGCAAAAGTTTCAATTCATGAGTTTCCCTACTATCACATATCCTGAGAGTAGATTCAAGCACATCAGATAAACAAATGGTTGATCCTTCTTTCATCATGCAGACCTCAATTCGGAGAAAGTAGGGTTGAAGCAGATTCATTACCGTTCAAATTTCAATCAAAGAGATAACATCTCATTGAACTACTTAGAAATGTCTATTAAGATGAGTCTCACAATTAACAGTCTGTTTAGAACGTTATCGATTTGTTTTCTATTCACATTACGTTCTAGGTTATTCAAGTCTACCGACACAGATCTTTCTCTTTACATTTTTATTCTAAGGGGTTATAAGAAATGAAAATAATAGACAAAAGAGGGAACTGATATATCAAAATTTCTCACAAAAGAAATACGCAGGTAAACATGTGAGGTCAACGAAAACCATACTTCAGCAAACCTAAAAAATTAGGTTTCAACAGGATAGTAAACTCTGTCGCTTGTTGGGAGCGACAAATTACAGACGCGGCACATGTGGACAAAGGGAATCAGTAAGCCGCTTATGAAACCGATTATTCACTCCTCTGTTCATACATTATGAGTTGCGCATTCTTTGATTACTTTCGACTTCGTCACAAATGATGAGCCAATGTAGTCGCAACATAACGGCGCAAACTTTCATCCTATTATCGATCTTCCTGGGGGAACTCCAGCAAGCATGTCTGATAATTTGCTCAAACCTTCCGATTCTTCTGTCTTCCTGCTGCACTGGAGATAAAAGTTAGATATGAAGTAGGGAATTATATTCAGGCACTCTCGGTGATATCGAAGTTTTATCTCTTCCACATTATCATTGGAGTCCCTCGATTCAAAACCACCCTTTTGAGCTAGTGTCTCTCGGATCACTGCCCTCAAGAAAGAAAGAAATGCCGAAAATTCTTTGCATCTTGTTTTAGGATTTAGGTAGATTTAACTACATTTTAATCCTTTCAGTGTGGATATTTTATCACGGGAAAGAGCTGTTACGGTACGTGAGGCATAGTAGGGAGGACGCGTAAGTGCGCTTAATAACAATTATGGTTTTGTAAATGGACTTTGAGGAAACGTTAGGGGTAAATAGAGATGGGTTTATATCATCATGTAAAGTGTGCTGCCAACAAAAAATAATGAAGTGTAGTGCAATGCACAGAACTGGACCTGGAAAGATAACGCTCCCTATTGCGTAAAGAAATAACTACGCTGTGTTCAACGCCGCTTTCTCTCTACTCCCTCTGCAGGGTAGTAGCTCTAGAGTTCTAGAAACTCAAGTGGTAGAAGCTTTGACAAACAAGGGGACAGAGTGGGAAATAGAGAGTTGATACTTCTTCTGCCTAAGATACCACAAAGGGGAAGAGCCACCGATACTCGTCCTCTGCTCAACTGGACAAAAGGGATAAACGTCCTCCCTATAGGTAAAACACACCAAATAGGTACAATCCTGAGCAACGAACAGGCTACTAAGCCAAGCTGGCGTTCGGGGCCGAAGGGATAGATGCTACTATCGCTGCAAACACGGGAGCCTTAGCAAAAAGGAGCGTGACGTTGTACGAGCGACAACTAGAGCCAAACCAAACAACGGTGAAGAAGTCGGTACCTTAGGTACCTGTTTACTCGTAGTGGCACCAGGCCAAACAATAAATACTAATACTAAGTTAGAAGCTAGCTTGTTAGACGAGCTAAGTAGTTAGGACACTTGTCATTCTGTTAGCTTCTTAGCAATAAATAGATATCAGGGACAGTTAGGGATCACTTGTAGGCCCAGTTGGGTAAGTCTATTGTAAAGAGTCACTGTAAGGGTGCTACCACAAGATGGGTCACGTGCCTCCCTTCATGAAGCTCGAAAAAAAGAGTACAAAATTAGGTTTTTAAAACCCTTAAATCAATTAATGTGCTATTAGACTACATGAGTGGGTTTCGTATATCATAATAGAGAGCAGAGATCACAGAAGTTTACGTCATATAACAATATTGCAGATCCTTTATTCATGAATATTACTTTAATTTTTTCTCAGCATGTTTCCAGGGTTGTACGAAATCACAGTATGTTTGTAATGAATTCCCAGTCAGATTTCATTGTAATTTTGTATTGTACGAATATAAATTGTTTTTTAATCTTTTGTGATGTATTTGTGCAGTCAGTATGGTTTCTCATATTTTATGATGATAATCTCCATGAAAATGAATCGACAGTTTCTGAGCGCTCTGTTATTTGAAATGTTTTGCCAATATTCTGACAAGAAAAGACAATGCAGGTGACTTTTAATATGAATTTATCAAATGATACTATCATTTTGAATATAAATATATTTCATATATCCAAATTTGAGTCTAAATTTTACAAAGATCTGATGGATTTTGTATATTACTTTTTATTTCATATCTATTGACTTTACTGTTAATTTCAGGCTCAAATGTTCTATCTTACTTCTCCTTCTTCTTTTTTTACCGAAAAATACTGTACTGCATTACATATTCTTGTCCTTAGTTCTATTTACACCGAAAGACAAACTAATGTACTATGCATTTTAGTAGTTTCTGGAATACACAGAAAGAGTAAAAAGATCTTACCTAATTTTCATTTTTAACTATAAATTCTTTTTTGGTCACTTCCTTTTGTACGGGATATCATTTAATTTGCGCCGTAAGTGCGTAATCATATCCTTAATTAAAATTTTGTTTTTGTCTTCAAATTTTCTTTTCGTATGAAATGAGTACACTAAACATAACTCATCTTCATGTATACATTTTTGGTTTTGAATAATCGGCAGGTCCGATCTCACGGATATCTCGACGTCATGGCTATCTCCGGCCGCACGCGCGCACAATAAACTATCACAGTAGTACTAAATGGTTAAGTACGCAGCATATGCTTTTTAATCTAATACCAGCAAACTGTTCCGATCCTTTGATAATATTTTTCTAGCTTATGTAAGTGAAAGAACTTGTTTGTGGTCTATACTTTACGGATGATTCTAATAACAGTTAAATTTCAGATGAGCTGCTTTCAGTCCAATTAACAAAAAAATATTTTATTCATCCCCAGAAAACAACCAAGCAACTACAAGATGGAAAATTTAAGCAGTTCTTAAAGTTACGAAAATATATATACTTATTAATATCTGAGTTTTGTTGACAGTGCTAGTCGGCCGAGAAACTTTTTATGTCATAGTATTGCACCGTACGCAACAATATCTCTACAGATTGACTGGCTGTAAATAGGGTCAAGCACGTAAATTCTCACTGAAATGACCACTACTTAATTTGAACTTTCTCGAAATCGTTGGGCAGTTACTATATGAAATTAATAACATATAAGAGCTCACTATTGTTACCTACATGTTGTTTACACAGACGTAAATAATGTTTTACAGGTTACTATCATGGCCACGTTCCCTTATGATGAGTAGTAGTTTACTACATCGGATTTTTATTTCAATTTTTTCCATGTCTCTCGACTTCTGAAAGTAACATTAATTAGTGTAGGAAAAAGCTTTTAAATTTACTAGCTAAGCGAAATCATTTAAAAATTTTCTTGAATGACTGTAACGCCTATGGAAATTATAAGTAGTCTTCTGCGGTAGGGTAAAGCACTTTATATGAGTTTAGGGTAGGTAATTACTTAAAGTATTCGAATATATAGGTACTTAAAGTATTCGAGCATATACTAATTTACGTATGAACATTCAGTTTTAAGCAGTTTAGGATACAGACTACTGGAATCAGCAACAAGCAAAGAGTTTTGCATTGATTAAAGTAAATTTTTCTCTTTAGTTTACCTATTTATTTTTCCACGAGAAATTTTACATTTAACGACTCAAAAATTAGGCTCAGTGCCTCCCTTGATTATTTAAATCACCTCCAAAAGTTTTATGAAAGGTTTGATAAATCAATTAGAGAGAGTTTTTCAGGGACAAGTTCGAGGGATAAAAACTGCCCCTATTATGCCATACATTTCTTAACGACTTAAGGTTTAGGAATACGCAGTCATTCCCATGTGACCTGAGGGCTTCACATCTTCCTCGTTCCTTAGGATAACAGCGCGGTATATCGATACCGCATAAGCTAAGTCGCCCTATCTTCTTGGGACTAAGATTAGTTGACCATTATCCAGCAAACATCCTACGAGTCATTCCTTCTTCGTAAACATAAAACATATACTCAACACAGATAAACAAGCACACCTTAAATAGTCAGATATTGGAATTACTTTCCCTCTCCAATTATTGACATTCAAGTTATTTTTTCACCTGAAACAATTCATTGCTTTCGAAAATTTTGGTATCAAACAAATAATGTACAGCAGCAGCCAAAAAATTCTCTTCTGTCTAGCTTCTTCGCTTGCGTCGTTACCGCTAATTTCTTTGAGTTTCTTGGTTTATTATTAAGAAATATTTTCTATTCATAATTAAAATACCTCGTTTCTGATACATAAATATGCCATCTTGCGCGTTTAACATGAAATTATAATGTATCGAGAGCTGCAAATTATTTCATGCGTTCAACGATAGTGATATTGAAAGGAGGTGATTGGAATCAAGAGTGGATCAACTGTACCATTAGGTCATCAGAGGGATAATCTACGTAAATGCAATGGGAATAAGCGCCGAAGGCGCCGCAATGTAATGAAAGGAGCCAATTAAGGATTCTATGAGATGACAGGGGACACGTCTTTTACTATTAAGTGTGATTAGAAATGCTACAATACTCTGCAATGCAAAAAAAAATAACTAAATTTTAAAAATGACGTGAAAATCTTAGAGAAAACGATAGCAACGGAAATGATTTCTTGGGACGGAATAAAATTTCCCTGTCTAATTATTCTTGAATGGAATGAGTAAATGCATTGTAGTGCAGGTAACGGTCTTTTTGTTATGTTGAAACTAAAATATATGAGTTAGCCTTATAGTACATTGATTTCTTTTTGCGGTTAGTCTGGTATTCCAAGCAAGAATAAGAAATAGCCTGCATTTTTGTCAATATATCATCAAATATTCAAAAATGACCTATTTGACGGCTTAGTTTGCTTTGAATTATTTTCAGACCTAATTCGCCAGATTTTTGTATTTTACTATATTTTTGGAAACAACTACTGCGAGACGCAGTCTTCCCGAAAGTTCTGATAATGAACCATGATACATCTATTTTTCGTGTTGTTCTCTTTTTCCTACTATTTCACAATTAGGATACAAATACCAACATAAAACAACTCTTTACTTTCACGGTAAAGCAATAAAATCCATCTTTATATTCGCAGCATAAGTGCAAGCCCTTTTTTATCGCCTTCCTGTTCATCCTTGCGAAATAGCCTTACTTTTTTCGTTTCCATTATTCTTTCCTAAATTGATCCTTTGCTTCTATAAAAGATTCAGCGTGATCCTGAAACTTATTATCCTCCAGGCATGGTTCGCATTCCCAGGTACTCTGTAGCCTGAAGACAAGATTTCATAGCGTGGGTGACATAGATACATAACCTCGCGAGGTACATCCTGGAGTTAGTCGAAGACTGTAAAATGCTTATTCCTATTTATTGATTGGGCAATTCGTAGCTATAACCTCAACAGTGAGAATATCCTGATTTATTAGCCCTTCTAGATACTCCAGGAAAAAACTCCTTTTTCTAGCATCTATTGGAGTCAACCAAAGACTCGGTGAGGCAGAAGTGTGGCCAACACTCGCCGCAAAAGGCAAAGAAGAAGCTATCGATAATCTTCGTAATTCACAAGTAACGACGAAAAAAAATATTCTGATGTTTCGCCTTAGGAAGCTTTATTCTACTCGAGTCAATAATAACTTCAAATCTCCACTTTTGGAGGCCATGATCCTCTTGTTAACGAGATTTGTAGTCCCGCTATCTACTTCAAACCTCAAAATATCAATCTGGGAGTGAGAAAGGTCTACTTTTCAAATGACATCATTGGTGAGCTACACCATAAAATCGGTGCATCTTCAGAGAAAATTATTTTTACGGGGCCTGAAAAGCAAAATGACATATGATACAAATAACTGAGGACTTCACCGAATGGTCACTGCAGTTAATCCACGCATCTTCACAGTCTGAAAAAAGCTTCCAGAGTTCAAACATATAGAACATACTCGTAAAGGGAAACATGAGGATTAGATGTTTAAAGCTCCAGAGCGTTCGAGGGCCTTCACGTCGCCGTACATACTCTGACAAATCACGAGAAACCAGTGAAGAAAAGAGTGTATTAATCGTCCTAGTGGTCTGTATACTCTTTCAGTATGGCCAATATCTCGGCTCTTTTTCTCTGTGATTGGAGAATTAGCAACTCATCCTTTACATGAATGGAAAAGTTTCCTTTCACAGCATTAAATTTTAGGCGCTGTGGCACAATGCAATATTTCCTTCTTCTTTTTGCATTTACATTCTAATTGAACATTTATCTAGCCTCCCTATCAGTTGTGGGTAAATTTGGACAACTTTTGATACACCAAGCAAATAGTGGAAGGCGACTCTTCATTAACATTCCCTCCTCTTCGCTGAAATTCTTGAAACGTACTTTATAATTGTTCTGTTGAGCCTTTGTTGTTATATTCAAAGTTTTTGTATCTTTAGAGATTTCTTTCTCATACTGTGTCCACAATGCAAGTCTCTTGTGCATCTATTGATTCACAAAAGTTTTCCACATGTCCTTATCTTCAGGTTTTATAAGGAACAGCTTGCAAAAAAGAAGATTAACTGAAACGTTTTAAATCTATAACATCATTACGACAGGCTTGCACTCCTGGTTGAGTTTCGACGCTCCGAAGCCTTCATCATGGGCGAATCGAATCTAGCCACTTGAACTTTGTCGTCTTTTTCCTTCTGAGAGGAAAAAGACGGCAAAGTTCAAGTGGCTACTATATTGGAGTCGAAATAGCGTAAATGCAGAACCAAAGATGTCATTAAACACTCATGCAAGTATTCGAAAGTACCTCGCATATTCTTAAATTCTTGTATATCTTCAGGGGATTTCAGATCGCAAACCCATCTAAATCTCAGGAGAGTTTCATGATAAAACGTCATTAGTAGGGATACAGTCCGACTAATCTCAAAAACGCGTCCCTGCTCCTTTGTGGAGGAGATTGGGCGATTTTCGTGGTATTTATACAATCGTACCAGCTTTTGCTCCTATATTTTTACGATGATACCTATTCAGTTGAACTTAAAGAGACTGGAACTACATTATATGACCTTTATCTTTGGTTTGGCCTTTTAAAAAATTTCCAGCCCCTCTTTAAAATGGAGAAGACGTGGCTCTTCATGTTTTTAGATAACAAAATGAAATCATCTTCAAAGAGTATCATTCCGGTCAAATAAAGAAGAAAGTCTTTGATTATATTACGGCAAGTCGAGAGGGGCATTCAATAACTCAAATGGCATAAATTTGATCCTATATGTTCCAAAATGGTACTTAAAAGTCCTCATATTCTTATATTAGTTAAACATTTGCACTTGCAAGTGACCTTTATGTAGATCTAGTATCGTCAAATCGTACTGTAACCCAGAAACATCTTCAGACACATTCCTTTTCTTCGGCAATTTTTTTTTGATTCATGATCCCGTTTAACTGAATATATATGATAAAAAAGCGATGCTTTCTATTTCTCTTCATTGTGATAACTACTGAGAGAGATGAAGATGAACTCTCTGGAGCAGTAGAGACTGCTTCCAGATACTCTTCGACCTTTTTATTGGAAATAGTTTTTCAGTTCCGCCGTGTTCAGACAAAGTGATGGGAAGTAACTCAAACAGGTTGCTTGTCAGAATTTTGCCCAAGGGGTGATGGTCGAAGAGAGCAAACCCCATTTCAATTACAGTCACAATACAATTTCATCTTACAGTTGATTGCATTTTAGATACAAAGTAGAAATTCAATCCTTTTATCGATGCTTCGGCTTCCCACCGCCACAATACTTCTATACTACCGTGCCTAGACATCGACATTCTCTCCCTTTCGCACAAGCGTCTCATCGTTAAACCAGATTGAATTCCCCCGTACGGTTTCTCTAGCAATCCCCTAGCTCTGCTGCGATTAGGGTTGCGACCGACCCTGTCCTACATCACCCTGACTTGGCTGCGCTGCGCACGCTCAGAAGTGAGTACCCCCGGGCGGATCGGGACGCAAAAAATGAAGCGTCCACAACACCTGCATGTTCATACAGAACTAGTACAAGCCATTTCGAACCGAATATTTCCAATCTTTCCTTTTCCGTCAACCCCATGTTCACCTACCTCGATAACCTCGCCTTTCTCTCTCTCCTAATTCACAGTTCCTTCCTAGCTAAGGCCCCCAATTCCCTCTCCCTCCTTAAGTCAACTTCTACTGTGTATTGTACTATGCCGGAACTTTTCCCCGAAGCAGACCTCAGTCTGCTGAAGAGTGATGCTGAGAGAAATGGGGAGAGCACAAGCAATCCCCAGGTGCTCGGCTTATGTGATACTCTCAAAGAAGCATTCGAACAACCAAAGGCCGACGTTCTAAGATACCTGCAATAATCCTTACTCTTATATACGCTCTACGTGGACGACTGTTAAGCCAACCAAAGAATCTACGGCGTCGTCCGACATCTTTTAGAGAAATATGGTGTCGAAGTTATACGCGGCCGCAACATCGAGATCAGCTTGAAAGTCGCCGGCGCATTTTGCGAACAACCCGAGCAATTTTTTCAGGCCGAAGAAATTGTCGAATTGTATCACCGCGCAAAGTTTCACCGCCTCGTGGTCAGGCACAGACGCTGGAAATAGGGCAGCTACGCATTACATTCTGAGTTCATGCCCGGAAGCGAATGACCAGCAGTCATTGGCTAGAAACAAAGCGGCCGTAACGAACACATTCAATGAAGAGGATAAGTACCTGTGTTCCTTCTCCGGCCAGGTGCTACTACATTGCGTTCGGAATAAGTTCCTTGACGCAGTAAGGGATCACGTCATACTGCGTAAAGAACAAGTTGAGCTTCTTCATGTTGGACTATCTGGTTTGGCGTTTGACTACTCCTGTAAGTCAATCCGAGATATTTGCACTACAATCGAACAAGCAATTAACGAGCCTGAGATGCACTTTAACTCGCACCAGCACCAATCTCAAGCACGCTAGTACCTAAAAAAGCTGACCATTGCCGTAGATAAGAAAGAGAAGAACTGCCCTTTAATTGCAGCACTCGAGGTTGCACATAAACGGACGATTAACAATGTGCCATATTGTGGCCGAGAGTATCAAAGTGACAGCCACTACTGCGACTTTATGGAAGAATTTTTCGGAGGCTATGACTGGGCTGAAAAGTTCATACATTACCGGCCAATAATATCGCAAAATGGATGGATGGATAATTACAACTTTTACTCTAAGCTCAGTGCCGCTCTTATATCATAGAAACTTTGCCGACCGATCGACGAGGATTCTCACGCAGTTACTTTCTTCGGGGTAAGTTATGCGGCGCCAGTGCGCGGCCATCCCGGCCCTGTAACAAGAAAAACCGGAAGCAACAACGCCAGAGCACAGTACTGCGTTATATGGAATATATGGTGGTTTAATTTTTCAACTCGAACGAGTATGGAAAAAATACATCTTTCAGGTAAAGTTCTTTGATATCCAATGTGACTAATTAAAGCTTTTTTGGATTTCCTTCACCAAAGAAGACTGTTTTTTCCTTTGATACGCTTCACGTTTCAAGATATTAACGGGGACCAGTCCTTTTCGTCGCTTTAGCAGTACTGTGTTCTTCTCGTTTTACGTGCTTAAGGCACGGATCTAAGAGTTCTTTTCTCAGGACAGCAGAAAAAAACACTTTATGATGTACTAGCAGTAATTTCTACTTCCTGATTTAAAATAGGAACATGAGGCAAATGGTTTACCTACTGAGTAATCCAGAAATTCAAGTTCGTCCATGTAGGTGCTAGTTACGTCAATCAAGGGATATTTACGAAGCAGTTATAGCAGAGGTTTTTTTTCCAGAAACCAAAGCGTCTTATTGACGCCAGCAGTCTAGATTGCCTTCCAGACAATATAGTGTGAGGTTCGGACGATGCCATCGAAATTCTTGCACTACACAACAAGAAATTAATGTAGACCGCCAAGATCTCTTTCAAATGCTTTAAACGTCTTCAACCAGCATGAAAACCGAGAAAACGTCATTTATACAACTGCAACGTTGCGGTCAAAAGCTATCGATGGCTTTTTTTATCGTCTGGAGTAAATACCATGACGCTGAATTTCCAGCTACTACAGGTAATAGTAAAACATAGGCTTAATAGCTATAAAAAAGGCAGAAATAATCTTTATCTTACGAATCTCTCTCTTAAGGTTAGAGGTTAAAGGTCACAATTACGTTTTTTCTTAACAACTACTTTAGCTTATGCTTTTTCGAATATAAATATTTCTTCGAAAGTATTTATCATCTGATTCCTTGACCTCCCTTTCCTATGCAGATAAAGGAACTTCTCAAGCGATTTACAATCGATAGTCGTCACTGTGCTAGTTTTTGACCAGCATTTTGCCGATTGATCGCCTCGATCGCCTTCTATGGCTCTAAGGGAACTCAAATGATATTTGGGGGACACTGAGTCACTTGATAGCGCTTTTAGTTACTGTAGCTACAAACAAAGTGATTATTGGTCGCAGATGTGGGCCTACTCATTTTTAATTTCTTCTCTAGAAATGAACATATTTCCACGAAATGCTTCGAAAGCTAATCTAAATTACCTTAAACTACTTGCACTCGTGAACACTCAAATCAGGCCTTTGATTAATTCTGCTATAGAAAATGAGCACCATTACGATCTAATTTGGTCAGAAATGTGAAGGCTGTTGGCCATTCGAGAAGTTAAAACACACGTATTGGGATGTACTAGTCCGAAGATGCTAAAGACATGTCAAACTAGGCAAACATTGAATATTCAATGACACGTTTGCAAAACATGATGAAACAACGGTTCTCTGGGACTAAATCTACTTTAGAAGGATCCGAATTTGCCAAAATGTTGAAAAACTTTTACTACTGAGCTACATGCCCTTGCTTTCTTGAGCATCTTAGCGGACCACTAAATATACATTTCAATACCCCCCTCGCTCAGAGGCACCACCACAAGATGCTTGTCAAGGGGTTCAGGGCTTACAATGAACATTACAGTAATGCAAGGAACAAATTTCCAATTCACCGCACCGAGCAGAGATCGAGCCGCGACCACAGCGGCAACGTCAACTAGGACCATAACCTGTTGAAGAATGTTAGCACTGAGACACATGCGATGTCTTCGTTATGTATTTGAACGGACCACAACATATACATATATTTCCACACAAGGAACCCTTTTTTCCAAGGGGCCCAATTCAGCGGCCATAGTATCGTGTACTTCATCTTCCGGGCTCGATTTCTTCTATAACTCGGGGAGAAGCTCGCCCCTCAAGATGTAACGCTTCCCTAATTGTTCGGTAAAATATCTGTCTTTCCTGAAATTTAATCACGTAATTCAACCGTACTACCTACATGGATGCAAATGAGCTCAACCGCCATCTCTGTAACGTTCTTTGCTTACCTGAAGAATTTGTCGGAGGAAAAATCGATCCTACATGAACTGGAAGAAGATATGTATCTACATAGATATAAAGGGGTTGTAATATATTAATGGGCGTACGATAGTCGATTATATGATCATTAAGTTCTGATACCAGATCAGCGACTTTTTGAAGGTTGGACCCATTACCGTGAAATGTTTACGTTTTTTCACTTTTATTTTTGTTTAGCCAGGCGGAACCTATAGGGGGTTCATCGTTCTTTTATGTTGAGCACGAGAATTTGGCTATACTGAAAAGCATTTTACGAAGATATTGAATGTTGCGGAACAAAGGTCCTGTGTAAAATACTTAAACACTTTCTTTGGTGGTTTACTGTAAATATAAATAAAGAACTATATATCAAATATTGCTCCATGATCTAGCACAAATATAGAAACCCTAAAAATAATAAGTCGCTGACAGTTTCCACAATACTTGCTTTTTTCAAAATTCAAAGCAACCATTATCCTGTTGTCTACTAGGACATGTCTGCCTGTTGCTTGCAAGGAATCTGGAGATAAAATTAAATATCGTCAATTTAAAAAGGTTCAGACATTAGGGACTAGTTTTATTTCTTTCAGCTGATAGTTTCAAGCCATTTGTTTACTACCCGCTGTGTTTCTACCAATCTATTCCCCCGTTTAGGCTTGTCATCCCCTCTGAGAGGCCTTATACATGTATTTTGTGTAGCTTTGTGTTCTAGTCTTAATTATAGTCTTTCCACCTTCTATAATTTGAATAAGGAGATTAAATCTTCGTGTTAAGAGTAAAAATATTCACGATATGCGAAAAGTTATGCATGGTGGTTGACGTCGTAGAAAAAATGGTAAATGAAGTGAATCTAGAAATGCTGAATAGCTCGTAAAGTATCATATCAGATATATCAAATAAAATAAGCTTGAGTAAGTTTGCTAAAATCATTTATAGACACACTATTAAGTAAAAATACCCTTTGCAAATTTATCAAAAAATATGATAGAAAGGTGAAAAATATTTCGACCAAAAATCAAATTGCTGAGGAACATTAATATTTCCAGTTTACTGCATGTTTTCGTTCGTTATGATTTTGATTCTTTGATAGCACCGCGAAAGAATTTTTCTTTACCTCTAGCTAATGATTCAGTTGGACGCCTCGATAAATGTGTCGATAACTTACATAAGTTTAGAATTTATATATAAAGTACTAATTATCGGCAGATGAAAATGACAAAGTTGAAAATTTGCAGACATGGCTTTTCTTCGGTATAGGTGAAGTAGTAATCTATATATTAAAATATAGAGGCTTCTTCGGACGACAAAATGCATTAGTGAAGCCAGAATCCTGTTATGTTTGGAACATATAAGAATGAATAGATAGATCTCGTATCAAAAAGAATTTGATGATTCCACTACAGCTAAATTGTTGTCCAAGGGTAAATCGGAAGAGAATTACATATAAATATGTATTCGAACAATTCAACGAACTAAAAAGATATCCCTCAAAAATTCTTGTATTGATATGTTTTTCTAATCTTCATTGAAATTGTAAATTGTCCCGGTTAAGAAATGTTTCATAAGCAAAGAAACAATTTTGATTTTAGTAATCAAGCTTTATTATTCTATTCCGTTAAAGATGAAATATTTGTATCACTACTGCTCCTAGTTTACATTTTTCCAAATTTGTCACTAATTATTGCCCTAATAATGATCCGGGAAAGTAAAAATTTTATCCCCGAACTTGTTCATCGCATATTTTTATGATCCTTTTGAACATGTGAACATTGAGATATATAATCATTAAATTCAAATCATATAAACTGTTTTTGGGATTTTGACTGAACCAACTATAAGAAGCAGCAAATTCCTAATAAATTTTTTTGTTGGTATTTTCGAAGAGTTCTCAAGAAATTCCCCTGCGCCTGACTCAGATTGCACAACACATATTTAAAATTAATACTTCCTGATTACCAATTAATTTTCTGCGAATCTCAAGATAATTCTATTCTTGGTAGGAGATCAATATTTTGAGTGGGTTAAGTTATCTTTCTGTTTTTCTCTATTTCAATGAATAAAAAAATTGCGCTTTCCAGATTATTTATCTTCAGGTAGTGCTTTAATTATCTAAAAAACTTTTAACAATTATTTTTCCAATTGTGATGTTCAATTTTGGAACAGGAATTCCCAAACAAACATCCCAAAATTTTTCCACATTGCCATACGATTTGAAATAATATTTGATGTAAATTCAGATGCTTGATAACAAAAACGTTTCTTTAGACCCAATCTCTGTCACATAAAAGTTTTTTTTTGCCTTTTTGTTCTCGAAAATACAGTTCCAAATAGCATTATTATCATCTGTGGGAATATGAAGTAAGATTTCACGTTGGAATGTAGTATTTTCAAGTTTAATTCTTATACGCTCTAAATTTAATAGTTTACTAGAATCTGAAAACTTCAGTAACCAGATCATAATTTTTTTGCCGTGAAGCATATTTATATTTTGAGCATCCGGCGCTTTAGTTCTGATTTAATCACAATCATCAGTGATTTGTGTCGTTTTTTTCATAAAAAAACGTTCAATTATATTTACTTCGTCATACTTACATGCAATTTCATTTACATAATTGTCAATCGAGAGCTTCAATACATCAAATGCATTTTAAATCCAGTTATATTGAATTTATATAATTCCAATGTGTTTGGATGCACTCGGAAACGCACAAGTTTCAGCAAGAGACATTCAACTCTACCTTGTTCTACCGTAGAGTAACAGAGCAACGCAAAAATCGTAAGTTAGTTAGTAAATTACTGGTCGTGATATTTGAAATGAAGCAAATAAGATGATTTTGGGTCTTGGACACTATTTTTCTTTTCCTTTTTGAAAGAAAACAGTAGTATAACGATTAGTACAGAAACCAATTTTTGTTTTGTATTTTTATTAAATGTTTTCTCCAAACGAAAATTTAATCGAGTTGAGAAGACATTCTTCTGCGATTTATTTGATAATGTGGTTTATCAAAATATTCGCTCCACTACAGAATATTTTCCTTCCCAAATTGGCTCCGAACTTGTGCCGCAGAGATTCAGCCAACACATTAGATACTCCATTGATTAAACAAGGATCCAAAAAAATTTTGAAAGACCCATCAATACAAAAAATATAATAAATTCTCAGAAGTTATGCTGAATTACAGTATCTTGAATTTCCTAGCAAATATTAACACCTTGTTGTTGTTTAACTGATAGTCTAAAACTATTTAAAGGGTGTAAAAAATTACTAGAATTGAATGCCGGTTACTAAATAAGAGTAGATTCAAGTTTTTGTACTGCGACAAAATATATTCTTTACGTCCATTTCAATCTTCCAAAGGATTCGGTCTAAAATCCAATGAAATGTTCGGCCTAAACTGAAATTCGGAAAAACTGGCCCAAAACTTCGAGTTTGCTCGCGTACATAGATCCTAAAAACGAAATATGTTTTGCATTGATTAAACGAAAAATGTTTAATTGTAGTAATCGAGACATAACTGAACCGAAAATAATTTTTAGAAAGAATTACTGTATAAAATCAACGTTAGTGATACCTGACTGATTAGAATGTTCGATTCCTCGAATATGTGTGAAATATTTCCAACCGTCCTCAGTTATTTTTACTGCAGAACAAAGCGGAAGTACAACAAAAAAAATTGTAGACAGAATGATGGTTTTTGTAAAAAACAATGCAACTTCAGCAATTAACCAATGCGTTTCTCAGGTAATGAATTATTTGAGTTGCAATTTTTGCAAGTAATATTGCAAAAATGACGGTAGAATATAAAATTTCCAATCAATCACACGGAAATGGTTTCATTCGAAACAGAGGGAGAAATGATAGCTGTAAAAGTAGATAAAACAATCTTTGCTTATGCACAGTAAATTAAAGTTGTGGGCCTCCAAAAAACTTGCACCATAATCTCGCATTATTTTCAATAATTAACAATCAAAACATTTGTCTGACTTTTTCACTAGTTTCTTTGGAAGATGATAGGGCCTTCAAATAAATAAAGAAGGTTGAGTGTGTAAGAAAAATAACAAATTAGGCCGCTTTGATATAAGTAGTATACAGACAGAGACCGTATAGAAACTCACAGAGCACATTCGACAACCTTACCAAAACGTATCTTAAATAACCGTTTAGATCAGCGTATTTTACTTCTGCACTTTCCAAAGGTCATTTACCGTAGTGTTACCCATCAGCGAGGACTTATCCCGCATAACGTATTAGCCTCGTGGATATAACCGACCACATTTTCCGTGCATTAAAATAACCCAAAAATTCCCCTTTCAAAAGAGTCCAAATAACATTCCACTCGAGATCAGTTTGTCGAATAAGTTGTTAAAATCAGGGGGAGGATGAAGGGTTAAACTTAACGCTACTTTCCCAGAACCATGAAGCCAAGCCTCATAGGTTGTGAAAAGCACTGGTCATACTTTCCAATCCATGTTGACCACTTCCTTTTGTAAACGATGGAAGGTTTTGGTGTTTTACTTTTGGAAAAATATATTCGATTCTACCTGGGGAAGATGATGGTTTAGTTTACCTCGTCCTCTGATACTTGTCGCAGGAATCTAAACGGAATTTGGAAATGAAGAAAAGAGAAAATGCAACCGAGTCTGCGCCTACATGATCCTGTGACAACTTCAGCGGGTCAAGGCAGGCGAGGAGGCCTGGAGTCTATCTTAAATTACTCCAAACAACCGGTACAATTTTGTTAATTAAAATTTTACATTTACCCATAGATAAAGAAGAAGCTCTACGGCGATTAGTATTCGTGAAAATTGTGGAGATGTCACCTATACTGGTGATCGAACGTGTTAGGTATTATTTTTAAGGTAAACGCAGACTTGAGCCGTAAACTGTCCGATGCACACTCAGCTTACAGCTCAATGAATTTTTATGTTTACATTACAGTACTGGAATCCAAGTGCTAGTTTAATTGGTATACTGTAGTACATGTATGTGGTAGTCTCCTATTGCTTCCTCTAAAACCTGATTGCAAAAGTGAGTCGTACGTGGCCAACTAACCGACAGCACTAGAAATCCAGGTACCTACCAAACATATGTACATTCATCTTCATCATTTCTGAATAAAGTGGGATGTATATTGGGGGGAGGTTTTTGGTGTTTACTCTGGGATGGATCGGATATATCTTCCAAGAGTAAAAACCGAAACCTTTCCCCTACTGGAAGTTATATTTTATATTAAAGGGGTTACCTGGGTTAAATTGGGTTTACTTGAATGGGTTGGTATACTAAATTTTCCTGCTAAGAGCAATCGCAGACTAGGACTATTGTAAGTAGGGTAACCACTTACTGTACATACCCTCAGAACGGATGTTCTCTGGAATGCACTGTATACATAATTTCAACTTGCGGCCTGAGTGTCGCTCAAAACTCCTTCCAACAAACAACTGGCGTTATTCTGGACGAGTCTCGCCGCGTGACGAGCGAACAATGTTCGCTGCGCATCAGCAATCGGAATGGCTGCCCGTGCGGCAATGCCAGTCGCAACCCGGTTGGCGAAGTCCCGAGCGGAAGGGTGCCAGCCCCCCAACGTGGAGAGTGGAAGCGCAATGAAGCGATGCCCAGGACCCTTGGAACGTATTAACTCGGCAAAGCGAGTGTCCTTGCCCAGGCGAGCATGGTTAAGGGGCTTGAGTGGGCATCGCGCCAGGGAGGGAAGGCGGGCGGGGGTCAGGGGATGGATAACGGTTACGTCATAATAGTCCGTGCCCCCGTTCTCTCCAAGCGCCTTGATGTCCGGGCGAACTGCATGGCCGGGTTGTGGCGGCTCGAGGACAGGGTGTCGGGCAGCTTTGGAGAGATCTGCAGCAAACAAACGTGTCTGGGAGTCATGCCGCCACCGCGTGTGGATCCATAGGCACAGCACAGCGCGTGGTCACCATACTGATCCATGAGGGTCGTGCATACCCCTTTGTGGCATTTCGAAGCTGGAGGAAACAGTGGCACCCTGCAATAGAACTGCAACCACGTCTTGTAATTGCGGTCCGGGATGTAGGTACCCAACCCCGGAGCCGGTTGGCATGACAGCCAGTCCTTGCAACCCTCCACTGACAACGAGGCTCGGAATGCAACAGTCCTCTCATCTCCCTTCGGCATGTCATCAAAGGCCTTTTCCTCAACTGGGCGGACGAGTTGCCCCTGCCCAAACCTCTGCACTGAGTCGATAGCCGTGAAACGGACCACATTCTCGGGTGCCACTTGAGTCTTCCAGTCGTCGTGCGCCCGAACTGCGGATTTGTATGAATGAAGAGCAGTGTTCGGTAGCACAGCCAGAAGGGTAGAGCAAAGGGCACGCGTGAGGGACACGGAGGAAAGGAACGCAGCCGCCGCACTGAGCTTCGCAGAGCGAAGCCCAATGCCAAAAGTTGGCTTGAGGGCCGAAGGGCGCCACAGGGAGTTGCAATTCCCGAAAAGTATTGCTGTCCAGAACCCCGCCCATCAACCCCGAGTAGCTCAACAGCGGAATCGAATTCCGCAGCCCCTTTAGCAGTGAATGAGGGGGAACTACACGTAGGAGGTAGTTAATGCGACATACGCCGAAGCAGGTCCGTAGTAGATGGAGAGCTACTTGAGTATCCTCCAGGTTACCAAAGCGCTGAGGAGAGGCTTCAGCGAAGCGACATGCTTTGAGAACTCCCGCTCCACGAATAGGTCCGATCCGATTGGGGCGCGGAGCACTTGTCCCTTCACTATAGTCCTGCGAAGGTCGGCTGGGAAGGACTGCTGAACAGACGGGGGGGAGCGGTTGGCCACCAGACGGCACACTTATCCATGCGGAGGTGCAAACCCAAAGCGCGCACCTCCGGAAGAGAGGAATTGTGTGCCGTCGAATGGCTTCGTGGTGCCAATTATACCCATCGTCCAAGTACCACAGCTGAAGGCAGAGGAGGCCTGCTGTGGTGTCGCCACATTTTCCAGGCGTTTTCAGTTCCCGCGTCACTTTTTGCAGCACAAGGGAGAATAAAAGTGGACCCAGGGATCCCCTTGCTGCACGCCTACCACGCTCCGGAGCATATCATCCCCACACCACAGATGACCCGGGTTTACCGCGTACGTGTAATTGACCCAAGGTAAGAGCTCTGGGAACCTCTGCTCGACCTCCTTCAAAAACGCACTTCGGCTGACCAG
Source organism: Kappaphycus alvarezii (assembly GCA_002205965.3). Lineage (NCBI taxonomy): Eukaryota > Rhodophyta > Florideophyceae > Gigartinales > Solieriaceae > Kappaphycus > Kappaphycus alvarezii. The sequence goes on along the minus strand of NADL03000630.1, from coordinate 64,712 downwards.
GTTGAATGCGTTTTGAAGGTCAACGGTTAACAGTGCACTCTGCCGATTCGCCATGCTCCTCATAAAGTCGCCGTACAGTGTGGACAACTGCCTCAGATCCTCCTGACGTTGCTACTCCCAACTGTAGTGGCTGAAAGTATTGGGAAGCCTTCTCGGAAATGCGAGTCAGCAAACATCTTCCCACCAGCGACGTAAGGTCTCGCCCACGGCGATCGGCCTGATTCCTCCGTCTGGTTTTAGGAGTGCCGTAAGCGGCGCACCTGCGATCCATGCCGATATAGCCGCAGGGGCCTTCCCGTTGGCTAGCAAGTTGACCACACTAGTTAGAGCAGCTAGCAAGCTTCGTCCACCATTGACAACTGGTGGGACCTGTAAAGCTCAACGAGGTGGTTTGGGCGGAGTCCGGATCCCCCTGCGGCGCTACCCCTTGGAAAGCTCCGAGCGCACAGGAGAAAAGTCTGGAGTTAAGTGGGGGCAAGCCGGCAACGAGTCAGGGGAAGCGGGTTGGTACGACTCCGTAGTCGGAGAGCGCTGTGGGTGTTTCTCCCGAAGAATGGAAACCGCCTCTGCGGAGGTGGTTTCCATTCTTCGGGAGATAGTTCCTTCCCCATTACGGTGTCGGTATACCCCTTTTTGAGTCGATTGTGGTTGTCTGGAAAACCATGGGATAGATCGGATATACCTTCCAAGAGTAAAACACCCGAATGTTTCCCCCTCTGCGGAGGGGCATGCGATCCACTAGGATCTCAGCGCTCGCGCTGCCTTGCCGTAAGCGCCCTCCTTTGCAAGCCTCAGGGGGCGCCGTTTGTTGATCTCCGCTTGTTCCTCTTCAGTTGCCTTATGCAACGGGCGGGACGTCGCCAAGGCGTTTGCCCTTCGCATCAAAGTTTCATACTGCCCATCACAGTTGAATGCGTTCAGCAAAAATGCGGGATTTGATGCTGTGCCCGGAACGAGGGTTGAGAGGGTGGAGGGCTTGGGATTGGCAAGGATCGCAGACGGGAATAGGAACAACTTGGTGAATGCCTCCACAGCTTGAGGAGAACCATGTGATGCGTCCGCGCATTCTCCAAGGACAAGAGCTAGCTCCCTTGAAATCCGCTGACGTTCACGTCGCGGTATGTGTTGCGCTAGCGGGACGTGAGTAGTGCAGATTGTGCGCAAGGGGGAAGCGGCTGTTTCCTCGGGCCGTTCAAGGAGGGAGCGGTGGTGGGCACAGGCGGAGGAGGAGCGGTGGTGGGCAAAAGCGGAGGAGGAGTGGCATTCGGGATGGGCTGTGGTTCGAGTGGATTGGTTGAGGTTGAAGCTGCCTCATTTCATTATATCTTAAATCATCTGACATGGCTATGCTGAGCACGTAATATTCAGCTAGCTGAAAACTACAGATCGAAACGGGCCGCGAACATTACGTAGGTTTTCTCATTCATTAGATACACTATGTGATGGATCTCCAATCTACTGCCCTTTTGTAGTATACCAGCCTCCTTTTCTCCTGACGCCGAATAGGATCACAGAATATTTCGAAGAACAAGGTATTCAAAATTTAAATCTTCAATGAAACCATTTCGCATGCAATTGCCAACATTACGGACTTAACTGCAGGCTTCCGTCAGATATTCCACCCATGCAAGCTGCCTCACAATCCGCCCCAGGTACGCCAAGGGAGCGACCGACTGCATTGTTGTTGAGATCCATGACTTGCTCATCAATAGGACCATTCCACACGCTTCGTGACGATCTCCAATACTCCGAGCCTGGTCTGCACCAATATCCTGGGTCATAAGACAGTTCCAGAGGCAGTGTCGAAAGGCATCCTGTGGACCATTTCGAGGCCCAGAGAGGCCAGAAGATGCAGCTGCATTCCCGGCCTCCACAGCCGACATCCTCGCCCGAATTGCATCAATTGGGCCAATCGCAAATAAGGCCTCTAGCTCCTCCCCTAGATTGCAGTCCAGTTCCTCAACAAAATCAACAATCACGCAGGAATCAAATTCGCCATCCCCGACGTTTGCAACTGTGATCATAACCTCGATATCGTCAAGATCTCCATCTAAAGGGAGCGTCGCTGTTCTCCATGCAGTACTACCGGTTTCGAAATCAAACGCCGCAAGTCCTAGTCCATTCATACTTGCACTCTCCGACACTACTGCACCAGCAATCCTGCTGCGAATTACGACACTGAAGAAATCATTAAACTCAGATCCAAAGAAGCCCCCTGGAATTTCGCTCGTGATGAACCTGTAGCGCACTTCAACTCCTGTTGTACCAAACGAAGGACGGAATGTGCGTGTGACCATTTCAGGCCCCTCTTCCATAGTAGCTAGCTTCAAATCCATATCTACAAGTGCTTGACGAACAGTGCCTGGTTCAGGGGTGGGCGACAGAGGTGCTCCAGAACTGCCAGGATCGGTACTGTTCGGACCAACGTTCTCCTCGTGCGTCACCAACTCAACAGCAATCGGATTAGGAATATTCCATCCTGCAAGCCCTTGGTGAAGTTATTGTTATCAATAGTGCTTGGTGTGGAAAATTCAAAAATGCTGATAGAAACGACACCTTGCGATCCAATTGCGGCAGTGGTACCGACAACGTTACTGGCAGTAACGGCCTCAAGTAAAATAGTACGCTCGGGAATGTTGTCGAAAACCACTGTTCCTGAAGTCGTCTCAATAGTTTCACTCACACCGAGATCATCTGCGAGCACTGCAGTGACCGTAGTTCTATTTGAAACCAGATTTCCTTCTGAGTCAATAATATTCACGGTAAGGCTTTCAAGGCCTATCCAAATCACAGAACCTGTCTGCGTAGCACCCGCACAGTGATTACCTCTATAGTGACATTACTTGGGCCTGGTGGAAGTAGTACATCGGCTGTAATGAAATAGAGTTAAAATCAATGTCGGCGGACATTACGCACTGCTTTCACTGCGAGAATGATGTTTCCAGGAGATTGGGTGATATCAGGCCATCCACTGCAAATATAAGTGGTCCTGGCGGATTTAAAAGTAGAGGATGATTGTGATATTAAAGAAACGGAGACCGAAGCCTCTGAGGGGGACGGTGATACGGTAGGTGTGGTAGATGGCGAGGTCGACGGCGTTGCAGATGGTGATTGCGTGGGAGTAGTAGACGGAGACGATGATGGCGTCCCGGACATTGAAGGAGACGCCGACATTGAAGGGATCGCCGACATCGGCTGATGTGTAGCGGTGGGAACTGGAACTAGCTCTGAGTCAATATTGGCCGGGCCTTAGACAGTCTCAAAAAAGATGTTGACACTCTCCAATGCGTTTCGCTGCCCGACGGTGGGTTAAAGCCGAATGCTTGGAGACGAACAAAACTGCTCCCCCGCAGGGAGAAACGGCCGATCTTGAACGGCAATATTCGGAGAGGAATTCTCAACGTAAATGGAGGAGAAAGATCTGTGAAGCGTATGAACCGGTTCACTCTAAATTGAACGGCTGTGACACCAGGGTTGCAAAACCGGGCCGAATAACGACAGATCTTCCTATCGATTGGAAAAGATAGTGTCAGAAGGTCTTGAAAGGTCCCTTATGTCATCCCAGTGTAGATATCAAACAGAGAAAGCCGCGGGGCACAAGGGGTAGCGATGGTAGTTGAGTAGTACAGAAACAATGTAATCAAAAGCGTAGTATCGCTTTCATGTTGAGAAGGGGATGTACGCGTTGAGGCGACCGACTTATCACAATCGGCTTTTCGAATGACAAGCATTAGTGCAAAAGAATCTGTTATATAGAACCTAGTGCTTCTTATCGCAGTTCAATTTCATGTCTCAAGCGATCTGCATGACGATGTCCTATTTCTATTTTGCATTAAAGGTTTGAGTCTATCTTCGAATCTTTCTAGTTGAAACAATCCAATTTCTTTCAAAGTCCCACCGTTCATTGTCCGCGGAGATCCCAACTCGTCACGAAAAGTGATACAGTAGATATTTTCCGCAGTAGAGGCCTTGTGTAGTAAATGTGAGGTTACGTTTCCACCATAATAACATTACGGGCAATACATCATGGGTATAGCGAGGGAAAAGTATATGGCTGATGAAACTGCTACAAACAAGAGCTTGTCTCTCATCTTAACCCACGCAAATGTTAATATGTAGTGTATGATGAGATATCGATCTTGGGCATCATGCCAAAGGTTGTAGTTCCGTATCTATTCATTTGTCATTTCGAGCTGTCCATCAGGGCATGTCGGTATTGCATACACATTGCAAGGTTCTTGTCATAATTCAGTGTATTCTATTCCTATGTTGAAAATTGTTAGCCTCCTGTATTCTTCTGCTTTCAAAATATGCATTTCCTCCACACAAGTTTCCAACCCGTTTTTACTCTATTGACAAGACTGTCAGCAGGCTTGTACGCTGTGAGCTGTGTGAGCTCACCCTTAATCAGGGGAGATACTGTACTGTATCTCCAGTCGATCAGGGTTAGGTGCTGTGTTCACACTACCGGCACAGCACAGTATATATATACTGTACTGTGTCGAGGGTGAACGGAAAGAGGGAAGAAGAAGGTTACGCTTGGCCTCAAACAAAAAAAAAAGTAAAGGTCACTTCCAAGCAATTTCATACGCCTTTTGTAATACTGCTTGATGGCTGGCTGAAGGTAGCATTTTAGGAAGCGTAGTTCCTCCCCATTACGGTGTCGGTATACCCTTTTGAGTCGATTGTGGTTGTCTGGAAAACATGGGATAGATCGGATATATCTTCCAAGAGTAGAACACCCAAACGTTTCCCCTTTGTAATACTGTACATGAAGAAGGAGACTTTACCAAGCAGGAAAGAGGGGGCTAGCGTCCCTCAAAAGGGGAAAAATCTATCCGAGCAAGGAACGGTTGACTAGTCGTCGGTTGATCGCGACAAAAGTTCGTTGTTGTATGAGCTAACTGATAATCGTGAACAAGCGATCGCGCTCGAAGGCAGGGCTACTGCCTTTCCGTAGAGCGATGTACTCAGCAATTCTGGACAGACCTCGTTCGGCACCGGGACCGGCAGACCCGTATATATCGAAAGCCATCGAGTGGAAGTCGATACGTAGTTCGCCGCAGAGGTGGCCATAGTGGAGAGATTTCGCGCGCTCCGATACAGTAAAAGGCAGCGAGAGGCGTGTGAAACGCTGTTGAGCGTATGGAGCGGAGTGGGGATGATGACAGTGACGTCGTAGCCCTGCGGGACGGGAGAGAATTGGACATCATCGATGTAGATTCGAGGCGGCGGCGGGAGTTAGAGGGTCGGGGCAAGTTGATAGGGGTAAATCGGCGGGGGAAGAGATTCTCAGAACAATTACCCTGACAAGGAGGTGTTGCGAGCGACAAAAGTGCTACCGTGGTATTGTTGAACGAACAAAAGGGAGTGTATAGAAGAGAGTTGAGGAAGCTACAGACAAGTATAAAAGGGACAGGGCCTACCACCGACGCTCTGCGACTAGCGTAAGAAAAAGTTTTCTTAGGTCTGAAGTTGACTCTCAACTTCCTACTACTCGGGACTTGGCTTGAACTTGTCTGCCAACTTCCTTTATGATTTATGCTTGACTTTAACTTGTTGAGCGCCCCACTCGGGTATGCTGGCTCCCAAATAGTCCTACCATTTCATGCAAACAGCCCCTTATATAGAGTTTTCAACCCTCACATTCTGATGCGCCTATACAGTACCTATGTGCCAAATCTGCAACGCCACAGTACAGTGCAAAGCATCCCTCTAAAAATAATTAAAAATATAATTGTAAGTACAGTGACAGCTCAGCCAGCACAGCATGCCAACTCGGCCAGCGCAGCATGCCAACCAGCCAGCGCAGCCAATTCAGCCAGCGCAGCACGCCAAAGCATATCTACAATTTTCATTATATCACGCCCCCTCGCTCAAGACGAACGTCCCGACTCGTCATAATTCTTCTTTTGTTTCTATTAATGTAAGTTGCCTTATTGTCAAAACACGAGGCCTTTCAAACGAATAGGGATGCAGTTGATTACCTATAAAATATTCCAAAAAGGAGGTCCGCGTTTGATAGTTCCAATAGTCTTTTCAGCTATTCCGTTTTACATAGGAGCGTATGCGAGAACGGTCTTCAGCTGAACCCCTTTCTCTTCCAAAAAACGAAACAGTGAAGTTGCAGTAAAACAAAGGGCGTTATCCGAGATTATCCTTTTTGGAAGACCAAACGGTTCAATTATTTCTTTTTCGATGAATCTCAGTACCACCTCAGCATTTGCCTCCTCGACTGCAACTGCTATTGGCCATCCAGTAAGATGTTCCACCCCTATAAGGAGATATTTGTTTCCGGAAGAGATTTTCTTGAACGGGCCCGCAAAGTCAATTGAGAAGGTTTCAAAGAGACCGGAAACTGGAAAACTTAGAGTTGTCTTATACTTCCGTATTGGAGTGAATTTTTGGCAGTTGTCGCAGCTTTTCACGAAGTTATAGACGTCCTTATGCATACCGGGCCACCAGAATCTCTCAGTTACGAATTTTTGGTTGTTTCGAGATCCCAATGCCCTAGCTCATCATGGAAAGTCCTCAATATCTTCATTCTTTCTTTCAAAGGGGCCACTTGTCGGGGACCGGCTTTAGTGTGCCGGATGAGTTTCCCATTCCACAATGTAAAAGCCTTTTGATTCCTGCGTACCCAATTTCGGTGTTCAAGATCAACCTTTCTCATTTCTAGTCCATCGAGGAATTTGATCAGTCCGTGAATATTAGCTTCGTACTCGTTATTGTTCGGCAACTGCAACTCGGCGACTCCGACGATGTCCTCCGAAGCTTTTTCATTTGGAATCAGTGCGTCCCTCAAGCGAGATAGGTAATCGGCAGGCTGATTATCGCGTCCGGGTCTATACACAATTTCAAACCGATATTCTGCGAAAATGTCGAGCCATCGGGCCAAGCGGTGATGTACATCCTTCTTTTGGAATGCTGTTTTAAGTGCCTGGTTATCAGTTATCAAGACAAATTTCTCGAGTGATAAAAGATATACGCGAAACTTTTTCAGCGCGAAGACGACAGCTAGCGCTTCTTCCTCGTAGACTGAGTATCTCTTTTCCGCATCATTCAGAGTGCGACTTGCGAATTGAACAGGGTGTAGTCTTCCGTTTTCATCTTTTTGGGACAAAACGGTACCCAAAGACCGTTCTGAGGCATCTGTCTCCACAACGAATGGTCTCTTGAAATCTGGGTACATGAGAACTGGGGGGACACATAGCTTATCTTTAAGCTCCTGAAATGCAGTTTCCATTTCCTTGTTCCAGTAAAATTTTCCGTTCTTCGTAGTGCTGGCATGTAACGGTGCTGCAGTCTTGGCGAAATCTTTGATAAATCATCTGTAATATGAGGCCAGTCCTAAGAAGCTTCGAACCTCCGTTTTTGAGGCGGGTCTTGGTGCCAACTTTATTTTTTTCGTCTTCTCTGGATCCACTCGAATTCCCTCTTGATCGACGATATGACCGAGTAATTGGATAGAAGTTTTCGCAAAGAAGCATTTGCTCAACTTAATTTTCAAGCTATACTCCGATATCCTCTCCACAACTGTCTTGACGTGCGAGATGTGCTGATCCAATGTTTCTGAGAATATGACGACATCATCGATATAGACTCTTGCGAATGGAAGTCCTTTCAAAACCTCGTTCATCATTCTTTGGAATGTAGCTGGTGCATTCATGAGACCAAAAGGCATTACTTCGAACCTGAACGTACCGGCTTTGCTGGTAAAGGTTGTTTTTTCCTTACATTTTTCATCTAATGGAATCTGCCAATAGCCAGTGTAAAGGTCAATTGAGGTCAAATATCTCCCGTCCTTTAGGTCCTCGAGGATCTCCTCCATGTTCGGAATCGGAAATCGATCGGGTATCATTCTCTGGTTCAGTTGTCGGTAATCGACGCAAAAACGCAGCTTTCCATCCTTCTTTGGTGCGACCGCAACTGGAAACGACCATGGGGATGAAACTGGTCGAATAATATCATTTTTCAGCATACCTGTAACATTTTCTGAGATAAATTGGTCATATTTTGGCTGTTGACGTCTAGGCTTGTGGTAAATCGGTTGAGTGTCGGTAAGTTCGAACGAGTGAGTAACCGGTACACTTGCTTGTCTTAAATCTGAAACGCTCCATGCAATTACTTCGGAAGATGTTAACATGTCGGATATTTTCAGTAAGGCGGGGGCAAGAAGGTGCTGCACTTTTCCTTGGATTTCTACCATTTGGCGCCCTTTTTCTTCTTGATCCTCAACCTCAATATTTTGAAGGACCTCTTCCGTCGTGCTCACATCTTCATATATGGAATTCGACGTATTCCTATTTTCTTTGCAACGGTAATCTTCTTTCATTCTCCGAATTCTGTCCTTTGATTCTATATCATCGCAAAAAGAAACACATTAGGGTTTCAAACTTATCCTAGAATTCCAGTTGTCATCTGTTTCAAACCCAGAATCATAATCGTCCGATGCCATGTTCATTACCCCCCGAGGGTACCCTTTTCCACTTCCGAAAGTGTTAGCTGGTTCCGGATCTTCGCTGTCATAGCTAGAAGTGAAATCTTCACTGTCCATTTCTTTTAAATCTTCAGGATGCGTGCTTTTGTCGAATCCAGGGGCATCTTCACGGTTCTGCCGTCAATATTAACTGAAACCATTTGGTTGCCCAAGTCAATGCATGTTCCTAGTCTTTTCATTGTGGGGCAGCCAATGATTGCATCGAAAGGGAGATCCGGCATGACAAGAAAGTCTACATCAACTTTAGAGTCCCCAAAGAACACGGAAACCTTGTCAACAGTGCCCATTCATTTTGAGACTGTTCCATCCGCTACAGTTATTTTTCGAGTCGTCGGAGTAATGTCGAGACCTAGATATGTCACCAAAGTTTCTGAAATGAGGTTTGGAACAGCACCCGAATCGAAGAGAGCTTGGGTTTTCATACCAAATACTTTGACTGGTACCAGCTTAAGACGTCTTGGTGCTGTCGAGGCCGATTGAAGAAACAGTTTCTTACCCTTAGCGGACGTATTAGACCTGATAATTTTTTGAGTTATTTTCTCGCATCCTCTGCGTCACCTCTCAAAAGTTGACCAAGCGTTATCCCAATTGGGGCCGATGCAAGCTCAGCCACCAAATTGTACCTCTTCACATATCCTAGTACGTCCTTAGAGATACTCTTAACTTTCTTACTCTTTTTCGTCTTCTTGGCCGGAGTGACTCCCACTCCTGGAACAACTTGATCAGACCTCTTGGTTCGATGAGGTACAGGTGCTGGGATATGCTCCAGCATTCCATACTCTAGCCTAGGTTTCTTCGATAAAATGTTCCCTTCCCCATCCCTTTTTGTCACATTGACTTGACTAATCTCTTCAGCGATGGATACGTTACCAGCATTCGTCAACCTTTGATCCCTTCTATTTTGTAAGATTTTCACCTCTGGTCCTGACTCACTCCTTGCTTCCGATAAATTTGCTCTTCTGTTGTCTTTAGACCAGCAGTTACTTTCTTGACTTGGGCAACCCAATGGTTTCAGTTAATATTGACGGCAGAACCGTGAAGATGCCCCTGGATTTCGACAAAAGCACGCATCCTGAAGATTTAAAAGAAACGGACAGTGAAGATTTCACTTCTAGCTATGACAGCGAAGATTCGGAACCAACTAACACTTTCGGAAGTGGAAAAGGGTACCCTCGGGGGTAATGAACATGGCATGGGACGATTATGATTCGGGTTTGAAACAGATGACGACTGGATTCTAGGATAAGTTTGAAACCCGAATGTGTTTCTTTTTGCGATGATATCGAATCAAAGGACAGAATTCGGAGCATGAAAGAAGATTACCTTTGCAAAGAAAATAAGAATACGTCGAATTCCATATATGAAGATGTGAGCACGACGGAAGAGGTCCTTCAAAATATTGAGGTTGAGGATCAAGAAGAAAAAGGGCGCCAAATGGCAGAAATCCAAGGAAAAGTGCAGCACCTTCCCGCCCCCGCCTCACTGAAAATATCCGACATGTTAACATCTTCCGAAGTAATTGCATGGAGCGTTTCAGATTTAAGACAAGCAAGTGTACCGGTTACTCACTCGTTCGAACTTACCGACACTCAACCGATTTACCACAAGCCTAGACGTCAACCGCCAAAATATGACCAATTTATCTCAGAAAATGTTACAAGTATGCTGAAAAATGATATTATTCGACCAGTTTCATCCCCATGGTCGTTTCCAGTTGTGGTCGCACCAAAGAAGGATGGAAAGCTGCGTTTTTGCGTCGATTACCGACAACTGAACCAGAGAATGATACCCGATCGATTTCCGATTCCGAACATGGAGGAGATCCTCGAGGACCTGAAGGACGGGAGATATTTCACCTCAATTGACCTTTACACTGGCTATTGGCAGATTCCATTGGATGAAAAATGTAAGGAAAAAACAACCTTTACCAGCAAAGCCGGTACGTTCAGGTTCGAAGTGATGCCTTTTGGTCTCATGAATGCACCAGCTACATTCCAAAGAATGATGAACGAGGTTTTGAAAGGACTTCCATTCGCAAGAGTCTATATCGATGATGTCGTCATATTCTCAGAAACATTGGATCAGCACATCTCGCACGTCAAGACAGTTGTGGAGAGGATATCGGAGTATAGCTTGAAAATTAAGTTGAGCAAATGCTTCTTTGCGAAAACTTCTATCCAATTACTCGGTCATATCGTCGACCAAGAGGGAATTAGAGTGGATCCAGAGAAAACGAAAAAAATAAAGTTGGCACCAAGGCCCGCTTCAAAGACGGAGGTCCGAAGCTTCTTAGGACTGGCCTCATATTACAGAAGATTTATCAAAGATTTCGCCAAGACTGCAGCACCGTTACATGCCAGCACTACGAAGAACGGAAAATTTTACTGGAACAAGGAAATGGAAACTGCATTTCAGGAGCTTAAAGATAAGCTATGTGTCCCCCCAGTTCTCATGTACCCAGATTTCAAGAGACCATTCGTTGTGGAGACAGATGCCTCAGAACGGTCTTTGGGTGCCGTTTTGTCCCAAAAAGATGAAAACGGAAGACTACACCCTGTTCAATTCGCAAGCCGAACTCTGAATGATGCGGAAAAGAGATACTCAGTCTGCGAGAAAGAAGCGCTAGCTGTCGTCTTCGCGCTGAAAAAGTTTCGCGTATACCTTTTATCACTCGAGAAATTTGTCTTGATAACTGATCACCAGGCACTTAAAACAGCATTCCAAAAGAAGGATGTACATCACCGCTTGGCCCGATGGCTCGACATTTTCGCAGAATATCGGTTTGAAATTGTGTATAGACCCGGACGCAATAATCAGCCTGCCGATTACCTATCCCGCTTGAGGGACGCACTGATTCCAAATGAAAAAGCTTCGGAGGACATCGTCGGAGTCGCCGAGTTGCAGTTGCCGAACGATAACGAGTACGAAGCTAATATTCACGGACTGATCAAATTCCTCGATGGACTAGAAATGAGAAAGGTTGATCTTGAACACAGAAATTGGGTACGCAGGAATCAAAAGGCTTTTACATTGTGGAATGGGAAACTCTTCCGGCACACTAAAGCCGGTCCCCGACTAGTGGCCCCTTTGAAAGAAAGAATGAAGATCTTGAGGACTTTCCATGATGAGCTAGGGCATTGGGATCTCGAAACAACCAAAAAATTCGTAACTGAGAGATTCTGGTGGCCCGGTATCCATAAGGACGTCTATAATTTCGTGAAAAGCTGCGACAACTGCCAAAAATTCACTCCAATACGGAAGTATAAGACAACTCTAAGTTTTCCAGTTTCCGGTCTCTTTGAAACCTTCTCAATTGACTTCGCGGGCCCGTTCAAGGAAACTTCTTCCGGAAACAAATATCTCCTTATAGGGGTGGAACATCTTACTGGATGGCCAATAGCAGTTGCAGTCGAGGAGGCAAATGCTGAGGTGGTACTGAGATTCATCGAAAAAGAAATAATTGAACCGTTTGGTCTTCCAAAAAGGATCATCTCGGATAACGCCCTTTGTTTTACTGCAACTTCACTGCTTCGTTTTTTGGAAGAGAAAGGGATTCAGCTGAAGACCGTTCTCGCATACGCTCCTATGTCCAACGGGAAAGCGGAGAGGATGGTTGGAACCATCAAACGAGCAATATCGAAAACTATGTCGGAGAATGAAATCCAGTGGGAAGATGCCTTACCAAAAGTGTTATACGGCTACCGTCGAAGAAGAGGAAGAAATGGACGCTCACCATTCGAGCTAATGTACGGAAGGGCTCCTAGAATGTTACAGAGAGACATGGAAACAAATATTATCGATGAAGAGAGTAGGGAAGTTGAACTACTGGCCACCGAAGGCTGGAGATCACACCGCGCGCTAACACAGACAAGAAATAAGGATGCAGAACCTGCAGTCAGAACCTTTTCAGTTGGCTCTAAAGTACTTGTAGTACATGGAAAAGCAATGCAGCAGGCTGTGAAGTGGCCGGCCTTCCAAACCAAGTACTCGAACCCTTGCATCGTCACGGAGGAAAGACACCCGCACTATCAGCTCTGTTCAAGCTCAGGGAAGAGATCAAGGAGGGCCATCCATGCACGTCGTCTGGTCCCTTACCATCAGAGGCCTGAAGAATTCCTTCTCACACAGGACTATGCGCAACCACGGGGCATACTCATCTTTAACTATAGAATGATTCCTATGGGAGGAAAAAGGGCCTGGGAATGGATCATCTCGGTTACGCGGGACTACTACGAACTCCACGTAATCATCCATTTCTACATTAATATATGCCTATGTTTTCGTACGTTGAACGGACCATTGCTACCTGAAGAAGATTTCCGACTATTAATAAGAGTTCTATTTTCATTCCAAAACGGAAGGTTCACGGAAGCAGGTCCAGAGTTTGTGGAGGTAATATATCATTACTCTATAGGAAGATATGGAATGGTAGCTGCTGGAGACTTGTCGCAAACGTATCTGAATATTATCCGTCCAATTTACGTATTTCTCAAGAACAACCAAGACGTGCGACTGAGAGGTTACGCCTTACCCCCGGATATGGAATACAGGCTGGTCCCGTATCCTCTATGGGAACCTTACGTTTCTCCGCCACAAATTGGGAACGTTGGAGGCGGCGAGGATCCTCCTGAAGCAGTGATGATGACCAGAGGAGGACCTTCAGGAGACAACAACCCGCCCAGAAGAGGTTCCGGTCGTCCCCCGAGAGGACCTCGTGCAGGTCCCAGTACGTCAGGAGCTGGTCGCGGCCATTCATCGGGACCGTCCACCACAACTTCATCTCTAGCTCTCCTTCACAACCATGCACAGCATACAGTCGGAAGAAGAAGATTATCTTTTTGGCTGCGCAATATCTCCGAGGATGCGAACGATGCGCAGGTCATTTCTTATTTCATGATAAGCATCTGTTTATGTTTTAGGGCGCTACATGGACCGCACTTATCTTACGAAGATTCGTTCTTGATGATGCGCGTCTTCTTTTCTTATCGCATCCATTCCTCCGGCATCTTCCAGAAGAGTTTGCATATCACATATATTTTTTCACTCTTGGAAGATTCGGAAGAGTCACGGAAGAAGAATGTATTCAACCCCACCTCGATGTGATCAAACCAATATATGAGGCTATGCTACAAAGTGAGGTACCAGTAATGCGAACCTACTTTTTAGAGCATCATATTGGTAATCAGTTGCATCCGTACCCGTTTGAGAGACCATACATTTTATCAATAAGACAGCGAACACTAACGGAAGCAGAAGAAGAGCAGTGACGAGTCGGGACGTTCGTCTTGAGCGAGAGGGCGTGATGTGCGCAAATTCGCACACGAAAAAAATCTAGATGAGGACCATGATTGTATACAGTATCGGAATTGGGAAGATATTTTTACAGTTTTTGAATTTGCAAGATATTTTTAATTTGGGTGAGTGTGGCAAATTCGTCGGTTGATTTTTTCATTTTAGGACACGCTGTCATAGTAGATGTCAGTACAGTTCCAGGTTGTGGGTGATACTACAAGTAGCTCTGAAAGGTCTATATAATGGCCACATCAATTCCCACCCCTGGCCGATGGGTGGCTGGCATGGGTATGGCACCTAGATATTTACCTTGAGGAAATATCTTCTAATAGTCTCTCTGGTTCACACGATTACCGTGAATACATTTTATGGTTATTAGTATGTGTTTTTGAGACTTTTGGGGTAGCCAAAAGTCTATATAAGCCGAGTAAACTGCTTCCTTTAGTGGAGGTGAAGCAAGTTGGCAGACAACTTCAAGCCAAGTCCCGAGTAGTAGGAAGTTGAGAGTCAACTTCAGACCCAAGAAAACTTTTTCTTACGCTAGTCGCAGAGCGTCGGTGGTAGACCCTGCCCCTTTTATACTTGCTTGTAGCTTCTCAACTCTCTTCTATATACACTCCCTTTTGTTCGTTCAACAATACCACGGTAGCACTTTTGTCGCTCGCAACACCTCCTTCTCAGGGTAATTGGTTCTGAGGATCTCTTCCCCCGCCGATTTACCCCTATCAGCCTGTAAAAAAACTGGCGAGATCTGGCGTACGATGGTCTCTGCACGCCTTGGAGCTCCAGTCTTCTGCGACTCGGATCCCTGCGCCATATGACTCTCCGGCCACTTCGACGTTCCGCCTATCCTTGACGACCTCGGACATCACGCGGCTATGTGCAAGGGTGGTATCGGGGATGTACGCCGGTACAACCGTCTGCGCAACCTTTTTTACCACGAAATCTCACACCCTGCCATTTCCCTTTCCGTCAAACGGAGCGTGTCCTCGCAGCCGATCTGCAGAAGAGCCTAATGAGCGACGAGCTCTCGACTTAGTCATTGACGATTCCCTGTTCGCTCTGTTAGGCGCAGATTTTTTTGCCGCGTCATCTACAGGCCTATAGTTTACTGTACTACCTCTCCCTGTCCAAATTTGCTTATAGTTCCGTCCTTCCTCGTCCTCCCTGCACTTCGCTTATCATTACCGCGGTCCTCTCCAAATTACTTCCATTTTGTCTAAATATTTTTATACTGTTTCTACCCCTCTGAATCGATCCTGAATCAAGTTCTTTTTCCCTTATTGCTTACCTCCTTCTCCAAATTCGTTTTTTGAGAAAAAAGGCGCAAATGCACCACTATAAAAATCCCTTGAAGATTTATTTTACCTATTTCTAAATCTATAGAACCTGCCCTGGGAGCCTATTTAAACCCCTTCATTCCGAGTTTTAACGTTCCGATCATTTTACTCAGCAATCCTCTCCCCCTACACACCCCGCTTACCTTTTTTTCCAGAAATATGACATCAAATCGCCCTCTGTCCCTATCTCCAAAAACCGCCCTTCCCGCCCTATCAATGGCCTTCTCTCGCCGCCTACGGGCCAACCGATGCCGACGACTACATCCGGTGGCAAAGAAAGAAGCAAATCATCGAGTTCGTTCGCCGCCTCTTCAAAGAAGAAGAAGCGAGGGAGGTAAGTGAGGATGAGACTGAGAAAGTCGAGGAGGAGCGGGGAGTCCTTCGAGGAATTGTTAGCCCCTGAGCTAGTGTACGATGCTCAGGAGAAGGATTGGGAGGAAGAGGAGGATGGGGAGAAAGAAGAGGAAGAGGAGGAAGAGGAGGAGGAAGAGGAGGAAGAGGAGGAGGAGGAGGAGGATGAGGAACAGGGGGCATGGAAAGTGTTGGACTGGTGGGGCCTGGAATGGGGAGTATGGATCAAGTTGTGCCGACGATGGAACCGGATGGAGATATCTTTAGTAGTCTATATATCTTTCAGGGGGAATAGAGAGCTGTGAGCCATTCGCAGATATTTGTGGGACTGCTTGACAGCATGGATATTTTAGAGGAGTTGTTTGGATCCGATTTAGAGAATGGGAAATAAGAGGACCTCATTGATTGTTATTTTCTTAAGTATCTTTTGTTTAGAGTATGTCATCCACAAAAATTTTCTCTTATTTTCTTGGTACTTTCTGTAGTTTTGTTCGGACTTTAGGGGTAGCCAAAAGTCTATATTAAGCTGAGTAAACTGCTTCCTCATAAATAGGTCAAGCAAGTTGGCAGACAACTTCAAGCCCAGTCCCAAATAGCTAGGAAGTTGAGAGTCAACTTCTGACCCAAGAAGAATTTGTTTTACGCTAGTCACTGAGCATATGGTAGACCCTGGCCCTTCCATACTTGCTTGTAGCCCATTTAACTGTCTTCCCTATCCACTCCTTTTTGTTCGTTCAACTATACCACGGTAGCATTTTTTTCGCTTGCAACACCTCCTTCTTGGGGTAATTGGTTCTGAGGATTTCTTCCCCTGCTGATTTAACCCTAAACTGCTCCATCTCCCATGGCCTTGGGTGTCACCATTTTCTGCCCCCAATGCCTCATACCGCAACTTAGCTCACAATGGTGCGTCTACTCTTGATCGTGCCGAGAAGAAGAAAGTAGCATACTATTCTGCGGCCTGCAACGAAGAAGGCTTGGAACTCATCCCTCTCGCCATTGACATCTATGGACAGATTAGAAAATGTGGTCTCAAGGCTCTCCAAGACCTTAGCCACCTCATGGCTGAGAGGCGTGGGAGACACCGTCATTCTGAGTTTCATTCCCTACGTACACGTGTCTCATCGTTCGTCCTCCGGTACACAGCTATTATGACGAGTCATTGCAAAACACGTATCAATAACGACAGCTCTCAGTAATACTGCCTACGGCTGAGCCAGATAGTCTCTGTCCCCATTTTACAACTTTACATTAAAGGTCTTCATTCCCCCCAGCATTTTACAGGCTAGAATATGGAAAGGTTTGGGTTTTTACTTTTAGAAGATATATACCATATCTTACAGGCTAAAGTATTGACGCACAGGAACTAAAATTTAGGTTTCATTGTGAAGAATATTGGACAGCTATTATACTCATAAAATAGAAGTAACAGAGGAACACTACAGCAGGCCAGAAGATTATAAAAGCCTTTATTTGAAGAAGTCAAGACAAATGATGAAATGATGATGCTTTAATATTTGCCGTGGTAGGGCAAACTGTGAGCCAAGAGGGAGGAAATTGGAAGCATTGCTGATTAGAGATCTAGGACGGCTATTTGTCGAAGAGTGAATGTTTGGGTGCTTTAATTTTTTGAAAAATGTGGTGGGCTGGGGAGAGGGGTATCTTAGAGGGTTACCGATGATCGAAAGTCGTATTTGCCAGCAAAGCTACCTGGTGCATACCACGAAATATGTCGAAGACTACGGGGGCAGCTCTATGTATTAGAGAGTCTGGATATGAGGAAGAGTCATGCGGGACGACCTCACAGGGCTGATGTAGGGCCAGCCGTAAAGCATGCTGTATTGGACGAAACCGTCGCGCGCAACTTGTCTTTGCGTAAGGATGGGTTGCACCCGCCCGCAGGTCTCCATGGCTCGTACAGCGACGCGCCTAGCCGCGTCTGTCAGCATCGCAAATGCGTCCGGGTGCCACTAACTTTGACGCTTTTGCGTCGTTCAGGTATGTCAAAGGGTTGAAATAGCAGACCCGTATGTTTGAGGGAGCAAGTAGATTGACGAATGTTACTTCGAAATATTGTGTCCCTCCGGTGCTCCGATAGCCTCGATGTCTGGCCTCGTGAGAAGTCAACTATTAGGACGGTGCTGCATGACCGGGTGCCGGGCGGTCTTCGCTAAGTCCGACGTGAGGACCGGAAACTGGCGGTCGTGACGATCGACTCGCTCTCAGTCATGCAAGCAATGATGATGTAGCCCCGAAGACGTCCAAAAGTGTTGACTAGGAGCTGGCTGGATAAAAACCTTTTTCAGCACTTTTTGAAGGTCATCATGCACAATATTTGTGTACGGAATTTGAAAGATCACCCTTACGAAATGCCTACAAAGCGCTTGGAAGTTAGACAGCCCTCGGTTTTGACAAGAGTGCAGAAATAATTTGTGATTTAGATATGATCCTAACCGATACAGGTGGTGCTTATCTAGTAACAAATCAATACAAGAACGTCAGGATTGCCCTGTTACGAAACATTCTAAAACGTAAATGAAATGTGTAGATCCAAAAGAGATAATTTCAAATAAATAAAGAATAAAATACTTGAATAGGACAGAGAATAAAAGAAAAAAGAAAATCAATATTTATTGATAGCTGATCAACAGGGATAATCGACAGGGATAGTTCGATGGCCCGAGGCTTACTAAATTTTTCAGCAATCTAAGACGATTTATATTGTAGATAAGAATAGAAAAGCTGCAAAGATGATTCTAGTCGTATAATAATTTTTGCAGACCAAATTCTTGCTCAGTAGTGATTTTAAAATATTTCTCCAAGTGAATATTAATCCAAGTAATAAATGCTGGCAATATAAATCTGGTAATTACAGCCATACAATTTAAAAACCCGCTGACAGACATAAAAATGAGAATTGATTTGGTTCTTTAATTTTGAAAAGTGCTGTTCGGCTATCTCCCGGTGTATGCTAGACATGTTCTGACATAGAAATTGATTCAAATGTAGCACAGTTTAAAAGATGGGCCAGTGAAAAGTAGGAAAAAATTTTCTCGAAGATTCACAATAAATAAAAATTCTTGACCTCTGATAAAGAATTGTTTGTTCGATATGGAGAACTAATAAAACAGTTTGCAATATTTTAAAAAGAATTCAATTTTTCATACCACTTCCTGTTTGAAAAAAAATAAATAGCATGTATTTCTACGCGAATGTAACTGCAATTTAGCAATTCTTAAAATTTTCTCTCCTTGGCTTTCTTTCCATGTGGTACTATCTGCGCCTTGCAATAATATTTTTCCATCATCCGTAATTGTAATTTTGTAAAAACATGAAAGGATATTACATTTTCATCGGAAGCTACTTTAGAGTCGTATATTTTTAAGGAAGTACTAAGTAGATTATTGCCCTCAGTTCTTTATGCATTACAAATTAAATGGGATGAAGGTCTAGATGCTTGACGGAGTAGAACTTCCTGTCGTGTAAAGTTTTCAAAACAAAACTCTAAATTTTTTGTTCGGACGACTTCAATTCCGTTCCAGGTCGCAGCTCAATTTCATGAGAACAATTCCGCCATTTTCTTCCATCAGAATGTGGACTAAGTATTCATGATTAATGGAATTATTCTCGGAATCTAAAAGTAGATGTTCGGGAGATAACTTTCCATCAATATATGACGTGCTTTCATTTACTATCAAATCTAATCTTATTCTTTTGCGCAATGTCTAAATTTATGGACTTCGGGATCTATTCTAACTAATATCTTCATCATCACAGTTTCATTCATTCGAAACTTCCATTTCGTTAATTCCTAATTCCTTACTGTCACAGGAAATTTCATCCACATAATTATCATAGATTGGTCCATTAAATCATTTCCTTTTTGTATGTAGTGTGCGATTCCAATTGATGAGACATAATTGCGGATATCTCGTACAGCTTCATTTGTAAACCTTCCGATTGACCCAGGGACTTTTTAATCCAAATTTTGTACTGGTTTTGGAGATGACCATAATCATTTTTTTTGATTTGGCAAAGGCATGAGTACTTCCAAAATATCACCAAAATTGATAGGTACATCGTTTACTGAACCCTGTTTGAGGATAGGATTTTATTTCCTTTTAGCAATGACTTCATTATGCGCATCACGTAAACCCTTTGAAAGATCTCGGGGATCAAAATTATCGATTGATCTAGTATGGCCGTTAGCAAGTTCATAAGAGGAAACAACATCGTTAACATATAAACAATTTATTATCTGAAAATTTTGAGGCATTACAGACGTACTTACATTTAGAAGCGTTAATTAATTTTACACGAATAAATTTTTCTCGTCATATTTTCTGTTTCGACTCAATTGAATTTTTTCATGTCTGCAAGAGTCAATCGGGCAAACGGAGATCCAATTTATTCCAACATCAAATTTGAAGATATTATTGTCAAATTCCTGGTCTTCTATGATATTCCAAGGGCCTAAAATGGCGGTATCTATGGAGTTACAAATGAATTAATATAATCTTCTATTTATGAAGAGGATACTATTGCTCCAACAGAAAACTTAAAAACTGATTCCATATTATGAAATACATCTTAATGTCCACAAAAAATGATCCACAAACACATTCATCAAAAAACAAGATATTGACCTTATGGACACCGCTATAGGATGACTTTGTTTTATGTAATATCAAAACTTTTGCATGAACCAGTTTCATGATAAATTCTTTTTTGGATTAATCGTCCTATATAGCATTTTTCGGTAATACTAATTTAAATTTATCATAATTTGAGTGACACGTACATGTTTGTGTTCCTCATTAATTTTTTATTTTTCTCAGCCTAAGACTTATTTTTCGATGTATTTACGCATAGGAACAAATTGCATATTCAAATTAATTTCCAAATCCATCGGAGTAACTCATAACTTTTCCTCTCAGGTACACAAAAATGTTGACCACAATCTACCACTGTATGGAATCGATTAAATTTGGTTGACATAAATTCAATACGATTGTCTTTCGTGTGAATAATACTGGATAATCTATTAAAATGTCTTCCAAGAACCTTTTGTGACGATACCCTAGATATTAGATGCCTGATTTGTACTTCATTCCAATTTTAGAAATAGCTAAGTAATATAAAGAACAGAGTATTTTCTTTTATCACTGGAATGAACACCATTTCGATATTACCAAAAGGATGTTTCTCTTACAGAATCAGGGGGACCATTCAGATTTCAGTCCCAACTAAGGATGTTATATTTGGAAAATTTTTTACATTCAACAATACCCATTCCACTGTACAGTGTTCCACTTTCAAGCAATGGACCTCGAAAGATTTCTTATGATGGCGAATAAAGTTCTATATAGTCAGGTGAAACAATAGGGAACCAGGTGCTGTTTTATGCTAAATTTTTTTCTTGTTTTCTCTTTTAGATGAAACCCCTCTAAAATAAGTTTTTCCCACTCTTGAGCTTATCTTTTTCGTAGGCCCAGTATCCAAATTTCTCCACATTGGTCACAAGCGGATTTTGCCTTCAGTGCAGCAAATTCTCTGGGAGGTATTTTATGCTCGATATTTTACTTGGATGTTTTTAAATTAAATATTTGAATGATTTCACTATATATTTGTTTTCGAATTTCCATGGAATTGGCCTTATTTTTTGAGGCTAATCATATTTCTGAATAGTCGATGATGTTTCCATGAACTAGAGAATATTTACTTTCTCCATATCTGTTTCTTCGTCATGCTCTGGAGAAGCTGCAGTAAGGATAGATACGAGCTGATTGGAATCAATTTTTGAATCTGCCAACAGAAAAATTATACCAATGCTTGAGATAATTTCGAAAAACCAGTAGAGAAATGAAGATATGGAAATTTGCTCATCTAACCGCGATTCGAAAATTTTAAGACTCACTATCGCCTCGAGAAGTACGTAATAGACCTAGGAGTTTTCCAAATGTATCGGATATTGATGATAGAGAATCCACCTTATGAACAGCGTCAGGAATCGCTAGTGCACCATTTTCTTACTTACTGAATTTCTACTCCTACAATTTTCTTACAAATATCAACAGCTCTTCCATATAATTAGGATTTAAGAAAGAGATCTTGTACCGTCTTATGACCTTTGTTGTAATTTGATACTGGTAATAAAACATGGACAGATTTCCATTTTGAACAGAATCAAAATATTTTTGTGACAACATTTTCCATCCGCCTATGGAGCTGTCCAGAGATCCCAAGAAAATTTCAGTCTTGAAAATACATAGGAATTCGGCTCATTGCCATGTCGTCACTCCGCATTCGGTCTTCCCGGAAGTAAGTTTGTTCGAGCGTCGATTCCCACCTTCGTTATATCCTGAGTATCTTTACTTCATATAACTCCCACGTACTACTATCTCCTCGACTGCGATGAAACGCCGATTAACAAAGCCTTGCTATCTCGGAGGCGATACCCAATTTAGCCTCGGCACCTTCCCTGGACGCTGCGATCTATGGACTATACGCGGCGGATTTGCTATTTCGACGGCCCAGACAACCTTCCCGCGACCTACAGCCGCGGCGAAAGGATCAGAATCAAGTATCAGAGTAACAACCAAGGTCTTGGAGTAATCATCTGCCTCACTTTGGTCCCGCTGTCACAGATCTTACGCAAGGATATTTACTCCCGTAACGCATTCCATCACTCATGCTGGGGCGCAAAACTTCATCTCTTGAGGAGTGGGGAAAAGGTTTTCGACCGATGGGGTTTCTCTCTGGTGGGTAATGATGGCCAGAACCACATGCTTCCGCCGGCGTATTAAGATTCATTGGTACTATCCCAGATGTGGTTCCGAATGGAAAGTATGTTCTGCGTTTAGTATAATACGGTGGTACTGCTGATAAGATAGGAAATAAAAGCAGGATTCAGGCAGAGCAAAACAAAGGGGTTCTTTGGAAATTATTAGCATGCTCCTTCGTGCACGTGTAAGAAGGAATACCCCTAAATGACAGTTTACGACCAGTGTTCCAAAATGACATGAGTCAGTTTTCCAAAGAGGGATTTATGTCACCCCATTACGCGCCTAGTATGTTTGTCTTTGAGCCTTGTAATAAGAAAGCTTGGTTCCGCAAACCGGCGACGTTTAATTTAATGATGGAAAGGTTCCACCGTTTATCACCCCGAATCATTTCATGTAAATGGTCAGGAGCGCTCAAAGCATTTAAAGGAGACTAACGAACTTGTTTCAGTCATATATCTACATTGGCGTATTCGTTTTGTGATTCTTCCGGGTAGTCTTGTTCCGAGCTTGATGTGGACGAGAAGGGTGGCAAGAGTTTTGAAGAGTATTTGCCATTGAATGTCTGAACCTTTTTGAACATGAGTGGTGAGACAGCATCGCATCATATTAATCTAACAGATTCTGAACGAAAATAAGAAACATATGAATTGTCGTAGGCAGATATTTACTGGGACTAATATTGGCCCGTAGGCCCTTGTCTAACCGTAAGATGGATTCAATAGGCTCTTTGCGTCTGTGAAATATGCGTCATGGCGCTTTATTGTAGCCTTGTACAAGACTTTTAGACTTCACACGAACAGATATTCACTTTAGACGTTTCCAAAGTACTTCGTACTATAAAAAGCTAGGAAAACGAGATTGGAATATAGGAATCATGAATTAATATATATATTGCTATGTCTAATGCGACCTGCTTACAGTTTGGTCTTCAATTGTACTTTTAGGGAGATCAGTTCCTTCTACATTATTTTGTAGAAAGGCTATTTGGATTCTTTTATGGTTATCTCTAATACTTTGGGATTGGTTCACTACTTCTCCAAAATACCATAACTCAAAGACATTCACCACGAAATATTTCGAAAGACTCAGAACTATAAAAAGCTTCCTAGGACATATCAAAGATCTCTGAAAACTCCTAGCGACACTCAAACTACGCTCTCTGCGCAACAGAGGACTCTGAATTTAAGGACAACCCCTCAATTTCTATTTGTTCTCCGCAGCAACCACTTTACCATTTGTACGCAAATTGCTCCAATAGGTCCACTATGTCCTCCTCATATTAGGATCCCTTCCTTCTCCACAAATTGACACCAAGCCCACTCCGAATATGTTACCGCTCCATCCACCTGAGCAATTCCTTGTAATTCGTTGGCCCATTGGCCATCAAGGCCCGTCACTTGACGCGACGAGGGCATGGTTGATTTATTGACAGCTAAGCACAAGCGAGGGTTGTTCACGATGAAGTCAAGATAAGGGGTTATTGTTGTCCTCCGATTATTGGCTGATGTTAAACATGTTGCTCCAAAGGAATCGATATCGCACGGTTAATTAAGGCGATATATTCAATACTTTTAACGTCCTTGGTAGGAATGAAAAATGGGAGGCATTATTGCGGCTTTGTATTTTCATGCATTCAGAGCAAAAGAGAAATCTGCTTGATAAAGTATCGGAACTGTATTTAATGGATGAAGATGGTCATAAATGGACAGTTTTCTATTCGAAAAGGAGAACCTATTACTCAAAAATGGAACACGGAGTCACGCAAAGAGTTTGGATTCACCCTTCAATATTGTAAATTCAGTTTCATTAATTTTTTGAGTCGATTGTGGTTGTCTGGAAAACCATGGATAGATCGGATATGTCTTCCAAGAGTGAAACACCCAAACCTTTTCCCCTTTTCATTAAAGAACCAATGACAGTTGAACATTATTCTTATGCCATGCAAATATGTTCAAATTTCAGCGATTTGAAGCAGTCGCATAACACTATTGAAGGTTAAAAGTCTCTCTCTCTCAAGTTGAAAGGCATCACGTGTCAGATGTAACTTTTTCTATTGAAAGCTGTAGTGCTCTTCACTCGTAGTCCACTTTCTGCTCAAATTATACTCCAAATGCATCTGATGTGCGCAAATTCGCACACGAAAAAAATCTAGATGAGGACCATGATTGTATACAGTATCGGAATTGGGAAGATATTTTTACAGTTTTTGAATTTGCAAGATATTTTTAATTTGGGTGAGTGTGGCAAATTCATCGGTTGATTTTTTCATTTTAGGACACGCTGTCATAGTAGATGTCAGTACAGTTCCAGGTTGTGGGTGATACTACAAGTAGCTCTAAAAGGTCTATATAATGGCCACATCAATTCCCACCCCTGGCCGATGGGTGGCTGGCATGGGTATGGCACCTAGATATTTACCTTGAGGAAATATCTCCTAATAGTCTCTCTGGTTCACACGATTACCGTGAATGCATTTTGTGGTAATTAGTATGCTTGTTTGAGACTTTTGGGGTAGCCAAAAGTCTATATAAGCCGAGTAAACTGCTTCCTTTAGTGGAGGTGAAGCAAGTTGGCAGACAACTTCAAGCCAAGTCCCGAGTAGTAGGAAGTTGAGAGTCAACTTCAGACCCAAGAAAAATTTTTCTTACGCTAGTCGCAGAGCGTCGGTGGTGACCCTGCCCCTTTATACTTGCTTGTAGCTTTCTCAACTCTCTTCTATATACACTCCCTTTTGTTCGTTCAACAATACCACGGTAGCACTTTTGTCGCTCGCAACACCTCCTTCTCAGGGTAATTGGTTCTGAAGATCTCTTCCCCCGCCGATTTACCCATATCAGCATCCTAGTACCGTAGAAGTAGATTGTTTGTTAGGAACATTCTGAGTTCGATTTATCATTTAAAGTGATAATTTCTGAGTGAAGACCAAAACAATAAGCCGCTCGTGGAATGCTCTACGCTTGATCGTGATTGGAAAAAAAGCAGAAAGTTGACTGGTCCTACTACCCAGTCCAGGCAGGATAGATTCAAACGATACAGTATCGGATGACTAACGGTCGAGAGAGAGCGAAAAACAGGAAGTAAGTAGGTAAGCTCTCACTCCAAATTGGACTATAACAGGTTCAGTTGCAGGACAGTTATTCGTGAGTGTGAGCATCATAGATTCCTAGCCGACAGGAAACAGGGAATCGACAGTAACTGCACAACGCACAGTAATAGCCCCTTTTACTTCGGGGGGAAGCATTTGTATGCTTTCTTCTTTCAAAGATATCATTACGATGGGATCCTATCGATGTGTCGGACAGTATAAGGTTAACTATCTTCAGTCTGACAGCTTTGGCTGTAGTTATTTTGCACAGGATTTTTTTTATGCTTGTCTGATTACGATATCGCTATACGACAAGTTCCATTACGTTGGTACCTATTCAACTGTGCTTGAATTGTGAATTATCAGCCCTTATTCTGCACCCCACAGTCGATTTTCGTCCACTGCTCCATTTTTCCTCCTCTCATGAGCCGACGAAGCCGAAAAGGGACGGTATCAGCCTCCATCCAATGCACTGCATGTAGAATTCCATCGATTGCATTCAATGTCTACGGTCCTGGAGGGCCCAGTGCCCAAACCGGCAGCTATCGCATATCTAAATACATGACCTCTTGTACAACTGCAGAACGCCATCGACTGCTTCTAATTCTCGGATCTTTGGGTCAGCAGCGAACTACGATTGTGATTAATCGCCGAAAAATACCGCGCCATGATCTCCGATAGTTATATTTCGTACGAAATAGAGTTCCTCCTCTATCTTCTCTCTCTTGTATTATCAAGCCTTAACCAAGCGTCACAAACACTCCGTAAATTAAGGGCGAAAAATGTCCTAACTTCTTACTATATTCAGAGATTGAAATTCCATAGCCAGCAAGGTGCACTTTTTGGAATTCAGCAGCACAGTAACGTATTATTTGCGAAGAGAGGACAGAGAGGCAATCTCGCGTTTCTAGTTTGTCTTCCAAGTGATCATTGGTGAGTTCCAAGTTGAAGAGCCATGTTAAAGCGCACAAAGTTTAGCTCACATGTTGGCGGTTGTGTGCACTTATTTTGAGGACAGTCAGGACTGTGGAGTATGTGAAGACTATTCCTGTGCGGAAACTAGAGTCCAGACCGAAACGTCTCGAATTATTCGTACGTGCTGCTTTACAGTTGCTTCGCACGCCCAGGGTTCCGACACGTGTGGTTTACTCCAAGAGGTGCATACTTTATGAGTTTCTTTGAATTCTCATGCAATCTATGATGCAACATCTACAGTGAAAATGATGCACCGTACCCAACAAGTAGGACGTAGATGATAGCCAAGTCTGCAAAACATGCTGCGTGGGGGTTGTCATCAAAGAAGCATGTCGTTGAAGGAGACTCGCCATTACTCTGGAAAAGGGGAAACGTTTGGGTGTTTTACTCTTGGAAGATATATCCGATCTATCCCATGGTTTTCCAGACAACCAAAATCGACTCAAAAAGGTATCTGACACCGTAATGGGGAAGGAACCCTGGAAAAGTGGTTCAATGCTTGGCTGGCGGCCGATCGGGCCACCTCCATGATGTGTGAGATTTCATCGGGATGCCACTCTCTGAGCGTGGAGATAGAATCAGGTACGAGCCTTTTCCAATTAGTTAATCCAGCTATAAAACTACGTTATTTTCGTATACTGTCTGCGTGGACAGCTGTATTGCTCGTAGCAGGACACAGAGCTCTCGTTTGGAGGTAAGAAGGGCCAGCGAGTCCATGAAAGTGAAATCAATGTTAATAGTCCCACCAGCAGCGCCCATTACCCTGGAGTCTGACCTGTTTTTCATGTCTAACTTGCGGCTGGAGATTTGATAACGGTATGTCTAGCGCCTAGGTTGAGGTCATTACCCAACAAAGTGAGTTGTTCAGCTTAGGAGACGATTACCTGAGAGCCGTATCTACAGTATATTAAGAAGTGGGTGATGTTCTCGCCGTAGAAGTCCAACGTGTCCGAACCCCTCCACTTGGGACCCCTCATTACTGTGTGGGCACACTTTTTTGAGTCGACTATAGTTGTCTGGAAAACTTTAGGATGGATCGAATATATTTTCCAGCAGTAAAAGCACCCAAAACTTTTCCACCTTGGGAAAGAAGTTCCCGCCACAGCGTGATGGAGCTGACAATAGTATTGGTACGAAATTCCTTTCCACAAATGAATGTTACCTTCATCCCGAGAGAAATAGTTGAACTCTTCTTCGTTACACCAGTTGTCCTATTTCAAAAACGAAATATTAAACGTAATTTCTTTCTTTCTGAGTCCAAAATCATGGTACGGTTTTCCATTATATGGTTGGGGTTTCGGTACTCTTGCTTCGAAGATAAACCGTTCGACTCGTGGTCCGCTTCGTTCTCAAAATTCAGTTCCAACAGTTTATCAAGCATATCTAATTACCCGGAACACATGCAAGCTCAAAGCAGCAACATCGCCTCGCACTTTTCTTGTAGTGTATCGCTGGCTACCATAAGACATGTCATTAGGGGGATCAGTGTAAGGAGTTCTCCAACGGTGGGAGTCCTACAGTGCATGATATTGTTGCGCGACCCATAACGGTCGCTGTACATGTTTAGAGTACCTTATAATATATTAGATCCGGATCCGTTCTATATCCCTGCAACCAGCTCACCTGAGCTGGCGGCGAGCAAGGGGGGTCTCCGCATATATAAGGTCCAATAATCCACCTTGCCCCCTTTCGGCGTCAATTCACCTTGGACCTACACGATCTCCCGACTCCTTATAGTTTCGACTCTATCAATCTATTCTTCCCCTTTGCAAGCGCTCATTGCGGAGCGCGGAAGTCCTGGTTATTCCTTTACCCATTTCCCTTTCGTCGCTTCCATTAGCGACTAGCGTTGGTTTCATCGCGGTAGGTTGCGACCGCCGCCGGTGACGATGCATGCCGAGGATGCGTGCACAGGGTTACCAGCTAGGTATTAATGGAACGAGCGACGCACCACAGGTAACGTCGTCTCCTGCACCCTGCTGGGGCTCGTGTGGTGAGATAAGATCTCACCGCTGTTTCAAAGCATCAACGAAACCACTATAAGTTCCCTAGGCAGTCAGCCTAAGGCGTGATATGCGCCAAAAAGACTAGTTAGTGCCCTTAGGCGGATTGTACGCAATCATTTTAACGAAAGTAGGTCTTTGCAGGACAGGTGGGAGTTACAACCTACGCCAAGTGGCATCCAGTATCGACTTGGCAACACAAATCTCTACAACTAACTGCCGCGGCTACCTTTTTTCCACGGCTCAAGCTATTGTGGGAGGAGGGAGTCGGACAACCTCCGTGTTTGCAGATCAGGTTGGCTGCTATTGGTTTTTGGGTTTGTTATTGGTCAGTTGTTGCACCAAATTTATTTAGACCATTACTATTATAATTAAATGTAATTTTTCCCCATTTAAAGATAGATAGTGCCTTTGCTGAAGCAGCATTCGGAAATCAACTATTCCATTCGCTCAACTGGAAACTCTTTTACTACTGTTTGTTCAACATTATATACTTCAGCTTGTCATTTAACCTTGATAAATCAGCAGGGGCTTCGCGTTGCATCAACTACTTGGATTTCATGACCAAGGAAGCAAAAGAGTAATAAGATTATCGCAAATATGGAGCTAAAATAACGTCGGAGGGAGGGGTTCAAAAAACAAATTTATGGAGGGGAAAGAAGCAAGGGGAACCAGAGGTGCCTAAAGGGGAAAATATCTCTGAGGCAGTTGTAGAAGTATCTGATTATGAGCAGGACTTGATAAAACCTTGGAAGCTACTTTTGTACAACCGTGGGGAAGTTTCTGTACAGATCCAAGGGCAGTGTGAGGATATGACAGACATCTTTCACTCTTGTGGGAGGCTGGAGGTCGTGAGGATAAAACGGGGGATCTTTCTTGTCGTTTAGGGCTTTTTGGCAGAATTTGCAGGAACTTGATTGGTTCTATCGATATTTCGGAGGAGATGTTTAGCTCTGATTTCGACGATGTATATTTTGAGGATTATATTTGAGTATTTGTAAATAGGGGGTTAATTTACTGTGGTAGATATGTGTGTTGGTATCCAGTAAATTTGTACCGAAGCGTAGATATCGTATCATTGTCAAGCCAATTGCGAAACCGTACGATGCGTCGAAAGCTGTGGATGGCACTCCAATCTACCAGAAGGTGGAAGGGAGGCCAGCATTTGAGTATTAATTTTGATAGTATCAACTGCTAGTCTTTCTCATCCACAAGATTCCTTGTAAAGCATTTTCTAGAATTTATTATGTTTTAAGCTTTAGGGCTAGGCGAGAAGTATATTCAAGCTGATTAAATCGCTTACATCAGAAAAGGGCACCCAAAGTGGAAGTCAACTTTACGTGTTGACCCAAATAGTTTGGAAGTTGAAAGTCAATTTGTGTTCAAAGAAGCGTCTCTTTACCTAAGTCACTGAGCATAAGTAATACACTCTGTCCCTTCTACACCCTGTTGAAGCCCCTTGACCCTCCGTCCTTTTCTACCTCTCATGGTTCCCACCACTATACTTCGGTATCACGTAGTCAATTTCGACACTTCCGCTCCAGGAATATTTGTTCTGAGAATCTCATCTGCACTAATTTATTCTTATCAGAAAGTATTTCAACAATACCGAAAAGTGTCGGGTACTAGCTCCTTTAAACTTGCTGCGGGGTGTAAAGGACCCACTCCTGGGCTCCTAGGAGATTAATTGACGCTCAGAACCCCTGTTGGCGGTATCTATCAAAGGAATTTCTCATTATGCTTATGCTTTGGCCTACACTGCGTCTGTCGGCGATTTATTCGATGGATGGTTAGAGCAAAAAGAATTTTTTTAAAGGGGGTGTCTTTATTGAGATGTATGGATTGGCTGGAACCCATTTGGAGTTGCAAGTCTGCATGTCATGTTAAATACATGTGCCGATGGTCGAGGCATGTAGAAATCATTGCTGTCGAATGCTAGCGCCAACAACAGTCTACCAGAAAGTCGATGGGAGGCCAGCCAGCAGACAAGCAGCGTTAGAAGTTACTACCAACGCCGAGTGTCGTTGTAGAAGTATGCCTCGAACCTTCGCAAACCGTTCCATTGCGCGGCTGGCGACGGTTCTTGCAATCTCCGTGACCACTGAGAACGCCTCTGGATAGAAATGGATAGATATAAAAAGAACTGAAAGGATGCCTATTCACAAGGCGGCAGGTTGAAATCCATTGAATGAATGCCATGTTGGTCTCTACCTTAGTAGCCAAGTCGGTCCTTAGAGACGACCGATATCGCTCTCATAGTTTGTTTGTTTGGGAGCTAGAAGCGAGGAAGGCCGCTATGGCGAAGCCCTTGGCCGAAGCAAGGGCGATCCTGAGAGTTGCATGTCTTCCAGGAGATATAAATGGAGGTCGAATTTAGGTGCATTTCCATGGACAGCGGTGATTTTGGTGTCTTTAGTAGTTAAGAATTGGTATTTGACTAAAGGGACCCGGCCATTTTGTGATTGCGCTGACACCTCATTGATGATGTTCGAACTGGATTTCAACTCTTGAATAGGCACAAACGCGGTATTGGCGGTGTATTTAACTCCACCTCTAGTTCTTTATCGTTCTTGCACCTTTTTATTCCATCAATCGTTGCTAAGTTGTAGCAGTGTGCCGAAACATTGGGTCCACAACGGAAACGAGGACAATTGCGTAACAATTCCTCGCAGCACAATGATAACATTTTCAACCGCATTTGCAGTGCAGGTTTCATGGACAGCCTCACCACCTTGTCATTCTCCGCGGAATCACAGCGCATTTTTGACGCTTCATTATTGTTTCTTAGAAACCGGAGTGGATTCACATACCTGAAAAGAAAGGGTGTATCTCTGAATTTTCTGTAAGGAGCGCAGGTTGGGCAATACCAACAACGTTGAAAGTGGTGATTGAGTGTTTCATGACGAAGGACTCTCGCACGAAAGCTGCTTCGACTTTTTCTGGAGCAATTCCTTCGAAATGTCGGAACTTACCTTTTGTACCCCACTATTTTTGTGGTATGTGGTCAGGAAAAGAGAAATTAAAAACCGGTGCGTTTCTCGGGAGCAGCGCTTTCCAGATCCTCCACATCCTTCTTCTGGCTTCCTTGTGGCCTCCCAACTGACCAGAGAGGAACGACAGGCTCAAATTGACCGCATTTATCCTTCTGCTTCTTCTGCGACCCAGCTCCGCCTAGATATGTTTATTAATGACTCCGAGCTCGCTGCCAGCCAGCAGGCTTTTGATGTCTCTGTCATCAGTCCGCACTCATCCGGGTTTCGTTCTTGTCCTCCACATGGTCATATCTCCAAGAAAGAATCAGAGAAACGCCACCATTACCATACTTTACGCGAATACTACGGAATGGACCTTCACCCCATGGTTGCTGATGTCTATGGTTGCATTGGACCCGGGTTTGATCAAGCCGTGCAACAAGTCGCCCACTTTCTCGCCAGCAAGCGTGGTACCTCTGTTGCCACCGTGAAACATTCGCTCCTCGTTAGATTCGTATGCTTGATTATCCAATACGTTGCTACGTCCGTTAATCGGCGGCGTCTTGACCAAACCACCGATTTGGCCCCTGCTGTGTAGTCTCAGGCCCTGCGCTGTATGGCGCTAGCGGTCTCCTGAGTATTAATCATTAAAGGGGGGGGGTAAAGGGGTGCCAGCCCCCCTAAATTGGGTTTACTTGAATGGGTTGGTTTACTGTGAATAATGGAAAGGTCGGGAGTCCTCTGTACTTGTAATCAAACCATTGGCAGGGTCTATAATGCAAGTGCTTGAGCGTTTGTACCAACTAGAAAGTAGCTGGTAGACCGGTTGACAAGCAGGCTGCGTCTTAAAGGGGGTAAATGTAGGGTGATTTAATATTTGAAAAATATTGTCGGTTGTGGCCCGGAATATCCTACAGGGTGCCGAGTAATACACCTTAAATTACTCTAAAAAGCTGGCTCAAGCCCCCCAGCAGACAGGCGTCTTAAAGGTGATGCTTTCGTACTACTGTACATTTATATATACTGTACATATGTGTAACTTCGTTATCCGCGACTTCGTTACCCGTTTGCATTTAGTCTCCAAATAATGCAGGCGCGACAAGTTTCTACCCGCCGCCCGCATCCGTAGTTAATTTATAAATACCCTCCACACGCCTCTGTGCGACATTGTACGACAAATAAAGATCTACCACCACATATGTGTAAATGGGGGATTAATTTACTGTGGTAGATATGTGGGTTGGTATCCAGTAAATTTGTACCGAAGCGTAGATATCGTATCATTGTCAAGCCAATTGCGAAACCGTACGATGCGTCGAAACCTGTGGATGGCACTCCAATCTACCAGAAGGTGGAAGGGAGGCCAGCACATTAATGCACGTACGGTATATTATCTACAGTATATCTACATAAAAACACAGGTTTCCAATATCCCTCGAAAGGTATTGAAGATACTTATTTTATCAAGTATACTGCAAGATTGATTACTCGAGATAAAATGCTTCCGTATTGCAAAAGTCTAGTGAAGTAAGCCATCCTTGTTCGGAAGTCTAGATAATCGTGGAACGGATATCAACGGAGCAGTATGACGCAAAGTAGCACCATCCTACTACAGTAACGGCATAGTTGAAATAGTTAGCTTATGTCGATTTTTATCTGGCAGGCGACAGCGTTACTCGGAGCAAGCCGTATGTAATTGCCTCGTTCAAGTGAGCCACAGGTTCTTTGCAACTTAAATTTTTCGGATATCGAACCTTCCTACCACACGCCCTTCAAACCGGTCAGTACTATCCTCAACTAGAGGAACGATGTTTCCCTGCGGGGTTGTCGGGAGGTCCAAACTCAAGTTCAACGGTGGGGTGAATTCGCGCCCATCATCGACGCCCGCATCATATGCAATCAAAGTTCCGTTCAAACGTCCAACGAATCGGCCCCTGGTCTGATCAAACAAGTTGCGATTGTTGATCTGCACGATCCAATCCGGGGACGGTGCAATCATCCCCAGCACAGTCACAAACGGGTGCTTGCAATCGACGTTGACCACCAGTGCAGTAGACTGTCCGGGCAATGTCACTGTGTCGGCCCCTGTCACAGAAGGACACCGCGGCCTTCCGACCTCACGCGCCTAGCAAAGTTGATAAAGCGTCGATTCGACCCAGTTTCCGCCAAGGCCTCCACTGGCGGACTTGCAAATCCGCGGATTGTGAAGAACGAGAAACGGTTGGAGTGGGAAGCAGCAGCTAGCGGGGAGAACACAAGACCAGTGTCTGGTATGAGGTCGCCGAAGCGTTCTGGGGTAAGACGGTTGGTGAATTGGATCCTGTAGGTAGCGAAACCAGAGCAGTTTGGAAACGGACTTTCGACTGCCACAGCAGCAAGGAAGAGGGCGGCCAGTACAAGAAGTCGTGCGCAGTTCATCTTGCAATCAGGTTTGTTGCTACGGATGTGGCGGTAGGAGGAGATAGCGGTATAGGATGGTAGTACTTGGATGAACAGGTGTTCGTCTGCAGGCTTGCTTGTCAGACTGACCGGGTTTATAAAGGTTCAAGGAGGAGTTGCTCATCTGGGGGGGCACGGGGGGTCGTTTACTGTAACAGATAAGCTGGCGGATAAGCAGTCAACATGTATGGTGGTAGTGAGCATGTACGTGAGACTCATCTTGCATTGTAAAACGCCAACCTTCGATTTTGTTCATTCCATTCAAGCAACTAAAGTAGGACGCAGGAGGACCGGACAATAATACACAGTCTAGATGAAATCACAGCAAAAGAAATCGGTGGCAAATGTCCTGTTTTCTACTATGGAACAATCGAATTAACTTTGAACTTTAGACGAGGCACAAGCAATCTAATAATTTACAGTAAACGTGTATGCTTTGCACTCCTAAATGAAATGGTTCTTGGGAGGAGGGTACCCGTCGAGGGGGTACCTGCTCTCTAAAAACACATCAAACTTTGAACTATCTGGGAATAGGCGGTCTGAAAGGGTTTCCTCATACGGACTTACAATCTGATTATCATACATGACAATAGTTCCAAAGAGCAGGATCATGTCAGAAATCAATCATTGTATTTCTTGGTCCTTGTTCAGCCGTCAGAAAAACACAGCAATGAACAGCACAACAGCATTAATTTTAACCCAATTGAACAATACTGTAGTCTGGATCGTTGCCACTCCTCTTTCAATCCTTGCCAAATAAGTCCCCTCATGACGGTGATCAATGACCGCTTTCCATATCAGCGTGGTAGATGAGCGGTCACTAACTCGTTCAGCCAATCAGCAGTATGTCCGCTATCAAGAGCTACCAGTCAAGAATTCAAGGGGAGGGGGATAAGGCACTTTCATACGTGGCTGTGAGGGCGCTGGAGACGTACGGAAAGGTTCGGGGGGTTTTGATGCAAAGGCACGCTGCAGCAGCCGTCATGTCCAATGCGGCCTGCTTGATGGCTGGCCTGAAGGTAGCATTTTAGGGA
Organism: Kappaphycus alvarezii; assembly: GCA_002205965.3. Taxonomy (NCBI): domain Eukaryota; phylum Rhodophyta; class Florideophyceae; order Gigartinales; family Solieriaceae; genus Kappaphycus; species Kappaphycus alvarezii. The sequence continues at coordinate 29,936 of NADL03000630.1, read as the reverse complement.
GCGTAGTTCCTTCCCCTTTACTGTGTCGGTATACCCTTTTTTAGTCGATTGTGGTTGTCTGGAAAACCATGGGATAGATCGGATATACCTTCCAAGAGTAAAACACCCAAACGTTTCCCCCTTTCATACGTCATTAGCAGGCTACTACTTTCCGACTTGTAGTATCCAGTCGATCGATTAGCAGAAGATACAGTACTGCAGATCACACAGTGCAACCTCAATGTCAGCTAACTTTGAATGCCACAGACTCGGGAGCCCGTTTTCCTCTCTTCCCAGATACTCGGCAGCCTTTTGTTGACTTAGAGAGCAGTACAGGTCCTTTTTTGCATGGAGAATCAATCAAGGTGTCAATCTTGGAGATGTGCATTCAAAGCCACTGTGATGCTAAGTGCCTTGTTTGCCTTACGCAAAGATTCACCCCTCCCAAAGATACTAGTGGTACTAAGAACGTTAAGCTGTTCAAAGCCTAGCATGTCCCTCCGAAAAACGATGGCTCGTTGCATTTCGCCTGACCTCTCCAATACGATCTTTATGAAATCTTGTGGAGTTTTAATATCGTAGGTATCGTTGTACCCTACTTTAACAAACCACATGGTTTGAAGGCAGGTTCAGAGGTATCATACCGTTTACAATCTTCGCACCATTCGCAGTAAACCAACCCCATTCATTCGTGGTTGCAGTTCTATTGCAGGGTGCCACTGTTTCCTCCAGCTTCGAAATACCACAAAGGGGGATGCACGACCCTCATGGATCAGTACGGTGACCACGCGCTGTGCTGTGCCTATGGATCCACACGCGGGTGGCGGCATGACTCGCGGACACGTTTGTTTGTTGGAGATCTCTCCAAAACTGCCCGACACCCTGTCCTCGAGCCGCCACAACCCGGCCATTCAGTTCCGGACATCAAGGCGCTTGGAGAGAACGGGGACACAGACTACTATGACGTAACTTTTATCCATCCCCTGACCCCCGCCCGCCTTCCCTCCCTGGCGCGATGCCCACTCAAGCCCCTTAACCATGCTCGCCTGGGCAAGGACTCTCGCTTAGCCGAGTTGATACGTTCCAAGGGTCCTGGGCATCGCTTCATTGCCCTTCCACTCTCCACGTTGGGGGGCTGGCACCCTTCCGCTCGGGACTTCGCAAACCGGGTTGCGACTGGCATTGCCGCACGGGCAGCCATTCCGATTGCTGATGCGCAGCGAACATTGTTCGCTCGTCACGCGGCGAGACTCGTCCAGAATAACGCCAGTTGTTTGTTGGAGGGAGTTTTGAGCGACACTTAGGCCGCAAGTTGAAATTATGTATTGCTCTTAGCAGGAAAATTAAGTAGACCAACCCATTCAAGTAAACCCAATTTACCCCATTCACTCCTTTAACAAACCTGCAGGGGCAAAGGTTTGGATGTTTTGCTCGTGGAAGATATATCCTGCAGGGCAGGGCAGTCTTCTAGACTGGCACTACCCAGAAGCTCTATGGCGTCTATGTTACCTGAAATGTGAGCTGGACAATATGAGCTAAAGCAATTTAAGTTGACCTTGGGATACTGTGAGGACTCCTCCCTGATGACCTTCAATTGTCTGGAAACAGCAGGAATGCCTCCAAAACTCACACCACAAATCCCAAACACGTGGGCAACTCTCCCAGAAACCCTAATGCTGCGTAGGCAATGACGTGGATTTTGATGTAGTACTCGTGCTACTTTTGTAAATGGGTGTTGACTTGACTTTCTACTAAAAATCAATGCCATATGGGCGGAGATGTTGAGCTGGACTGTGCTGTCCAGTGCCCCGTACTCTACTAAGCAGCTAACATATGTTCCAATGCATCGTGTAAGCAGAAGCATACAGAGCAAATTACTACCAAAGGCCACAGCAAGCCAATTGTTCAAAACGTGGCATGGGGCCCTAGCTAACAGCCATTTGTTGTAAACTATAGCTTGAGTTTTTGACTCTATCCGCAGGCCACAGCTAGTGGCCTCAATTCACCAACCCTTGTTCGTTGTGGCTGGGAACATGGTACTCTTTGTATAGACTTTCAAGTAGCGGAGAGGGATATCATTAACGACGGAATAGGCAAGTCGCTGCGATCTCAATCTGGAGTTTGTAGTCGTTATGCCACTCGTGACAGGCTGGCAGACAGAGGCTATTGCGGAAACAGTCAAAAACTCAAGTCGGAAGTGTTTTGTGCCAGTCATCACGTAAACTAGATGATGTACTTTGATGAAATCATATATGTACTGTAGTGTTACCCATCAGCGACGACTTATCCCCCCACAACGCATTAGCCCCGTGGATATAACCGACCACATCTTCTATGCGTTAAAATAACCCAAAAATTCCCCCTGTGATGAAATATCGAATGGCGAGAAAGTGCTCAAGAAAAACGGGCTCCGAGAACGGCTTTTGAAAGCCTAGCGACGGAAGCAAGGGGGAAAAGGTTTGGGCGTATTTACTGCTGGAAGATACATTCGATCGTAGCCAAGTGTTCTCTTTGACTGCCGCGGATGCGCCACGGTTAATGTGTTTCACAGAAAACGTTTTTCCTCGCTCTGTAGAGATTGACTGGGGGCGATGTCTCTTCAGGTATTCTGCAGGAGGCCAAATCGCTTTCATCACTGTTCCAGTGCCACAAACACAATGCCTCTTACCTTCACGTGCTCCTGTGTTTTGTGCAGGTTGAGGTTTTGTTGACAACAGTGAATAACTAAAATATCTGCTATGTGGTCTGCCAAAACAATTTTCTGACTCATCTCTATGGTGTATTCAAATCGACTGAGGAAGTGATTACAGTAACTCACTGCCTGCGCAGAGTTGCTCATTGGTACGGTAGTTCGGCACGACCGAAACGCACCGCAGTCTGAATCAAAGCGCTCATTGTAGCTTACTCAACAAGCACAGGCCGTACTGTACAGTAAATGTCGTTGGCTCTAAGCGTACCTTGTCCTCCTGTATTACGTAATTCTTATGACATTGAATTTTGGCGATTGCTCCTGTGTGATACTATTTTCGCAGGGAGAGAAAATGCGCCGATTTTTCAAAAGACTTCCTCACCCTCTGCACTGTACATAGATATTGGTGGTGGTAGATCTTTATTTGTCATACAATGTCGCACAGAAGGCGTGCGGAGGGTATTTATAAATTAACTACGGATGCGGCGGCGGGTAGAAACTTGTCGCGCCTGCATTATTTGGAGACTAAATGCAAAACGATATTGGTGGAGGGGGAAAAATTGGGTGTTTTAATGATTGAAAAATAGGTTTAGCCAATGGTCCAAAACGCATCAATTAATTGGTACAAGTAGTCGGCATTGGGGGAACCATTGGTGGTGTGCAGCTCAGTCATCGGATTCTTTCTGCTCGAGTCTTTTGAGTTGATTGAGTCTGCATGCAGTGCTTTGAGATATAGAGTCGAATACATCTTCCGGGAATAAAACAACCAACCTATCCCTCTGTTTTTGTTGCGGTCAGCGGTGTTTCCATGCACCGAGAATGAACCGTTATTGTTTATTTTTATCCGACCCCTCCTCGGCGCCTCCTGAGTGTTGTTCCCAAAGCCGCAAGCATTCCCTTCCCCCAATTGGAACATCCCAATGATGTTTCCCGCGGGCTTCGGACTAGCGTCCATTATATTATTTTCTAGTGGTTTGGGGAGTTTAAACGACCATTTCTCTCACGGTGCGTTGCTTTCAGAGACTAACCACATTGCACTGCACTGTACGTAGAGGACAAATACCGCTGCAAAATTCCTCTACTGTACAGAACTGTGGCAAGAGGACAACAGCGCCCCCTGTTGACCAGTAATGTCGAGAACTTCATAGGGTTCATGGGTACCACATTTTCGTTCACCCGCATGTAGCTACATTGTCGACAAGTTGCTCTAGAGGATTTTTCTGTGTCTCATGCCATCAACTGTCGCATATGGTGACAACCGACCTTTTTCTCGTGAGAGTAAGGGTGGACCCGCACCTGCAACTATGTCGCGACGTGATCGGTATTTAAACCAGTTCACCTCACGGTGTCCTGCCACGGATACGACTATCCTCTCCATTTCACACTACAACTGCGACTACCTCCAAGCCGAATTTCCTACACGCTCGCACTTCTGACAAATGGAACGCCACAATATCTTTACCGTATTGCTTCTCGCATCCCTCCTTGGCCTGTCATCTGCTTCCATCTCAAGCTTCGGCATGCAAACCGCAGGCGGAACAAGGTCCGAACTCAGAGACCAAGACTTTCGTATTCGTTTTAGCCGAGGGACGCAAATCGACACCCCGAACTTCCGCGTCAGCATCGCCGACCTAAACAACTTCCCTGCTCTTGGAGCTCAGGACGTCCAAACCACTATCGTCCGTGTTAGCCTCAGCGCCGGCCAGGCCTTTATCACTCACCATCACCCCCGGGCCACGGAGACCTTTAACGCACTACAGGGAAATTTCCGCAACTCGTTCGTTTTGAAGGGCTTGGTGACGTTCGAAACGTCAGCAATGTCATCAGGGCTGGCGAGTCCACCGTGTTTCCGCAGGGTCTGGTTCACTCTACTGTATGCATTAGCAACGCGGATTGCGTCTTCTTGTCTGTTCTCAACTCCGCCGACCCTGGACTTGTCCCGGCATGAAGAGTTGGCCTGTTTCCGGTGCCGATGGAGTCTACCAGGGAAACTTTCGCATTCCGCACAGTACTGTATAACCAAAATATCTGAATCACTTGGTCTACCGTGACGTAACAATAGTCTGACTTTTACAATAACGCATTCTCTACTTATAGTGGTACCAGAAATAAACCCGTTTAAGTGGTCATGTCATTCTTCATCCGACTGTCGCGCTACATCTATCAATACCTGTGCACTTTTATCGCGAATAGTAATGGGATGTGGAGAATCTTCCATTCGGTGATTTGCAGATGACATCAAATTACCTAAAAACATAAAAAATGGTTGAAAATCTAGTCATGTTAGCTTTCACTGGGCTAAGACAAATGTCCTCAGATTAGGTAATCGTTTTATTGTAACCATACAGGTAGAGAGGGGGGTGGAATCTTTACGGCGGTGGGAACAAGCACTCAGAGGCGCCCAGGAAGGGTAGGATAAAAACTACTCAGAAAGACACCGGGAGAGAACCTGACGGGCTTGCATGCCGTGCAGGCAGAAGGTGAAGCAGTTAACGAACTCGTCAAACCCTTAATGGGGAGAGGAATTACTGTGCCTTGCGGCGTGGGCGGCAAGGCGGCGGAAGAACTGAAAAGCCTTCGGCCCGAGGGCACCGCAGATGTCGATGCCTATTGGAATTAGCAGGATATCGTAGGGAAAGCAAACTTCCCCGTAGTGCAAATATTTGGAACGTTCGGCGGGGGCTACTGCGGTGGCTCCGGACGGAGCTCCCTAGTGGACTCGGGTTGGACAAGAGGATGGGCGACAGTAACATCCAACACTAGATCGCGATGATCGAAACCGTAACACCTGGAATGTAAACGTCAGAAGGAAGCATCGAACGCGAAGAAGTAGAGATGGAACTGTGTAACAATCCAGTTCAACCTGGTTGGTTCTAGGTGGTTCTGGAGGGCTCTGCACGCTTGCCAGCAGGGTATATTTAGCGTGGCAGTATTATTTTTTTGTTTATTTGCCTATGGATTTATCCAGATGCATTGCTGTATCGCTTCTGGTGTTGTTATATAATAGTTTAGAGCACTTTGGAACTATGTAGTCAGAATATTTGATATATGTGATTTCACGCCCATTTAGGGGGGTAAAATCACTTTATAAGGGGCGGTTATCGCCGAGTAGCGGCACCAAGACCCAACCATCAATTATTCATGAATCAAAGTCAAAGGTCTAAGTTTATTTTACCAGTCTACCTCTGTCCCAACTGATATTCCGTTTCAAACTGGGTGGGAGGGGGTCTCTCAGTAGAGCAGCTATGCTACCTTCCCCACAGAAGTGGTGCAAAGCATTGCGAAGGACATTGTGACGCCAGGTCTGACCGCATTCTTACTTGCAAAGAAGAGCATGCTCACCATCGGAATCTAGGAGCTAGGTCACCTCATTAGAGCCCCTCAAATAGACAGGACAGCATGTGTCACCAGGAAAGAGAGACATACCGAGATGGAATGATAAAGCAACAATCCACGATTGGAGGAGAGGGACGCGCAGAGAAGAGGGTGGAATATAGCGGAGAACACAGAGCGAGAATGTATTCGTAGGAAGAGAGAAAGCGGGCCCGGTTCTTGTCAGATGAAGACTGGGAAATACTGTTTTTAATTTAGAAGGGAGCAGTTCAGAGGTATATAGTGGATTGGAGGCGTTCACCAGAGAACGTAGAGTTGCCGCGCTCGAACAGAGCCCGGTTAGGGCAGAAAGTAATGGATAGCGAGTTGTGAGTAGAGTGATAGGGGTAAAATCGTCGGGAAAAGAGATACTCAGAACCAACTACCTCAAAAAGGAGGTGTTGCAAGCGACAAAAGTGTTACCGTGGTATAGTTGAACGAACAAAAAGGAGTGTAGATGGAAGAGAGTTGAGAGAGCTACAAGCTGTATGGAAGGGGCAGGGTCTACCTCTGATGCTCTGTGACCAGCGTAGGAAAAATGTGGGTCTGAAGTTGACTCTCAACTTCCTACTACTTGGGACTTGACTTTAAGTTGTCGGCCAACTTGATTTATGCTTTTTGTGTGACTTAATTTGTTGAGCGCCCCGCGTGGGTATGCTGGCTCAAAAGTACTCGTACCATTTCGTGCAAACAGCCCCATATATGGGGTTTTCAACCCTAACAGTTTGAAGCACCTATACAGTACCTATGTGCTATATCTGCACCGCCATAGTACGGTGCAAAGCATCCCTCTAAAAATATTTGAAAATAAAGTTGTAAGTAAAGTGACAACGCAGCCAGCGCAGCATCCCAGCACAGCCAGCGCAGCATGCAAGCTCATTAAGCGCAGCATGCCAGATCATGCAGCGCAGCATGCCAAATAATATCTAGAAATTTCATTTTATCACAGAGAAATAGCAGATCAGGGCACTTCGACGAGAACGAGATATGGCAGTACGGACTTTACGAGTAGTCAGTTGGTAACAGACGGAAAATCTTTACGAGATATAAGGCTCGGAAGTGTTTGATAAAAGGCTCATTTCTCGAGCGGTTACTCATCAACGGTCACCCACAGGTTTCTCAGTGGTTATGCATTTCAGAGGGAACAGTTCAGAGGATTGAGGAATTAGAGCGACTCAGAGGAGTTTATTGAGAGGGGAAATGGGAGTTTCGTAACAGATAAGCTGGCTAATACTGTGACATTAAATGAAATCCGCAGATCCAAAACAGATTATTTCAAATAAATGAATAAGAAATTACCTGAATAGGACTGAGAATAGTAAAAAAAAATAAATATTTATTGATAGCTTATCGACGGGTATACAATAGCTCGATGACTCGAGTGTGTAGATACGACTCGCACTAACCATTAGTCTTACTGCCTTCCAGCTGTTTCTTCGAAGTCAGATACCACACCTTTTCCTTGCTATAGAATCCTATACTGGGCCTGCTCTATTACATTTAGAAGGGGCAACAACTGGTAAGCGACCGTCGTTATCTATTCACTGGCTCCCAACTGTTTTTTTGAAGTAGTACAAAATCAGACCTATCCAGTTTATGCATCACTGGGCCGGCGCTGCCTATCGTACACAAAATATACTCGCTAGGCAACAGTCATTGCGGATCCTACCGGCCCCGAATGTTGCTCCGAAGTTGAATCATAGCTCGGACCTATTTAGTGTATACTACACTGGGCTGGCTCTTCCTAACATCAATGCATGACTGCTGATAACCAGCAGTCGTTTTCCATCATACTGGCCCCCGACTGTTGTGCCGAAGGCCAAATACATGACTCGGACCTATCCGCAGTACCGCATACTGGGCCAACTCTGTTTACATATATCTTTCTGCAATACCCGATTTCAAATTCCGTAGTCATAGCTTGTCTAAGCTTTTGTGTAGGGTTTGTTTAAAAATTACTGTTTAAGATAGCTATCTATGCTAACTAGCCATGTTTTTTAAATCAACCAACTCATCAACCAAAACTCAACGAATCAACGAATCAACAATCGCCAGACGTAAATACGTTCTACCCACATCAAGGCGTACTAAATTCTTCGAACAAACTAAGACTATTTATACTGTAGAGTAGATCAGAACAGAAAAGCTACAAAGATGATTCCTGTAATAAATTTTTGATGACTGAATTCATTCTCAATAAAAATTATAGAATTATTCTCCATGTGAGCATTAATCTAAATAATATTTTGTTGACAATGTAGCTCCAATAATTGTAACTGTAAAATTAAAAAATGACAGGCGTAAAAATTGATTCGCGTGTAATAAGTATAAAACATGGGCTTGTGAAGAATATATAAATTTTTCTTCAATGATTCACAATAAATATAAATTTTTGGCCTCTGATAAAAGATTGTTCCACAATTTTTCATCTCTATGTTCGATGTGGGAAAAAAAATTGAATAGTTTTTCAATTTCCACAGATACTAATTCAAATTTTATAGTGCAGTGTAACTACGTTGCCACAATCACTCACTCTGCGCATATCCCCAAAATTTGCAAAGGATTTTGCCTGGCCGCATAAAAAACCGGTGAGTATGGCCTGGAAACACAAGGTACCCGATCCCCACGTAATTGCATACCTTTACGTTTTCCCATCCCTTTTTTTACTTAAACTTAGTGTCCCATTCCCCCAGGTCAGCCATGACGCATGGTCAAAGCGACGCATTTTGATTGCAATTTCATTTCGTAACGATCAATTTGTCTACCATTGGTATGACTAAAGACCGTTTGAGATCAAATGAACAAAAGCATGTTAAATCAGCTGAGAGGAATCAAAACTGCATCAGACTGATACGTACAGCTTTGATGGCACCAGCCTGTCCTCACAGGTTTCAAATCACATCTTAACTCTCGAGGGCCTTGGATAATCATCTATGACTCTACTTGCTGCTTCTTTTCTCACCCTTCCTCCAACAACCGTTTCGCCGCCAAAATGCCACAAGGTATTACTGTCCAACAAAAACAGCGAATAATTGCTGAGAACGAGCGAAGGAAGGAGAAAAAAGAGCCACGAAGCCATGCTAGCATTGCCCTGAGGGTATAGCGTACCTTTAATTTGTCAAAACCCCCTAATCAAGCAGCCATTTCCCGCATTCTGTCCTCCAAATCGACGTATGTAAATCTTCCACCTTCGGTGAAGGCCAAATTCAAGAGTATACGCTCAGTTCCGCCCCAAGACTTGAGCTTTGCTCTATTCACGTGGCTTTGAGATAGGCTTAGTCAGGTTATACAGGATAGTGGGGCTATTTTTCCACACAAAGCCTCGTTACTGTTGGGTGAATCGAGCAATCATAAACCACCAGACCAAAAGCTGGCATTGAAGTTTTCAAAGGGCTAGTTACAACGTTTTCAGAAGCGACATGGGATTATGTTTCGTCTTGTACATGTAGAAGCACTTAGTGCCGGCGAAACAGCTTTGACACTGGTCATGTCTAACATTCAGGCAAAGATTGGTGAATATTCTCGAAAGGACATATGGAATGCGGATGAGTTTAGCCTGTTTTATAGGCAGCCGCCTGGGTGGAAACTTGCTAATAAGCCGGTATCTGGGATGAAGAAGGACAAAACCTGGATTACGTTCGTAATATGTTGTAACTTGGATGGGTTCGAAAAGTATCACATGATGATTATTGGAAACGCCCAGCGTCCTCGGCCATTTGGGGCTAAATATGGCCACGAAATTGGTTCCGATTACCATTTTAACAAAAAAGCGTGGATGAATCAAGTAATTTTCTTTGCTTGGCTTTTACATCGAAACGAATACGTCGGGAAAACAAAAGACAGGAATATTTTGGTCTTTATTGACGATTGCTAGGCACATGGAAGTAAGGACGTACTTACAGTTTTGAATAATGTTGATGTTCAGTTTTTGCCACCTAATACAACCAGTCGCATCCAGCCGTTGGATGCTGGCATCAATGCAAATGTAATGGCTGAATTCCGCCGCGGCTTATTGTTACCCATTTTTGATAATTAGGGTGCTATCAAAAAGCCCATTTTTCATGTCGACATTCTGACCGGAATAAGATAGGTGGAGAAAAATGGCATCTGTTGTCGATTGAATTTATATCACACTGCTTTAAACATTGCTTTAGGGAGCAGCGTGATGCAAAAAATAATGTTTGAAGCCATACGAACTAAAAAGAGAGGGAAATTTGTCAAGTACTTACGAGAGAGTAGTGTGCAAGTCAATAAAATATCTTTGGATTATCTTCTTAATCCAGAAACAAAGGATGAAATTATTCATCAGAGAAAAAACAAGGGCATTAGTGAGTTTATTGCAGGAGTGCCAAGTGAAGAAGAGGAGGTGAATGTTTCAGATAAGGAAATTTTAAGTGGAGGAAGAGTCCAATTTAGAAGAGGACTTGAAGTGCCTTGCAACTGCTCCAGCGGTCCTGGAACTTTTAAAGAAGATTGATAGCGGTGGTATGAAAGTGATTCTATGCTGTCAGAGAGCTCTGGGCTGCAGGAGCAATCCAATTTGAGCCAGACTATGATTTAGACCATTTTAGTAAGCAGTAAAATTCTCTCTGCCTTCAGTATACCCCCGTTCTTCGCATACCAAACCACTTGACCGATAATCAAGCTCACAACGAGGTTACACTTTAGTTTGAATGTACTGCAAATTGATTATTGAGGCAGGGGCTAGTGACACCTCACTTTAGTAGTACATAACATCTTCCAAGAGTAGAACAACCAGAACTTTTCTCTACTGATTCTGAAGAATGGGAAACGTGGGGTGCTTTACTGTTTAGGGATGTAAGATGGCTATTTTACGAAGACTATGGGTCAGGTCTGTGCATCAGAGAGTACTTAAGTGAAATTTAATAACATAAATTGAATGTCTTCCTGAAGTATAACATCGCAATATTTCTCTTTATACCAGCAAGTACATGAAAGGCCATCAAGCAGTGGAAGTTACTGCAATTGCAGATTGTCTCTGTACAAGAATATCATGCACCTTCGGAACCCATTCCATCGCACGAATGGAGACTGTTTTCGCAGGCGTGTACAGTGGTCAGGGCGCCGAGATTTTGATGGAAATTACATGCAAGCAAAGGTAGCTAATTCGATCTCGATGATCTTTGGGTATGAGCTGGCTAATAACTATTGGAACAAGGGTTACAAGTCGAATCAAAATTTTTTAGAAGAAGTTGGTTACCGCCCTCTGTGTCTCTTCTTTGCTGACGTGCAGAAGGCCTTACACGAGGTCTGACCGGATCTCTTTGTTATCCGCTATGTTAACCTGGACGGGAAGCTTACTAAGCGGTACAAGAGTAGCCTTAGTCGGATGGCCTAGTCGTCGTTGTATTTCGAGTGGTTACGCGAACTTCCTAGTTTCTGCTCTAGGAGAATTTACGCCGCAGCGATTGTTGGACGTCTTGGACCCTAACATGATATTTGCTTGGATGCGAAAAAAGAAACCAATCCTTATCCTCGACTGCGCTTAAATTTAGCCATGCACTTCTCCGAAACAGCCTTCAAGATCTGGTGCGGAGAAGATAATCATGGCTATTACTGGAAAATCGAAGGCGTACGGCACATGAACCCTGCTGACATTCAAGAAGTCGCTTTGTGTGGCTTGACTATACCATACACTCCATCAATTCTCCGGAAGAAAAAGAGCGCAGAATTCGTCAATCAAAGGCCAATTCGCCCACTGACCGTGGTTTAGGGGTGCACCATCCTTCCCTTCCAGTTTGTCATCGCTCGTATGATTTCTTCTGCATTTCTTCGTAGCGCTTTCTTCAGTACTATTAATTCTAGGCGTTAATAGAGGATAGAAATGAGTTGCCTTGATTTGATTTTTTTAGGTGGATTTCTAAGTATACTCAGATGATCAAATATTGCTCAATAACGCATAGTGAAATGAAGGGTGGTTGGGGAGTAGCCTAAAGATTTAATTATAATTTTGGAGGAAAATAGGACGCAGGGTGTACGAAACCAAAGGTCTCGCGCGTATGGCCCTGCAGGAAAAACTTTCAACATGAGAAGTTGCGCCATAGCGTGGATGCGGTACTTTCCAAATGCGTCACGGCCTGAAGAAATAAGGTCAATAAACGGCCACTTAACTGCCGTAATGGCTTATAAATGTACCACCAGGACCCAACAACTAGAGTTACTCTCTCGGGACTGCACCACTTCCCCCTCTTTTCAAGTCGCTGCAACTTTGTATCGTTCCTTTTCGGGCACAATGGTACGGGAGCCAATATCCCTAGCCTGTGATGTTCTTCTGAAATAGTTTGTATCAATGAAGCGGGTCGGACAGATCCATGCGGGGTACAACTCCGAACATGAATTTGAACGGCAACTAACAAGTTTAGAAGCGTCGGCGGCGGTAGCCATACAGGATTTGGGAAAGCCACTGTTTCTGGTCGCCCCCCTGTCAATTTACCATCTTCTTCAATCCAGTCTTGATAGTGCACACCATCCTTTCGGCGCGGGTGTTTGACATTAAGGCATAGAGAAGGACGGTTGTCCACCTTTCTCCAGTCCTATTCGTACAGTCGACAAGAGTATCGGCGGTAAAACATCTAGAACTATTCGATACAATGGTCTTCGGGGTACCAGAAAATTGAATTATCTCGTTTTCCGCAAATAAGATCACGATTTCTGTGGATGTGTTCTTTTTTATGGTGGCAATTTGCCAGCCCTTAATATGCTCGACGGCAATAAGTAGGATTTTTCCACACTTTACCTTGGGAAGGATCCAGTGAAGTATATAGAGTCGGTCGCTCAGATAGTCTTGAACGACATTATCAGCAGCTTCTGATCAGTGATAGAGGGTATTTACATTTTTCACAGCTTGTCACGTAGTCGTGAACGTCTCGATGGACTTAAGGCCACCAATGTCAGGTGAAATCGATTTTTCATTGTTTATCCCTATCCTAGTGCCCTGTTCGGCCTGTCCTTGATCTCACGGATCGCATAAAGGCCATTATTTGTATACCATAGATATTTTACTTCTCATACCGTGAAGTAATTTGTGGCACGTTTAACCGAACGGCGCTAGGATGTAACTTTATTGGCATGTTTATCTATTCGATGCAGCAGGCTACCTGAACCAAATACGGTTCTATCGCGGGGTTCAGACCGAGCTCACAGAATCAACTATGGAAACAAGTTCTCCTTCGTCGACATTGGGGGCGCTTCGAATCCTTCCGTACACTACAAGTGGAAGGCAGTCGACAGCTCCACTCCCAGTGCCTGGGCATATTAGACCTAAAACTCATATTCAATTAGAAAGTGTAGCCATCGTACCAGTTTTATATGAACTTCGCTCTTTTTGAAAACGGAGTCAAGGGCCGTATGATCTGTTACGGACTTTAAGGGTTCTGTTGAGGGTAAATATAATCGAACTTCCTTGGTGCGAATATGCGGCAAGAGCCTTCCTCTCACAGGCGGAATAGATCCTCTCAGTAGATTTCATGGTGTGACTTGCATCTTGCATGTGGTGTATGTTAATTTCTGCTTCCTTCTGAGTAAATGTTCCTGCCAAGGCGACACTTGAGACAAGTTTTTCAATGAAGGACGGTGCGTTGAAGTTGGGAAAAGCCAGCATAGGCGAGGATTTGAGTTTATCTTGTAGCAACACAAATAATTACTTCATTTCTTTTATCCAATTGAACGCCTTATTTCAGAAGTTGCGGGGTAGGGAGCGGCAGAAATAGTAGCAAAATTATTGATTATGAGGCGATAATAAACGGTTAAGGCTAGGAAAATCTGGAGCTCAGTGGTGTCTTTTGGTACTGTTTTCCCCCTGATAGCACTAATCTTCTCTCGAAAACGTGAACTCCTTCCCTGTCGATGAAATATTTGAAAAGCTTAACACCAAGATTCCGCGGATGCATAATTTGAGATTATTAAATTGATTACCCGAAGTCGGTCCGAAATTGTCGAACTTGCTCCTATATTTTGGCGAAGAACACAAAGAAGTCGTCCAAATGTACTCGAGCGAATGGTATATCTTTCAAGATATGATCAATCATTCGCTAAAATGTAGATGACGCGTTTATAAGGCCAAAGGGCATCACCTCGAAATTTAATGTGCCAAGGCGTAATACGAAGATAGTTATCTTTTTGAATTCCTCGCATTTGCAGATCTGCCAATAACCTGCGAATATTTATGGGGTTGTAAAAACTGAGCTTCTTTTCAAGTCACCGAATATTTCTTCGACTTTGAGCGACAAACAGCGCTTGGCCTTTATTATGCTGTCAATACACGGTAACGCACACAAAATCGGGGGTTGGTCCACTTCCTTTTCCCAGTTATGATAGGAAGAGACCGTGCTGAAGAGAACGAAGTGGTAATTCCTGAATCAATCATGTTGTAAATTTACTCTCGGGTAACCTCATTATGCTACGAACACATAAGACGGTTTCTGTGGTTTATAAAGGTCTCGTTCTTAGGATCGAATCCATGTTTTGTCGGTAACGGTGCGAGGCGGAGCTTCTCGATCGTCTTTGCGACTATCTCGATGTCTCGTAGTGATCTGTTTATGCGTTCTTTCGTTTCTTAAGCAAGATGAGCAACACTGGCTGTGAGTGTCCCTTTATCCCTTCCTTATCATTTTGTCTGCCTCTGTCTTCGGGTACGGATGCAAAATTATTCACTAGTCGTTCATCCAAGTTTCTGGACTTTTGAAAAAACATTTCAGAGATCATCAAGACCAGTTCTTCTTCATAGGTGTCAGCAGAATAGGAACAAGCTTCAAGGTCTTCGCTAAGTATTTTGATCTATTCATCAATCATCAGCTTATTCTCTGCGACTTTAAAATCGAGCTCCAAATGAGGTACTACTTTTGCAGAGCCCATGTGCAGTCAAAAGCTATGGATTACGAAGATAAAATCTGCCCATATGCCTAAGGGAGCTGGGAGACCAATAGCTAAATCAAATGGCGACTCTTACTCAACCAAACATTCTAGCTTGACTATTTGGTTCCCAAAGGTTGTGGTTACTTTTGGAAACGAGCCTAGAAAACGGGCCCTATCTTTGTTTACGACGTTAATTTAATTCTACATGTAGCTCGGCGACAACTAGAGCAGCTGGAATAACCCTGCACAAATTACGCCCAAAACGACTCTATAGTCCGAAGGCGCCCATACTTCGGTTCATTAAGTTTTTAGCTGCACCAATCGCAGCGAAAGAGATCTTTTATCATCCAAACCTTCAAATCTGGGCATATTATTCTTCCCTAACAGTCTTCGAACTACCCTTACATCTCCGTTAGCATCATATAGAAGAATTTGCCGGAGCATGAGCAAACAGTTGACATTAAGAAGCTCGGAGACGACGTCGTACTTATCGACGTATTCTTAGAGCTTTATTCGGCCTTTTCTTCTCCTATTTTCTTCTTTTCCTTCTTCCTTCAACCAGGAAATTTGAAGTATTCTGCGACTGAACGGAAAGTATGATTTGTACTTGTTTCTGTTTACGTACAGGACGAATTACTGGAATTCCTACGTGATATTCTCGACGAGTCTGTTTCGGCAAAGCTTTTTCTTCAGTAGTTACTTCGTCGCGTTCAAGATCTTTCCGATCTACCTATTGGGTTCCGGCTTACTTTCATGTATGACGTTGACCTGATCTGCTACTCAAATTTCCTCTCTCTCATCGTTGTCTTCCGAAGCACCAGAAGACAAGTTTCTGATCACAGACTAACATGCTACATCGGAGTGCCCCAATCTAATAGAAAGGGATAAATGGTGACATCGGTGCGATTTTTTCTGGGATCTAGATGCCCTATGGCCTGCTTAGCGATTATAAGAGTACAAATAAGGAGCTTTTTATCTTTGGGGTGTAGAACTTGGTCCTGCGACTTTATATTCATTTACTTTCCTCTACTTGACGAGTAGGGTACGGTGAGACATGATTTCAACAAGGGAACTGACCTTATCCTCGATGTTTTTTGGGCGATTATCGTGACGAACTAATAGTATTGCTGGCAGTACTACCATGACGTGACTCGAGAATCCAAAAAAAGTATTTCATTCAAGTGAAAGTTCCCCAAAGCCTTCACTAGATCAGCGTAATTCTTCGTTCCCTTGAATAATAGAAACTACGACAACTGATTGTGTAGAAATTAAGCAGCCCTTTTTAACCAAGGTCTTGCAATATTATTGAAACCAGCCTTCCCGCAGAACTGTACATATTTATTCAAGGGGACGGATATATCTTTAATCTGAGGCCCAATTTCCAATGATTCACGGATGATGTGCCAGGGCTTTCTAACTCGGCGAAATGTTCGAAGTACTTCTCCTTGACAATTGCGTAGTTCTGACATATTCTATCAGCTCTCCCTGAACTGTGAAGTAATCGTAGTAGAACTCGAACGCAGGGCAATGTAGGTAGCAGAGGAAGGATAATTAATTCTCCTCGCTAGTGTCTAATGGACCGTTGTCCTCATATGAGGACAACTCTTAGCCCTTTTTTTTCCATACAAATTTTTTTACCTCAGCGCATTTCTTGTCCCTTCGCATTACTTCATTAGTGTAGAAGGCCGACCAAAACAAACTTTTCAAGGTGGTAGACCTCGGTGAAGGCTAGAGCAGATTTCCCTCACCAGCTTCCGCTCTTCGCAAGAAGTTGTGAAAGCGGCTTCATTTTGGAAGGAAATATAGTTCGTATTATCGTGGGGGTTTTAGAAACGAGGGGGCATGTACAGTAAGAATTACTGTACTGTAACTTAACAAAAAAAACCTTTTTTGCAGTAAAAAATTCAGGCTTCCAAAACATTTACTGTTCCAAAATGTAACGGAATATGTCCTCATATGAGGACAAGCAGTGCATGGTAGTATAGACACTAGATTCACCGACCATCACTATATTTGGGTTGAAGAGAAAATATTTATTCGCATCTCGTTTATCGTCTGAAGCAATGTAATTCGCTCAAAAGGGGAGTTTCTCCGTTGGACTACCATGATAGGGTTCGAAATCAACAAACGGTTAATAGGTGACCCTAGGAAGTGGGATTTCTGTCGAGTCCTGTGTCCCCGAATTCACATTACTAACGGTCATCAGTGATTTTATAGCAATAATTGGTGTAGCAAAACGTTCCAGATCCACCCGCCGCGAGGCCCACAATAATTTAAAAATAATTGAAGTACTGTAGAGAGTAATACAAAAAAATCCATAGCACAATAGCTAGCTAACTTAAAAACCAACAAAAATCGTCATACAAGTAGAAAATTTGATTTATTTGAACCTTCTGGAACTACCAATTACCTTTTTGTCCATCCCGATAAGAGGCACTCGGTGGTATGCCATTTACTATTTGCCAAATTGACAGCACTGCAAGATGCTGAACATCAAGAATATAATACGTAGACGTAGCTGAAGAACGGATTTCTTTGCCGCTAAATTCTTGAACCCAACTGCCCACTTGAATGGAATGCTTCGTTGAGTCGACTTTTGTACATCTTTGATTATAGGAAAGCTTCAGTTTTCAAAAGGCCCCAGACATTTACCGGCACTAATTAATTGAACTGGAGCGATGTTTTCGTTGCTTTCCTTTCGTTATGAGGTAATTTTCTCCTTCATCCCGTACTCTAATCTATCTTTGACCGATATACAGGTAACTCGCTAACTGTCAAAACCAACAATTCTCATGAGATGCGGTCCAGCGGGTAGCTCATTTTTCGTTCGTTCGTTTTGACGCTGGCCCAGATAGCAACTGACAGCTCGGGTGGTACCGCTGGGCCTGTGTCTCTGATAACTGAATTGGCAGTACCATTATCGTGGAAGATTATACCATATCCATCTATTATTCCTTACATTGGTGTAAGTTTCATGCATGTTCAACCAATTTGTGCGATATGCTGATAAAATTATCACCACAATGTCTTGGCAAAAGAATTCAAAAGCAAACTGTTGTGCGATTCATGAGACATGAATCACCAATTCGACAACTGGCATCTACTGCATTCGAAAGAAATTGCTCAATGAATAATGAAAGGATGATATTCAATCACATTGAGCCAGCCTACTGGCTGTCTTTGAGACAGCCCTTTAGCGAACATTGAAAAATTAATTTTTTTTGTTCAAAATATATTATCCGAAAAGATTCCTATGCGTTGAACATGAGAATCTTTAGAAATTATAGGGAATATAACCCTTCATAAGCTCAGATAGGGGGTTTGTTTACCGCGGGACCTTAAAGAGCTGAATGCCTGGTAATATTTTTTTGCAGAAAATGTCTTGCACACTCGATCACCTAGTATTTATGGGATAATTGCTCGTATATAAGAACATCTCTCTTCATATAAATACAATGCTTAGCGCAATTTTATTTAAAGAAAAGGTTTTTGATATTTTTATCACACATTCTGAATAGAAGCGAAGTTTAAACCAACCACACAAGAAATGTACGTCGCTCATGGCCCAGACAAGTTTTCAATCGCGTATGAATACTAATTTTCATCGGTCTATTCAAAAAGTCAAGTTAAAAGCGCACAAAGAGAGTTTTTATCTCAGTTGGAACTACTTTCTTCTTAGTGAGCAATCTATCAGTTTATCCTTAGCTCCTTTTTATCGAACTCGAAACTTCTAGGCAATGCATCGTAATCGACATCTTATATAGCAACCGCAGAAAAATATTGTGCTCTAGCAATTATAAAGGAATGATTTTTTCAATCATGATCTTGTTATCTACCCACTGAATTCGAGCATCTTCGAAGACCTTATACTTGAAAATCACTGAACTTAAATTACTCTCATGGTTGATGAAATCAAAATCACATTTTATTCATTGAATTACAGAAACAGACTAACGTTTAAATATTTAGATAGGTAGATCCAAGATTAAATAACCCCAACTCGAATAATAAATGATTGCCTCAATTGGCTCAAATAAAATTTGAATAGAAAACCAATTTATAATAATAGTAGTAGTAGTAATAGGTTATCCTTGGGGACAGTTCTATGATTCGAACGATGTAAGAGTATTTATATCAGCCTTGGAATATATAAACTCTACTACATTCTAAAACTGCTTCATAAAATCTGGTAACAGTTCAATATTTTAGAAAGACATAATTCAGGTTCGAAAAAAATTAGTAGAGTATTTCGTGTATACATTCATCCAGATAATAATTATGCTTACAATGTATATTCAATATTTATGACCAGCGCGTTATATAATAAAACTGTAGTACATTAAAACATTACACACTGAAGTCAGTTAAACAGGGCCAAAATAAGTAGGTAAAACATTCGTCGAAGAATTAAAATAGATACACACTACGGGGCTCGGAAAAAAATAATACAATACAATATAGTACCACTGCAGGAAACAATATATAGAGGCAAATATGTGCAAAATATGTCTAGATAGCAGTAGTGGTCTAAAAAAACACAAGCGTTACAACTCAATGCCAAGAAAACAGCAGATTCACGCCAAAAAAAATAAGTGGCCATTTTTGGGTCTCAGAAAATTTATAATCGTTTTGAAACAATATGACATGGACATAAAATCGATTCATATTATGTTTCAGTTCTAGAAATATACAGCGTCTGAAAAACTGATCGATACCCAACTTACTTTCAAACGTGCTTCAGATGTTTATAAATCTATCATTTTTTACCATACGTTGTAAGATCAGATTGAAGCACAATCTGGTCAGCTTAAATCAAGAAAAATTGGCCCAGATGTAAAACCACAAAACAATGGGATATTTTTGGTCAATAAGTCCTGTTAGACAGGATCCATGCCTTCCTTTACACCATCTGGCTTCACAACATGCATTAATGTGAATAAAATTATGCTTTTGGTTCAAACCCGAAAGCTGTGCGGAGATAAAATTTTCCAGGGTAGAACTTTCTTTATTATTTTAAATGGGAAACGAACTGCTCTAACCGCACAAACTCTAGTGAACTTTACCATAATGTCTAATAAATATACCAAAAGTTTGTGGTCTACAGATATTTAAATCTCACGTACAATATCTGCGACATCATTTAAGGTTATTTTACAACGTATGTAAAATTTAAAGTACTATTTGGAAGTCTTCATACATAGGGCTGGTATTTCAAGAAAATGAGAAGTATTCAAATCTCTTTGGTATTTTCTAATTTTCCTGGTCTCTTATTCAAATTTGTAGAAACATACCTTCAAATTGATAGTATAGTTGAAAAACATCTCAACTACTCAAGAAGTTGGAGTTTTTCAATTTTCATAAAAAGAATGAAAAGATTTTCTATTCTCAGTGAGAGAATTTTAATACTGAAATCTTCCTCTTGCATGGAATAATGTCTCACAAATATATCTCATCTCTATCTGAGGTTGACTTTGAGTTTGGGCACAATTCGTCTAATTTGCCTATAATTTCACCGCTAAGCACTATAGATCCGGTCAGTAAATTTTTTTCCAGCTCCCTAATGCTATCGTAATTCGGCCTAAAAACGGCGTATATTGCTCTAAAATGAATGATTAAAGCGAATAAAAGTAGAACAGCAAATAGTTTAAGATTTATTTACGGAAAATATATGAGTAGTCGGATGTTTTCATTCAACATTATTTGTCGATCATATAATGTCAGAAAATGTCACATAGGGCTATAATTACTTTTAGCAGTTAAAATAACTACGAAATGAATCAATTACTGCGTTTAAGTAAAACCCCATTGCTTTCCTAGTCTCAAATTAGTGTTAACCTTCTGTTGAATTTTTGGATGAAATATTGTTGGAACATATCCTTCGTCATACTTTTGTTTTCGTAGCTTCAAACTTTACAGAGTATACTGGAATGATCATCGAAGTATCTCCTCGCGGCAATACGTACATAAAATTACTTAAAAGGAGACTAAAACTTGAGAATATTGGCCCTTCTATGTGTTTGAGGACGAATAAACACGAGGTTAGAGTACTTTTTGCTACAAAAATCTACTGCTTAGAACTTTTTTTTGTTCAAAGATGTGCTTTCCCGTACTCAAATTGCTTATCAATACATGAAAATAACAACTCGATGTGATGCAGGGAGATGAAGTGGTGTCATATTCAATTGATACCACAATCTTATCGGCAAATATAGCTTTCATACGGCCCACCGAATATCTCACTCCGTGACTCCAATTACAGATGTCTCAGTTTAAATTAATCCACGAATAGCGGTTTTGAGCTATCTGCGTCATTTGAATTATTTTTAGATAGAAAATTGCATCTTTCCATAACCTCTACACGTCATAGTATCATGCTTGGTGGCGGGAAACGCGTATACGCCACAAAAAGAGGCTCATTGAAAATTAGTGCAGCATCTTATAGAGACCCCACCGTCGAGTTCACGACGTCATTTTGAGGGATTTACTACTCAAATCAGAAATACATAGTAAGTTTTGTGTTGTTAAAAACTGGTCCATGAAGGCTTTTAATTCGATTTGATCTATATGGCTGCAGCGGTATGAGGGGTGTAACATTGCTTTTTCAGGGCCATACCATTGGAGGCGTTCATCATGATGATGCTGCGTCCGTATACACTGTTCGTACTACAAGCCACAGTACCATATTGGTGGCAAAAGTATTCGCTAATGATTCCAATCCAAGACTTTGGCATTTAAGGTTCTTTCGTGCTTCAATTTCCAGTGTGGAGAGAGTTAGGTGCAGATTTTTTTGCCACCGTCATCTACAGGCCAATAGTCTACTGTACTACCTCTCCTTGTCAAAATTTGCTTATAGTTCCGGTCCTTCCTCGTCCTATCTGAACCTCGCCTATCATTACCGCGGTCCTCTCCAAATTTACTTCCATTTTATTTAGATATTTTATACTGTATCTACCCCTCTGAATCGATCCTGAATCAAGTTCTTTTTCCCTTTTTGCTTACCTCCTTCTCCAAATTCGTTTTTTTGAGAAAAAAGGCGCAAATACACTACTACAAAAATCCCTTGCAGATTTATTTTACCTATTTCTAATCTATAGAACCTGCCCCGGGAGCCTACTTAAACCCCTTCATTCCGGGTTTTCAACGTTCCCGATCATTTTACTCAGCAATCCTCTCCCCCTACACACCCCGCTCACCTTTTTTCCAGAAATATGACATAAAATCGCCCCTCTGTCCCTATCTCCAAAAACCGCCCTTCCCGTCCCATCAATGGCCTTCGTCTCGCCGCCTACGGGCCAACCGATGCCGACGACTACATCCGGCGGCAAACAAAGAAGCAAATCATCGAGTTCGTTCGCCGCCTCTTCATAGAAGAAGAAGCGAGGGAGGTAAGTGAGGATGAGACTGAGAAAGTCGAGGAGGAGAGCGGGGAGTCCTTCGAGGAATGGTTAGCCCCTGAGCTAGTGTACGAGCTCAGGAGGAAATGGGGAGGAGAGGAGGATGGGGAGAAGAAGAGGAAAGAGGAAGAGGGAGAAAGGAGGAAGAGGAGGAGGAGAGAGGATGAGGGAACAGGGGGCATGGAAAGTGTTGGACTGGTGGGGCCTGGAATGGAGAGTATGGATCAAGTTGTGCCGACGATGGAACCGGATGGAGATATATCTTTAGTAGTCTAGATATCTCCCAGGGGGAATAGAGAGCTGTGAGCCATTCGCAGATATTTGGGGACTGCTTGGACAGCATGGATATTTTAGAGGAGTTGTTTGGATCTGATTTAGAGAATGGGAAATAAGAGGACCTCATTGATTTATTTTCTTAAGTATCTTTTGTTTAGAGTATGTCATCCACACAAATTGTTTCTATGTATTTCTGGTACTTTCTGTAGTTTTGTTCGGACTTTAGGGGTAGCCAAAAGTCTATATAAGCTGAGTAAACTGCTTCCTCATAATAGGTCAAGCAAGTTGGCAGACAACTTCAAGCCCAGTCCCAAATAGTTAGGAAGTTGAGAGTCAACTTCAGACCCAAGAAGAATTTTTTTACGCTAGTCACTGAGCATATGTGGTAGACCCTGGCCCTTCCATACTTGCTTGTAGCCCATTTAACTGTCTTCCCTATCCACTCCATTTTATTCGTTCAACATACCACGGTAGCACTTTTTTCGCTTAACACTCCTTTTTGGGGTAATTGGTTCTGAGGATCTCTTCCCCTGCCGATTTTTTTCCTATCAAATACCTGAGGCAGGGCTTCATTGTTTTATCACATAATGTCGAATGATCAAGGGGTTATGAGAGAAAAAGTGGAGGCGGAATGAAGCCACCAGAAAGCGGTTTCGAGCAACCGGGAGGCGGAGAGACACCCCTAGGATGCGGGATGAGATTTTGATATTTTGACTGTCAGTTGACTGAATAAATAGTGTTTCTTGTCTTGTTTTAGTGCAATTAGTAGTTTCAATTGGAAGTAAGTGTCTGCTGTAAGTGTCTGCTTGCTGGAAGGCAGGGTATACATACGGTAAGGAACCAACCCTCCGTACTGAGAGAAAGACATTATTATCAGAAGAGAGAACAACTTCGTCAAAAAAATTCTAGCTTGCTAGTACAGTTCTACCACTGAAGACCGGAGACGGCGTGACCGCTGCGTGTGATTGCAAATAACCCAGTACGTCCAAGAACCACGCGTGCGTGTAGCGCAACGCGTTTGCATCAACCTCTACTGTTGTGTTAGAATCAGGTTTCCCGAGGCTGGATCAACCCTATTGACGAGTCGCTCCTAGTTTGCGAGGTCTGGCTTTATATCTCCGCGTCAGCCTTACGAAGGGGCCGCTAGTCGGAGTAAGTATAGTAATGTCCATTTATTTCTACTCTGAACTCACCTACGTTTATTCTTTGTTCGTTTGGTCGCATCTTCGACAGTACCAGGGCCACCATGCTAGTCGCCTTGGAATGAAATCTTTCACAGCGGAAATTGCTTTCTTTTTAGGCATAGCAAGGACTGTGGAAAAAATTTCTGTTGGAAGATATATTCGATCTATCCTTTAAAAGTAAAGCAAGACAGGAAGTCTGCATTGATTTTTAATTCTGATAGAAACTGTTTCAAGCTTCCTTTTTATGACAAAGGTGAGAAAGAGACTTTTTAGTCACACGATGATCATTGATTGAGAAAAGTGTAATACAAAAAATGGTCCTCCCTTCACGTTATACAGGAAATGGTCCTCCCTTCACGTAATACAGGAAATGGTCCTCCCTCGTGTAATCCAGCAACCTACAACGATCCTGCCCCTAACTTCTCCAACCGTCATTTCCAAATTTACTTCCATTTTATCTAGATATTTTTATACTGTATTTAGCCCTCTGAATCGACCCCGAATCAAGTCCCTTTTCCCTTTTAGCTTACCTCCTCCTCCAAATTCGCCTTTTTTGAGAAGAAGGGCGCAAATGCACTATTGCAAAATCCCTTGCAGATTTATTTTACCTATTCCTAATCTATAGAACCTGCCCGGGAGCCTATTTAAACCCTTTATTCTAAGTTCCAAATGCCCGCGATCATTTTACTCATCACCCCTCTCCCCCCACACACCCAAAACACCCTACATTGCCTCCTGTTCCCCAACGTCTATCACAATGAGCAACCTTCGCCCCTCTGTCCCTATTTCCAAAAACCGCCCTTCCCGTTCCATCAATGGCCTTCGTCTCGCCGCCTACGGGCCAACCGATGCCGACGACTACATCCGGCGGCAAACAAAGAAGCAAATCATCGAGTTCGTGCGCCGCCTCTTCATAGAAGAAGAAGCGAGGGAGGTAAGTCCGGGAGAGGCTGAGAAGGTCGAGGAGGAGAGCGGGGAGTCCTTCGAGGAATGGTTAGCCCCTGAGCTAGTGTACGAGGCTCAGGAAGATGAGGAGGAGGATGAGAGGATGAGGAGGAGAGGATGAGGAAGAGGAGGAGGAGGAGAAGAGGATGAGGAGAGAGGAGAGGAGGAGGAGGAGGATGAGGGAACAGGGGGCATGGAAAGTGTTGGACGGTGGGGCCTGGAATAGAGAGTATGGATCAAGTTGTGCCCACGATGGAACCGGATGGAGATATCTTTAGTAGTCTAGATATCTCCCAGGGGGAAATAGAGAGTTGTGAGCCATTCGCAGATATTTGTGGGGACTGCTTGGACAGCATGGATATTTTAGAGGAGTTGTTTGGATCTGATTTAGAGAATGGGAAATAAGAGGACCAAATTAATTGTTAGTTTCTTAAGTATCTTTTGCTTAGAGTATATTGTCCACACAAAGTATTTTTATGCATTTCTTGGTATCTTCTGTAGTTTTGTTCGGACTTTAGGGGTAGCCAAAAGTCTATATAAGCTGAGTAAACTGCTTCCTCATGGAGAGGTCAAGCAAGTTGGCAGACAACTTCAAGCCAAGTCCCGAGTAGTAGGAAGTTGAGAGTCAACTTCAGACCCAAGAAAATTTTCTTACGCTAGTCGCAGAGCGTCGGTGGTAGACCCTGCCCCTTTTATACTTGCTTGTAGCTTCTCAACTCTCTTCTATATACACTCCCTTTTGTTCGTTCAACAATACCACGGCAGCACTTTTGTCGCTCGCAACACCTCCTTCTCAGGGTAATTGGTTCTGAGGATCTCTTCCCCCGCCGATTTACCCCTATCATTTGGTACTCTTGTGGAGGGGGTTGCACCCGAGGTATTCGAGTTGAGCAGTAGTAAGGAACACTTCGGGGGATTTCTTTTCGGTAATCATGGATCTCAATGCTGCTCGTATAACGTTCACAGGGGCAAGACTGAAGACGTTGAGGAGTTTCTTTACACATATGTCAACGTTGTGATGCGAGAGAAGGGCGATGAAGAGAAGGCCGCAAGTATCTTCGCCTATCTTCATGGTGACGCAAAGCACAAATATAAGTCCAAGTTTATCGACGGGTGGTCTCTTAACGGGAATGGGCGTAACTTCGGTGAGGTATGTGAGTGGCTTGTGAAAGAGTATGCTAAGGAGGTAGAACCAGATGAGATGATTCGTACCGCCATAGAGGCCCGGCTCAACTTCGACGATTTGTTAAGCTCATTGGTGTACTTGTGTGATCTTTATGAAAAGGCTGGGTTCAACGCCCAAGCCAAGTACGGAATGCTGCGTAAGGCGGCTATGGGGGATAAGCGGCTCTCCGATTTCCTCCTCATCAAGGGCCCTCACACTTTTGATGAACTGAAGGGTACCATAGTAGAATTTGTCAAAAATTCGGAGACGTTTCAGTCACTGAGTGAGGTACCGAGGGAAACCCGCACATCGATGTCTATCGTACATCCTGAAAAGAATTATCAAAGGCCGGCTACTAGTGCAGCGGCATTAGAATCTGTCAGGAGCGATGTCAAAAACTTGGAAGAAAGGTTGGAAACCCGATTCGATAATCGACTTGACATGATAACCTCGCAGTTGGAAAGCCTTACTCTTACCATTAAGAAGAACCAGTCTGGGGCCCCTAAGGCCGCAGAAGTCTGTTCTTACTGTCACAAGCCTGGACACTTTGCAAACAGGTGTCCTGATAATCCACATAGAAACACTCGTTGTGCAAAGTGCGGTCGATATGGGCATCATGAAAGTAACTGCTGGTCTAAAGACAACAGAAGAGCAAATTTATCGGAAGCAAGGAGTGAGTCAGGACCAGAGGTGAAAATCTTACAAAATAGAAGGGATCAAAGGTTGACGGATGCCGGTAACGTATCCATCGCTGAAGAGATTAGTCAAGTCAATGTGACAAAAAGGGATGGGGAAGGGAACATTTTATCGAAGAAACCTAGGCTAGAGTATGGAATGCTGGAGCATATCCCAGCACCTGTACCTCCTCGAACCAAGAGGTCTGATCAAGTTGTTCCAGGAGTGGGAGTCACTCCGGCCAAGAAGACGAAAAAGAGTAAGAAAGTTAAGAGTATCTCTAAGGACGTACTAGAGTATGTGAAGAGGTACAATTTGGTGGCTGAGCTTGCATCGGCCCCAACTGGGATAACGTTTGGTCAACTTTTGAGGGGCGACGCAGAGGATGCGAGAAAAGAACTCAAAAAAATTATCAGGTCTAATAAGTCCGCTAAGGGTAAGAAACTGTTTCTTCAATCGGCCTCGACAGCACCAAGACGTCTTAAGCTGGTACCAGTCAAAGTATTGGGTATGAAAACCCAAGCTCTCTTCGATTCGGGTGCTGTTCCAAACCTCATTTCAGAAACTTTGGTGACAGATCTAGGTCTCGAAATTACTCCAACGACTCGAAAAATAACTGTAGCGGATGGAACCGTCTCAAAATGCATGGGCACTGTTGACAAGGTTTCCGTGTTCTTTGGGGACTCTAAAGTTGATGTAGACTTTCTTGTCATGCCGGATCTCCCTTTCGATGCAATCATTGGCTGCCCCACAATGGAAAGACTAGGACATGCATTGACTTGGGCAACCAAATGGTTTCAGTTAATATTGACGGCAGAACCGTGAAGATGCCCCTGGATTTCGACAAAAGCACGCATCCTGAAGATTTAAAAGAAACGGACAGTGAAGATTTCACTTCTAGCTATGACAGCGAAGATTCGGAACCAACTAACACTTTCGGAAGTGGAAAAGGGTACCCTCGGGGGTTAATGAACATGGCATGGGACGATTATGATTCCGGGTTTGAAACAGATGACGACTGGGATTCTAGGATAAGTTTGAAACCCGAATGTGTTTCTTTTTGCGATGATATCGAATCAAAGGACAGAATTCGGAGCATGAAAGAAGATTACCTTTGCAAAGAAAATAAGAATACGTCGAATTCCATATATGAAGATGTGAGCACGACGGAAGAGGTCCTTCAAAATATTGAGGTTGAGGATCAAGAAGAAAAAGGGCGCCAAATGGCAGAAATCCAAGGAAAAGTGCAGCACCTTCCCGCCCCGCCTCACTGAAAATATCCGACATGTTAACATCTTCCGAAGTAATTGCATGGAGCGTTTCAGATTTAAGACAAGCAAGTGTACCGGTTACTCACTCGTTCGAACTTACCGACACTCAACCGATTTACCACAAGCCTAGACGTCAACCGCCAAAATATGACCAATTTATCTCAGAAAATGTTACAAGTATGCTGAAAAATGATATTATTCGACCAGTTTCATCCCCATGGTCGTTTCCAGTTGTGGTCGCACCAAAGAAGGATGGAAAGCTGCGTTTTTGCGTCGATTACCGACAACTGAACCAGAGAATGATACCCGATCGATTTCCGATTCCGAACATGGAGGAGATCCTCGAGGACCTGAAGGACGGGAGATATTTCACCTCAATTGACCTTTACACTGGCTATTGGCAGATTCCATTGGATGAAAAATGTAAGGAAAAAACAACCTTTACCAGCAAAGCCGGTACGTTCAGGTTCGAAGTGATGCCTTTTGGTCTCATGAATGCACCAGCTACATTCCAAAGAATGATGAACGAGGTTTTGAAAGGACTTCCATTCGCAAGAGTCTATATCGATGATGTCGTCATATTCTCAGAAACATTGGATCAGCACATCTCGCACGTCAAGACAGTTGTGGAGAGGATATCGGAGTATAGCTTGAAAATTAAGTTGAGCAAATGCTTCTTTGCGAAAACTTCTATCCAATTACTCGGTCATATCGTCGACCAAGAGGGAATTAGAGTGGATCCAGAGAAAACGAAAAAATAAAGTTGGCACCAAGGCCCGCTTCAAAGACGGAGGTCCGAAGCTTCTTAGGACTGGCCTCATATTACAGAAGATTTATCAAAGATTTCGCCAAGACTGCAGCACCGTTACATGCCAGCACTACGAAGAACGGAAAATTTTACTGGAACAAGGAAATGGAAACTGCATTTCAGGAGCTTAAAGATAAGCTATGTGTCCCCCCAGTTCTCATGTACCCAGATTTCAAGAGACCATTCGTTGTGGAGACAGATGCCTCAGAACGGTCTTTGGGTGCCGTTTTGTCCCAAAAAGATGAAAACGGAAGACTACACCCTGTTCAATTCGCAAGCCGAACTCTGAATGACGGAAAAGAGATACTCAGTCTGCGAGAAAGAAGCGCTAGCTGTCGTCTTCGCGCTGAAAAAGTTTCGCGTATACCTTTTATCACTCGAGAAATTTGTCTTGATAACTGATCACCAGGCACTTAAAACAGCATTCCAAAAGAAGGATGTACATCACCGCTTGGCCCGATGGCTCGACATTTTCGCAGAATATCGGTTTGAAATTGTGTATAGACCCGGACGCAATAATCAGCCTGCCGATTACCTATCCCGCTTGAGGGACGCACTGATTCCAAATGAAAAAGCTTCGGAGGACATCGTCGGAGTCGCCGAGTTGCAGTTGCCGAACGATAACGAGTACGAAGCTAATATTCACGGACTGATCAAATTCCTCGATGGACTAGAAATGAGAAAGGTTGATCTTGAACACCGAAATTGGGTACGCAGGAATCAAAAGGCTTTTACATTGTGGAATGGGAAACTTCCGGCACACTAAAGCCGGTCCCCGACTAGTGGCCCCTTTGAAAAAAGAATGAAGATCTTGAGGACTTTCCATGATGAGCTAGGGCATTGGGATCTCGAAACAACCAAAAATTCGTAACTGAGAGATTCTGGTGGCCCGGTATCCATAAGGACGTCTATAACTTCGTGAAAAGCTGCGACAACTGCCAAAAATTCACTCCAATACGGAAGTATAAGACAACTCTAAGTTTTCCAGTTTCCGGTCTCTTTGAAACCTTCTCAATTGACTTCGCGGGCCCGTTCAAGGAAACTTCTTCCGGAAACAAATATCTCCTTATAGGGGTGGAACATCTTACTGGATGGCCAATAGCAGTTGCATCGAGGAGGCAAATGCTGAGGTGGTACTGAGATTCATCGAAAAAGAAATAATTGAACCGTTTGGTCTTCCAAAAAGGATCATCTCGGATAACGCCCTTTGTTTTACTGCAACTTCACTGCTTCGTTTTCTTGGAAGAGAAAGGGATTCAGCTGAAGACCGTTCTCGCATACGCTCCTATGTCCAACGGGAAAGC